>JANRMT010062829.1:47838822-47851766 GCA_026402145.1 Polypterus bichir lapradei
AAAAAAAAAAAAAAAAAAAAAAAAAAAAAACAACTTTGTAAAGGATACCACACTGTCTTGTTAGAATATCTACTTTCTAAATGTTAGTGTCCACAAGATGCAACATGCA
This sequence comes from Polypterus bichir lapradei, assembly GCA_026402145.1. Classification (NCBI taxonomy): domain Eukaryota; kingdom Metazoa; phylum Chordata; class Cladistia; order Polypteriformes; family Polypteridae; genus Polypterus; species Polypterus bichir. The sequence goes on from JANRMT010062829.1 coordinate 47,838,932, forward strand.
TGGACTCATCTTTAAGAACTTGACAAATACATCGAAGGGTGTCTGTGTTAAAATGATTGTTTATGGCCTATAAGAAAATGACTACTGTTGCCTTCATGGGGTATGCTTTTTTTTGCATTTGTAGGAGCCTTACCAAAATCAACGCAAGTGGAACGGGTATGCAGTAAAATATTTACTTAACTAATACACACTCATCCTTAGCCAGCAGACATCAGTGCTCCGGTGTTCTTGTTGAAGAAATTTTAAAATAACAGCTGGCATCCACCTTACTGCCCCATTCATAATCATGGACACTTCGGTACTTGTGTACTAAACGGGCGGCACGGACAGCTAGTACTTTTTCTATTACCGTGACGCAAACCGGATTTTCGTTTTTAACATTAGGCACCCAAAGGGAACATTAACATTAGGGACCTATAGGCAACTATGCTCTTTAAGGTTAGTATTTGTGCTTGGGGTAGGTCAGTCTAATAATTTAAACTTCAAAAATTAAGCAACCGGGGCGCCTCCCCCACGGAGCCCAACACTAGAATGGGTAGGAACTGCCATCCGTTTAGTACACAAGTACCGGCACTTCTATTCTGCTACCTCCTAATCTTGGTTTGGTTGGACTAGAAAGACAAAGTTTTCCTCTAGATCATACTGTATGTCACAATCTTAGAATCATTCTAGCAGCTCATCTAGTGACCTTCTCTACTACATGGCTTATCTTTTATTTGGCAATAGGGAGATCAAAACTGCACAGAAAACTACAGATAGCATCTCATACTAGCATTCTACAAAAAATGCAGCACGGTCAAAAGACAGAAACAGGAAAAAACGTTATCTTTACATCAACCAAAAAACAGAAGTGAACATAACTTGCGTTTTCTAATACAAACATGATTTAATTTTATAGTTACTTGGATTTCTTTAACAAATGTGCAGATTACATTAAGCAAAAATTAAAATCTTTCAGCTAATACAGTAATGTGGGAAATAAATGAGACTTAGGGGTTCACATAGTCATTTAGGGGTAGTATAGTAATTGCACATAACATGCTTTGGTCTGATGGGCGGCACAGAGGGTAGCGTTGCTGCCTTGCAGTTAGGTGACCCAGGTTCGCTTCCCGGGTCCTCCCTGCGTCTGCGTGGGTTTACTCCGGATACTCCGGCTTCCTCCCACATTCCAAAGACAATGCAGGTTAGGTGCATTGGTGATTCAAATTGTCCCTAGTGTGTGTGTGTGTGTGTGTGTCCAACGGTGGGCTGGCGCCCTGTCCAGGGTTTGTTTTCTGCCTTACGCCCTGCGTTGGCTGGGACTGGATCCAGCTGACCCCCCGTGACCCTGTAGTTAGGATATAGCGGGTTGGATAATGGATGGATGGATGCTTTGGTCTGTTTTAGAAATAGTATATCTGACATTTATTAACCCTCTTATATGTCCAAGTATATCAGGAAACCTGATCACGGTCATGTCAACAACAAAGAACAAGAAGGTCCGGGGTGACGGTTCAAGAAGTTGGCCGACTATCATATACCCAGTTAGACTTGCCAGATGTCACACACAAAGGAACTCAAGACGTATTGGAAAGTATTGGTAAGGACCAAGAATAGAGTAGAAATGAGATTTTTATTTGGGTGTGTAAGCCAATGAACCACTCAAGAGTAAAATGTCAGATTATGCGAGTGCAATAATTCAGCACTGTTATGTAAATTCAGTTGATTATAAATATAGACCTCTGCTCTTCTTCTTTGACCAGACAACCTCTGCCCAGGCACTGTTCTTTACTAGACTGCTGTAACAGGAATGCTCCTTCTTCAAGCATTTGCTGAAGTGAAAATAAAAGGACAAGCTTCCTACTGTCTGGTTTCTGACTCAAAAAGGTCCTTGTTGGGGACACAATTTCTTTCTTTAACACTTTTCTACTTTAATTTCTACCACACAATAAAAAATACAAAACACCACACCACTCTTGTATTATTCTTGTGGAAGTTAAATATTATTCTCCTCCGTTCCATTTTACTATGCAATCTTCTGGTCAGTTGTCTCTTGTTGTCCCTCGTACCAAGTGTAAAACTAAGGGGGAACAGGGCTTTTGCAGCAGCTGCTCCTCGCCTGTGGAACTCTTTACCTCATTACAAAGTTGGACAGTTTAACATCTGTAGCAGAGCAACGGGCATTAAGCAAACTCCTGCCAATCATGAAGAATCCACTGCATCCATTGAACAGTGTCATCTCCAGGCAGAGGAGTAGCTTCAGTGACAGACTGAGGAGATCGTTCCTCCCCCACACTATGCGACTCTTCAATTCCACCCGGGGGTGTAAATGCTAACATTATTCAAAGTTATTGTCTGCTTTTACATGCATTTTTATTACTCTTTAATTTAATATTGTTTTTTGTATCAGTATACTGCTGCTGGATTATGTGAATTTCCCCTTGGGATTAATAAAGTATCTATCTATCTACATAAAGGAGTCGTCTACAACTGAACTGTTCAAAACGAGATTAAAGATTCATTTCTATTCACTTGCATTCCATGACCTTCAGTAATACTGATGGTTTCCTAATTCTGATTATGTAACATTACTTCTACTTATTATTTATTTTATTTATGTTCATTTATGTTAATTGTATGTTTTTCTTGTATTTTATTATTTGGCCACAGCATTCCTATGTTATTTTAAATGTGTTATATAAATAAATTTGACATTATGCAATGGCATCCGGATAAGTTACCGCCCACATTTCGCACCCGGTAATTTTGAAAATTTGAAATTTTAAAATCGTAATGTAATCGATTACCTTAGAGGCATCGCATACAACTTTGAGTTCTAATCAATTTTACAAAAAGAAATTATTGTTTGTGAACATTAAAATTACAAAGATAATGATTTATTACATAATTGTATTTCACGTGCTGTATGTTTTTTCGCAACGGCATGTGATAGTAATTTTTGTAAAATTGTTTGGATTTGTTTAATCGAAATAAAAATTTATGTTTAAAGGACGTTTCATTTAAGTGATGCACTATTGCTAACTATCATTTTGCTACAAAAATGTTTAAATTAGTAAAGTCAGTTTTAAATGCTGAAAATGATTATTCACTTTATTTTTTCTAGAAACTTTGAACACTCAAAATGTCTGGATGTGGGTATTAGAAGTTACTGGTGTCGGGGGAGAAATATCATGGAGGAGAAATGTAGTTGGGGGGGTGAAACATGCTGGGGCGAAATTTCCATAAACCCTATGCAACAATACTTGTGTATATTTAAGTTCCAAATGTATTTTAGTGTCCAATCTAACTGGAGTTAGAGAAGACAGATGGTACAGGATGTAATCCCCCTATATATTTAATGGAGATGTGCACCTACAACATGTAAAAAGTCTGATAAGAAAAACTAGATTTTATTAAAGCAAAAACATATGATCATTTGGAACTTTCACCACATTCACTGTAACGAAATTAAAACAAACACTAAGCTTGACTCCTACTTCAACTACTATTTTGTCAAGTTGGAAAAAAAGATATATGCAGAGTTAATTCATATACTTACATTAGTATAAATTTCATAAAGCACAACTGAGGATGCACACTTCATTGACAAGTGGGACGACAACTTTTCATGATCTTCAAACATAGAAGTCTATCAGTAAAATTTAATAAAAAAAAAAAAAAAGTATAATTAATCCATTACACCGCAACATCAATAGACAGTTTTCATCAAGCTGCTGTAAAATACCACAAGTGATATGCCATATGGGTACTTTTCTATTATCGTGACACACCCAAAGGGGACATTAACATTAGGCACCTATAGGTAACTATGCTCCACCCCCAATAACTTTAAGGTTGGTATTTGTGGTTGGGGTAGGCCAATCTAATAAATCAAGACAGTGGGGGCGGTGGCCCCACAGATTTGCATCACGACAATAGAAAAGTACCACCATATGTTTATCTAGCTTAGCAAAAAGAAAATGATTATTATTTAAAAAAGAGGATACATTTTTAAAATCTCTTAACTAGTATTCTCATAGTATGCATTACCAAAGCTTTAGTTCATTTTTATACTAAACTAACAATTTACACACTTTGGTTACAACAAACAAATAAACTTGGATTTAAGGAGATTATTCAGAAAATATCCAGTGTTGGTGAAAAAGGATAGGGAATGTACACTTTCACATAACAAAAAATTTGTAAAAAAATATATCAAGCAGATTATAATACTAGCTGTGTAAGCCCGTACTGTAAAAAGCTTGGGGTCCTAGAAACTAATGAAATCGTCAGAACTACTGAAATGCAGAGATGTCAGCTAATTGAAAGGAACTACTCTGGGCGTCTCTCTCCTGGGAGGTTTCGTTTTGCTGATGTTCTCGCATCGCTTGTGTATTCGCGGCTAAGCAACTTTCGTCTTTCTTCAGAGGTTTTGTTTTGCTGAAGTGGTCCCGTCGCTCGTGTATTAGCGGAGGGAAGAAAAGTAAAAGGGATAGTGTTTTGCCGATGTACTCGCCTCGCTTGTCTATCAGTTGCTAAGTGACTTTGTCTTTCTTCTGAGGTTTCGTTTTGCCGATGTTCTCGCATTGCTTGTGCATTAGCGGCTAAGTGGCTTTGTCTTTCTTCAGGGGTTTCGTTTTGCCGATGTACTCGCCTCGCTTGTGTATTAGCGGCTAAGTGACTGTCTTTCTTCAGGGGTTTCGTTTTGCCAATGTACTCGCCTCACTTGCGTATTAGTGGCTAAGTGACTTTGTCTTTCTTCTGAGGTTTCGTTTTGCTGAAGTGGTCCCATCGCTGGTGTATTAGCGGAGGGAAGAAAAGTAAAAGGGATAGTGTTTTGCCAATATACTCGCCTCGCTTGTCTATCAGTTGCTAAGTGACTTTGCCTTTCTTCTGAGGTTTTGTTTTGCCGATGTTCTCGCATTGCTTGTGTATTAGCGGCTAAGTGACTTTGTCTTTCTTCAGGGGTTTCGTTTTGCCAATGTACTCACCTCGCTTGTGTATTAGTGGCTAAGTGACTTTGTCTTTCTTCTGAGGTTTCGTTTTGCCGATGTTCTCGCATTGCTTGTGTATTAGCGGCTAAGTGACTTTGTCTTTCTTCAGGGGTTTCGTTTTGCTGACGTGCTCACCTTGCTAGTGTATTATCGGTGGGAGGAAGAGTAAAAGGGATACCGTTTTGCCGATGTACGGGCCTCGTATCTTCGGAGGTGGAGCCCTTACTCCAACTCCACCTCTCACTTCCGGATACAGACACACACACACACTTCCACACTTAGACGTTTATATGCAAGATTCACAAGGTAACTTGAATTCAACAGGTAGGTGTGGTTTCTGAATTACCTAAATGACCTAAATGGGGCAGTAGAGTATCACAAGGCCCACATATTCTAACACATAAAACTTTGAGCACCCTGAGCTCCCAAAAGAATCCCCAGCCCCACAAGCCCCCACACCCCATTGAAAATGGGAGAAGGTGTAACCACCAGATAGGCACAAATGAGCGAGGAGTCGCATTGCAGGATTCTGGAGCTGTCACAGTGCCCTGACATCTGCACCACCGTATCATAACGCCCTAATCTTTTCTTGAAAATATGTTTTTTAATCAATGTAAAAATTAGGCAGTTTTCTAAAAATCTGGGGAAAAAAAGCATACTAAAACATATTACTTATACTAAAATTTTTCATAAGATGTAACAATTAAAAAAAAAAAAAAAAAAAAAAAAGTCAACTTACAAGTTTTGCCATAAGATTCATTTCTGTCAGTAATATCCTCAGCACTTCCACACCCCCTTCCTGACAGGTCTTTTCTGTGATGTTCGATCCCACAGTGGAGCTTAACATCTCAATCAGGCTTAGCTGAAGCCACAGTTTTTCATTCTGTCGAGTTTCCGGATGCTGGCGAGTCATCGAGCTGTCAAGTCCTCCTTGAAGCCGTGAAAGTGGAGGCTCACAACTGTCACTGGACTCGGTGTTGCGACAGACATTCGCATTTTCAAAAGTCTTAAGATGCTGAGCCACACCCCCAGGACATATCTGAGACGCTAATTCATGACTTCCCACATTGATCGGGGCGCCAGAGTGCAGGCTTTTGTAGATCTGCTGTAAAACTGCCCTGTCATTCATTTTGTTGTGCTGAAGCTTTGCATTTGTTTTGTTGCTTTCTTAGTTCTTGTTTATCACATCTCAGTATTCTTGCCACTCATCTCAAGCGTGAAGTTGAAACTGGTATGTTTACTGAGACTTTATCATCTGGAAAAGACAAACCGAGACAAAAACAAAACTTAACAGATAAAAAAAAAAGTTATTTGCGTTTTGGTTTTGGTATGAAACTGACAAATCTGCTAAAAATGTCTACACTGTCACAAGAATGGAAAGGAGACATTAAAAAAAGGTTTGGGGCAGCCACCCGACCCGTGTATTATGCCCTGGTTGCAAAAAGAGTCAATTTTTGGAGGAGTTGTGTCTGGTTCAATGTCCAAATCAGAACTGATAACATGTGGCAAAGATGTCGGCTTTAAAGGTCTGGTCAGAAAGTGATGTCACCACAGGGTGCCGGAAACTGGAAGTGACATCATCATTGACACCACAAGCGAAGTGGCGTCGCCACGGGAGCTGGAACCCTGTGGAATTTCCCGTGAATGGGAGAGAAAAAGTCAGTGACCCATTGACCTGAAATTTGGTACACACATACTACGTGACGTCTGCTATCCGCTTTCGGGGTGATGATAGACCTCGAAAGGTTATTCCTCTTTTTATTTTTATTTTACTATAGAATCAACTCTTGGCAGCGGCCAGCAGTGCTGCACATGCTTACAGGTGCCATTCTCATTTCCTACTACCTTCTCCGTCACTTCCTCTACCTCTTCATATCTTAAATAATTCTTGAGGCAGATTGAAGACTTAAGTGCCAGCTCAAGTGAAAAATTAAAGAACACATTCTAAGTAATTGCAATACACAAACACAGATTTTTAACACGAAAAGATGCCGAGGGAAGAAGAGAAGAAGCGGGCTGCTAGGGTGGAGAAAAGAAGAGCTGCTCAGGAAGCGGCAAGCGCATCAACCTCTGAGCAAATGAATGCTCAACGTACAGAGAAAGAGCATGAAAACTAGGAATACTCGAGTCAAGTGTATTCGTGCAGTGCGGCGTTACTGGCCTGTTTTAATAAAACGTGTAGAAATAAATGAGAGAGAAAAGGGAAGGATAGTAAAGTGCAAATCTGTTCCGGTCCACAAAACATACAGATAATGTTCTCAGAAAAGGAAACTCAATGCAACTAAAAAATAACAATTAAAAAAAAAAAATCCCATGGATAAATAAAAGAACTAATAGACTGTATAGTTACATACCAAGTTTCACTATCAAAAAGGACTGTCTTCTAATTTGGACACTGGGTCGGAATGGAAACCCACAGCCACTGCAGTCCTTCAGGACCACAAGTAAGGATCCCTCACCTAGAGGGATAAAGAAACATTTTGACAGCACTTTCTCCCATCAACCATATAGCAAAAAAATGCAGGTAAATGGAGGAATAGCATTCTCAGAACCATTTAAACCCGTTCAGGGAACCTTTTATGACCTCATGGAGTATGATGAGGAAACCAACCACGGCCAGTGTGCAGGTACATCACGGGGATACTCGCACACAACCCTACACAGGGACAAGTTACAATCGGCAACTAGAGAAAGAGCAGGTACTATGTTGGTGTCACCTGCTCTAGGTATGGGACTTGAATCCATGGGGCAGAAACACTAAAACATTGGGTCATTGTACCAGCACAGTAATGATGTTACCATTTATTTTACATACCGATATCCACACTTCATTGGGGCGAACAAAAAAGTACACAGATGTGTATAAAATATTAAAAACCACTGGCGGCAGAGCTAACGTTTAAGAAAAAAAAAAAAAGGTACGAGAGCCATAAAAGATGCCAAAGCAAGCATCTGCTCCACAAGAAAACAACGATAGAGAAACTGGAATGATCACACAGAATTTTTTTAAAAATGCACAAGTTGCATTAAGACATGATGGGCAAGACAAAAAGTATTATTTGTATACGACAATGCCCCCAGACAACGTGAAATAATCTCACAACGAATGCACAGTACAACTTGCTTTGATAAACAGGAAGCATTTATAAAACTTTAAAATAAAGGAAAAATCTTAAAGCTGCACAACAAATTAAGCGTGAGTTTACCATACGTGCTCTAGCAGTTTAAACTGATATGTTAGTAAGAACACTCCTTCCACATAATTATCATTTTATACTAACGAACATGGATAAAATGCATAAAGTTCACCTGCGAAAAAAGTAAGTCTTTCTTCAGTAATTTATTTATTTTGTGTAATTATCGGGAAAGTCATTAAAAAGACAAGCAACTCAAAACTAAACAATCACGCAGTCAAATACCCAAACACGTTCCGAGTCCCAAACAGCAGGTCCACTCACAAGGTACCATGGGAAATGAAGTCCAACCGAGATTTTGTTTTAAATCCTTCCGAACCCAAAAAAGCAAGTGCCGCACTTCCGTTCGCAATACATCACGGGAAGTGAAGTCCAATCTGAATGTATACTTCTTCCGAGCCCGAAGTGACGCGATTCCGCTTTCTATGCATTATGGGAAACGAAGTCCAAACGAAAATTGACAAAAAGATAAACCCGTGCACTTTTGGAGCGCCGAAGCCAAGAATCGTGAGCAGGAAACTGTTTTAGTTGGATTATATGCTCATTAGCGACATGGTGAGTTGCTAGAATTAATCGGGAACGTGAATCGATGCTTCTTTTCTTTTTAAAGCCAATCATCAAACATCTTACTCAGGAAACAGAGGGGCCGTAAATGAACATGACAACCCGTCGTTATGTCGCAAACCCTCGTCCTGTTTTACGACTCTCTAGCTGTGTTACATACGGTAGATGTAACGCTCCGGTAGAAGCCCTGCGATTGGCTGAACTAAACTAGTTCCTTCCCCAATAACCCCCAGTATTTTGGGGGTTGGTTCAGTAAAGTGTACACAAATTTAATCAATTATTAATTTACGCCGTTATCAACCAGCAATCGACCGTTTAGAGACATCATATCAACTTTATCCTAACGGAATTTGAAAATGTATGCGACGTGCTTGTTGGTGGATTACTGAAATCGTCGGTGGAAGAAAGACCAAAAGAAAAAAAAAAAAACAACAACTCAAAGAGATTTGAGTCTGGAGTGAGGAAAGGTAAAGTCGGAACGGTTTGTCTTTTTGTGTGGATTTGGTTGCTTTTTTTCGCGCTCGTGGTTATTCAAACCCGCGATCTCAGAGTCCTGTCTAGCAGGACTCTCATTGTTCTCATGTGTGCAGCATTTTAAACAACTGGAAGCAGATCCAACGGAAGTCTGCAAAAAGTGAAACCACCAGGAGAACTGCGGCTAATAGTCCATTGTTTGTGGACCGGTAGTCCATTTCTGCTCGGCTCTGCTCGCGGGTTCGCATCGGCTCTTAGATAAGTTGAAGCCTGATAGCTGGAGACCACTAGTGCTATGAAGCTTTTACGTGCATGGCCTACAGTGGTGGGAGGGTGAGAGGAATTCACCAAAACCTGATGTTAGTGCAAGAAAAATGACAAGTGCGGCGCCGGCTGACATGTATCCACAGGGGTGCCTTGCACTTGTATTGTGCAAGTCTCTCATAAATTATTCAGCTCGGAGCTGTTCGCCGATTCCTGATGGAACCGCTCATCAAAGATGGGACGGGTTTACAGCCGGCTTTGCAATGTTCTGCAGACCTTGCCGTGTCTTTTTACTGTGTTTGGAATGGAGATTCCGGAACTTTAAGTGGCATACACATTTGTGCTTTAAAATAGCTGGAGGTGACCATTATACTGTATATCATCGGCGAATTAAAATCAGTGCGGATGCTGTCATTGGTTGGGCATAAAGGTGTATTCTGGGAGCGCGGTGTCTGGTGAGGTCAATTACAATAAAAAGTCAAGTTTTAAAAAAATGCTAGGAAGCAACGTGTTTTGATAACGTTTTAAATGCAGTCCTGAAGAAAGAACTAAAAAAAAAAAAAAAGAAGTGACATGCCAAATGCGGTCGTGTGAAAAAGTAAGTACACCCCAAACTGTTGACTTCTTTAACATACTCGAACAGGCATGTAGTAGATCCTCAAGCAAACAGGGCTTACAGACAAACGTGACATACTTGAACAAATGACACACAAAACTGACATGGCATATTCATTCTCATAATCTAAATTAAAAATGCAAGACGGGTTGAGCAGACTGTACTTTGCTAAGGAGACTCTCAGGTCTTTTATTGTGTGCAGCAAACTGCTGGAAATGTTTTACCAGTCTATAGTAGCCAGTGTGGTCTTCTGGGGAAGCAACCTGACCTCAAAAGAAGCACAATGCCTGGTCACATTTCTCGGGAAAGCCTGTTTTTTCACAGGGCGAACTCTGGACACGCTGTAAACTGATGTGGAAAAGAGGATGGTGGCGAAACTGGATGCCGTCATGCAAAATCCTCTCCATTAGGTGTTCATTTGGCATGGTATTTGTAGAAGCAGTGTTAATATTTGTGATGCACCGTCTGTTGGAATGACAAATGCCATGCATATGTCTCTTATTTGCCGTTTGCTGTGGCTTTTATGAAAGCAGTGTTATTGTTGATACACCATGTGTTGGAATGGCAGAGACATAACAACCAGACACACACACATTTATACTTTTATTATATTACTAGCTGTACTACCCATCTAAGACTGGTTGAAACCTAAATAATCTACATAGACCTCAGTGTTAATGTTTGCACTGCACCATGTAATACATATGTCACCCTTATGTGCCATTCGTAAAAGCAATGTTAATGTTTGTGATGCACCATCTGTTAGAATGACAAGTGCAATGCATATGTCTCCCTTATTTGCCATTTGTTACGGGATTCGTAAAAGCAATGTTAATATTTGTGATGCACCATCTGTTAGAATGACAGGTGCAATGCATATGTCTCCCTTATTTGCCATTTGTTACGGGATTCGTAAAAGCAATCTTAATGTTTGTGATGCACCATCTGTTAGAATGACAAGTGCAATGCATATGTCTCCCATATTTGCCATTTGCTATGGGATTTTTAAAAGCAATGTTAATATTTGTGATGCACCAGCTGTTGGAATGACAAGTGCAATGCATATGTCTTTCATTTGCCATTTGCTATGGGATTCGTAAAAGCAGTGCTTTGACAAAAACTTCGCAACTAGACAGACAGATGTCCTTTTGTAATATTTCTAGCTGTACTATCCATTTAAGACAGATTGACAACTAAGTAACAAATGTAGGCCTCAGTGTTAACGTTTGCAGTGCGCCATGTAATGCATATGTCTCTGTTATATGCCATTTGGGATGGCACTCATTAAAGCAGTCCTAATGTTTGTGATGCACCATCTGTTGGAGTGAACAGAGACATAGCAATCAGACAGACACTTATCCTTTTATTAGAGTAGCTGATTGTAGGAACTGTGGTGTAGTGGCCTAAGAAACTGAATCATAAACCTGAAGGTTACTGGTTTAATATCCGTGTCTGTCTCGCTATGAGACCCCAGAGGAGGTTGGGAGCACGTGCTGATTTTACAGAGCAAGGCATTTAACCCATCTGTGGTTCAGCTGCAACAAACATGAATCGTGAATCTCCACTTGTAGAGTGCATTGGAATGGTGCTTGCTATAAAAGGATGCTATATAAAGTTTTTAAAGCCCCCTTAAAAAGGTCTTAATAAGCGTCTAGTAGAAGGCAATAATACATCAATATCAAATTGATTTTATGAATTGAAAGGTGTGTGTCACCACCATCAGTTATATTTGCTCAAGCAGAAGAAAACAATTATATATACTGTATATAATATACATACAGTAGAATTTAAATTTGAGATTCCTGCAAATGTTATAAGTGGCACAGAAACTAAAGCTCTAACTATTTACTCCCAACTGCAACCACCTTTGGAAAGGCAGCCCATGTTACAAGAGCCCCACTGGGTCCAGACCCGGAATTAGATTAAACGGCTTTGGCAATGTATTTTTTTATTTTTTTTTTGTTGTAGCATTTGTATGAGTGGCATCACTTGCCAGGTGTGTATGCTTGGGATCTTTTAAAAGTGTGACATTAAAGGGCAGCAACACAGTGCTGAAATGGTCAGCGCTGCTGCCGCCACCTTATGCATCTGGCAGTTTGAATTGCACACCTCGTTGTCCTGCTGGAGGTTGTCTGTTCTCCCTGGGTTCTTATTCCAGGTTTTCAACCCGCATCTCCCAAAAATGTGCAGATTGGTTTGATTGGTGTATCTAAAGCTGGTGAATGGCAGTGTGTGTGTATATAAACGTCTACGTATGGAAGTGTCTGTCTGGCTCGGAAGTGCGAGGCTACAGCATGGAGCTCAAAGAAAGCGACTCTGTCGCCGAAAGAAACTCGTTTACCTGCTAATACACAAGTGAGTCGAGCACATCGGCAAAGCGAAACCACAGAGAAAAATAAAACTCGCTTAGCCGCTAGTGCACAACCAATGCAATTAATTGATTGAAATGCCAGAATCCATGGTTTCTAGGAGCCTGGGCCTACACAGCTAGTATTTGTTTGTGTGTATGTGTGTGTGTGTGTGTGTGTGTGTGTGTAAACAGTGGGTATAGAAAAAAATCTCCCCTTTCGAAATATTCCCATATTTTTTTGCTTTAATGCCTTAAATGAAAACACACACAAACCAATATTTCTTCCCAGCTTTTTCTTACTCAGTTCAACCTCTAACATCCAAGTGAAAGATATCACAGCTACCGTTCAGAAGAATTGTCGAAAATGAAAAACAAGCAATACTGAGATTAATAAAGGTTC
>JANRMT010062829.1:47876766-47899848 GCA_026402145.1 Polypterus bichir lapradei
TATGTATGTATGTATATATATATATATATATAATATATATATATATATATATATGTGTATATATATTCAGTATACTTTATACATAAAATGTATGTTGTCATACCATACCTTGCATAACTGAATAACCTTTATGGCCCAATAACAATTCAATACATTTATGGTCACTACAGTGTTTGGATTTAATAATCTTCATGTGGGAAAAGGCTGACTCGCATAAATAAGTAGAGCCGAATAATGCAGTCAAGGAGCTTTTGAATTCAGCTGAGTGAAAAATGCCGGCTGTCCGATTAACTGCGATTTTAGTTACCTCTCCTTTCTCTTTCTCAGATCGCTTTCTGGAAGGAAGTCAGTTTCGTAGTTTTTATGAACAGTTCGAAAGTGCCTTTCCACATTTTCTTTCTTTGAAATAGCACTGATAGATTGACAGATCAGACAAACGCACTTCGATTGTGATATTGTGAGAAAAAAATCCTCTTCCAATTCCACATCCAGCCCATACCCTCCCCAAACAATTTTTTTAAATCCCTTCTTTAGTTGATATAAATTGAGTTTGCCCTTTTAATTAGCCTGTTAATTCGGTGGGCTTCTCTTGAAGTGATATTACCAGCCCACCATACCACAGTGGAGAAAATCACTGTAGCCATCACAGAGTTGTAGAAGATGTGAAGAATGTCACTTCCCACGTTAAAGGAGTCTCCTAACAAAAAAAGCGCCTGCTCTGCCATTGCTTCTAAAGTTCCTCTGTGCTCCAAGACCATGTCCAGCCTGTCATTAATGTGCACCACCTTTACATCCACTCCTTGAACAGAGAACGGACATAGTGGCTGTTTGGTGCATGGAAAGTCAATAAGCAGTTTCCTGGTTTTACTGATGTTAAGATGCCGACAAATTGTTTCTGCACCAATAAACGGAGTTCTCCCCCTGACTCCCCTCCTCTGTCCCACCCCCTTTATCAATACACCCCATCTGAGAATTTCTGCAAGTAACAGGACTTGCTGTTATATTTGTAGCCAGAGGTGACAGAACTGTTCCTTACGGATGGGTGACAATTTGATCTCTGTGAAGCATGTTAACAAATGTCCATCAAACTATTGTAGGAACTGCAAAAAAAAGATTGTTTCGACCAGGAAGTTTCCCAAGTTCAGTCCCGGGGTCCCACTTTGGCTACGGCCGTTCATTTCAGTCAGTTTCACAAATCGGGGGATCCCACTTGTGCCTCCTCAATCTAATTGTTTAGCTGGCCTTTTGTCTTTTCATATCCTGCATTCATGAACGTATTCTAGTGTGACGTTTGTATTTAGAACAATTTCAGAAGTTTGTTTTTATTTGTCGTAGCTTTTGTACCAGGGTGTTGTACCGTGTTAACCATTATGGATGAAGTGAGAAGTTTAGCAAAATGACGCCTTCTATTGGCTAACTAACAAGATTACAATATGGAAGCTTTCGAGGGAACTTGGGCCCCCCCTTCACATCACATCAGATTACATCTCGCCTGAAGAAGGAGCTTGAGTTGCCTCAAAAGCTTGCATATTTTTAGCTAGCCAATAAAAGCGTCATTTTGCAGGACATCTCACATTGTCATAGCTTTTAACACTTAACTTTCTTTTTCCATTTTTATTTCAGTTCACCTCATTTCTGGGGAGTTTGTTCCTTAAATAGTATGCAGATATTGACGATTAGTGACTAAAAGTGCAGACACGGGTGCAAATGACACTGAATATTCAAGCAGAGGTGCTACTTCATGTTGCATTCATTTGTATGCTAGTTGGCAATATAGGGCTTGGCAAATCGGTGCATAAGTTCAGTCCTGCGGACCACCTGAACTGCAGGTTTCCATCCACAAGCAACTTCTGTTTTTAACTGGACTCGTGCCTCTTTATTAAACAACTTTTTTATTTCCCAATTTCTACCATTTTTGTGTGTCAATCCAGAAATTACATAACGATGTTAGAATTTTAGGAGAACTACGGGGGGTTTTCCCCCTGCTCACTTCGCTCACCCACCCCCTAAACCTTCCGGGGCGCTCTACGCTCCACCCACTTCACCTCTCTGCTGCTCGCATTGTGATGGGGGGGAGGGGCTGAACGCCACGCTAAGGAGATGCGGTCGGATCAGCTGCTGTCTTTCTGCTGCTGTTGCCGAGCTGCGTGTTCTGCTTGTCGCATGGCCCATCGATTATTTAAAAGCCTGTACAGCAGCTGTCCTTTTGTCCCGTGTGACATTAAAGTGTCTCTCGCGGGTGGCCAAATCGTCTTCCAAGAAGATCACGTATCGTCTCCTTCCAAGATTATTTTTTATAATAGAGATGTATCAAGCATTTGTGTTTGTATGTGTGACAAGAATTACCATATATACTCACGTTTTAAGTTTGATTTAAGATTGATTTTTACCGTTTTAATTTCCGTTATTTTATAATGTCGGTCGTATATATCGAAAGCGTAAAACTCGAGCTATTGGTCCAATAGATTACGATATGCTAATGCCCACCTGAGAGAGTCACCATGGAGCACACGGCCTTTTGTTTCTATGTATTGTGCCTACGTGACCACACAGTGATACCCAAACTATTCCGAAGCAACGTTTGCATTGTTTTGTGTTTTTTGTATCATACACCTTCATCATAAGATTATCCCTTTTCTACGATGGAGCGTTCGATCAGAAGAAGATATGAAGCATGTTTTAAATTAAACGATTCGTTAAAGTGGCAAAAGAAATTGGTAACTGCGATGCTGCAACAAAATTCGATGCATCTGAGAAACTGATGTGAGATTGGAGGAAGCAAGAAGAAGATGTATAAAAAAAAAATTTAAAACAATTAAGTGTCGCATTTTTGAACGGACATATAAGTTGGGGGTCTGATTTTTTGATTGATTTTTCGGGTTTCAAGACCTGTCTTATCCATCCATCCATTATCTAAACCGATATATCCTAACTATAGGGTCACAGGGATCTGCTGGAGTCAATCCCAGCCAACACAGGGCACAAGGCAGGAACCAAACCCTGAGCAGGGCGCCAGCCCACCGCAGGGCAAGACCCGACTTATACGCGAGTCTATGCGATATTCTTTTATTTTTTGCTTTTTTAACATTTTGCTCTTTTTATGTGCTGGCCATTGACGTGACTAGTTAGCTCACAAGTGAAGTTTACTCTGAAGTCGCTCCATCCCTTAAGTCAGGAGTGCTGAACTCTGGGCCTGGTGGGCCGCAGTGGCTGCAGGTTTTCATTCTAACCCTTTTCCTATTCAGTGACCAGTTTTCACTAATAAATAACTCCTTTTCCCTTCATTTTAGTAGCCCTGTTTTTAAGGATTCAGTCCTCTGAAATTATTCCATTCTTTATTAGATGACAGCTAAACAGAAATGAGACATGAAACGAGCCAACAGATGACCAGCTAAACTGGGATTTCAAACGCCAATCAATTTCACTCCAACCAATCTCTTAATGAGAAGCCGATTCTTGCTGTTAATTAAGCCCGTTATTTAATTCCATGGCTTGTTGCTGCCCTCATTCTGCCATAGCAGACATTTCCAAAACTGTTGATTTTTTGTTTTTTCCTAACACCATTGTTTTGTCTTGGCAGAGTAATATATTGCTCTACTTTCCCCTATTGTATTATTAAGATGTAGCCTCTGTCAGAATGCCTAATCCCACAGACTTACCACTGTTTATAAGGTATTATTGTATATAACTTCTCCCCACCTTCCCTTCTATATCTATAACCTCAGGCAATTAGGTATAGTAAAAGACAAGCAAGAGTTAAGTTACACATAAAATAATGTATTATTGATAATATTCATAAATAATAACAAAATGCAAAGTACATTTGAATATTGGCAACCGTACAACCTGATTAAATGGGGATGTGTAGTTTCAGGCGACACACAGACTTTTATTAAGGCATCATTGGTGCTCACCTTTCTTCAAAACAGGCCACAAGCCTGTTCAATATGGCTGCCGAGCTGTGCTCTTCATTGTGTTGTCTTCTTCATCATATGTTAGTGAAAGAGAGATACTTCTTCATCATCAGAGGTTAGTAAGAGAGAGAGAGAGAGAGTGAGGTTAAGCAAGCATATTTATAGATGTTCTGTCCAACCCCTACAGCCAATAGGACATCATTGTACTCAAAGGCTTCTGAGACAAGCCAATTCTAAACAGCCATACGTCAGACCAATGGGGGAAATAGAACATGTTAACACCTTCCATCCCCCCCAAAACCATTTGTTGAGCTAATGTTTGCCAGTTAGGCAACCTGGCTTTTTTGTGGGGGTTGAAAGACTTTAGCAGAGAAACGCTCACCAAACTGGTTTAAGGCACATCCCCCCCAACTCTTTCGTAAAATTACAAAGAGACTCAGTTGTAAAGAGTAAACATGAATGCTTCTCACTAAAGTAACACTAAATTACATTGCTTTGCCTAAATTACAAATAAAGACATACAAAATATTTATCAAGTTATATGCAAAATCTTACATCAAAACAACCATCATGATGTTTTGGTGACCTGAGAGATCAACCTTACCGAGACCTTCACTTTTCTTTATTTTCAGATATTGTGTGAGAGGCACAGGTTAGCTGGTCATGTGGCGGCTCGTTTAGTGTCTCATTTATTGTTTGTCTGCTAATTAAGGAAAAAGAAACAACTAAGCGGCCTGAGTCAAGTTAATTAAAACTAAGGCAAAAGAAGTTAATTAGCAGCAAAAACTGGTCACTAATGAAGAAGATGGTTAGAATGAAAACCTGCAGCCACTGAGGCCCTCCAGGACCAGAGCTGAACACCCGTGCCTTAAGTATTGAGTGTCATTTGTACCCATGTCTGTACTGCTCAAAACGAATTGTCGGTATTTGGAAACAATTAAGGGAGTAAACACCATAGATAAAGGAATTCAAAGGAATATGGTTAAAAAAAGTTTAACATTTTAAAGAGTGCAAATTTCTGAATTTTGTATTCATGTCAATATATTAGAGCTTGTGTCGGAGTGTATAATTAGACAATTTGTGAAGCAAGTTGGAATGAAAACCCGCATCTATCCACAAGCAGCCGTACTCCAGGACTGAACTTGGGACCTCTAGTGTAGCCTATCAGGACGAGAACGTTGAAGCCTGTTTATAGCAGAACTATATACCAGATAGATTGACGCTTTTATGTAAAGATCTACTCTTTAGAAAGTGATTTTTTTTTTCCTCTTTGGATTTCATTGTCTTTATCTGTTTAACTTCACTTTTCATTTAAATACAGCTAATGATTTCTCTCCTTTTTTCTTGTCTTGTCGTTCCCCTCTGTTTAGCTGATCCTACAGTGAAAGACTTAATTGGAGGCTTCACCGCTCTGCATTATGCTGCCATGCACGGCCGGGCACGGATTGCACGCTTGATGTTGGAATCCGAGTACCGAAGTGACATTATTAATGCCAAAAGCAATGACGGTTGGACTCCCCTTCACGTTGCAGCCCACTACGGAAGAGACTCGTTTGTCAGGCTCCTGCTGGAGTTCAAGGCCGAGGTCGATCCGCTTAGTGATAAAGGCACTACGCCGCTTCAGCTGGCCATTATCAGGGAACGCTCCAGCTGTGTGAAAATCCTCCTGGACCACAACGCCAACATCGATATCCAGAATGGCTTTCTGCTGCGCTATGCCGTGATCAAAGGCAACCACTCGTACTGCCGCATGTTTCTCCAACGAGGGGCAGACACGAATCTTGGCCGTTTAGAAGATGGCCAGACACCCTTGCACTTATCTGCTCTCAAAGATGACGTTCTTTGTGCTCAGATGTTGTACACCTATGGGGCAGACACTAATACCCGAAATTATGAGGGACAGACCCCACTTGCTGTGTCTGTGAGTATATCAGGTGCAACCCGGCCATGTCTGGATTTTCTACAGGAAGTCACAAGTACGTTCCTTATTTTTCCCTTTTTAACTATTAATTCTTGACTTCAGTTATTTTATATTTTATACTCTGTTATTTTGAAGTATGGTTTTTTTCACAAGTAGTAGTTTTTGGTCTGTCATATGACTCTCGGTGTAATGGAGAACAGTGCACAATGGCTTGTCTCCTCATTCCCAATTCAGTCTTGACATGAACAGAACAGCACACTTACCCGCTTTTCCTTTCCTCATGCCTGCCACTCGCTCTTTTTAAGGGCTGATGTCGACTTTTGTCAAAATTTAGGAGTAGACAAACAACAAAACTCACTGTTACATTTCAGTTCGACTCTCTTTGCTAGGAGGAAAGTGGCATAGCTTTGTTGATTCATCCTCGATTCCCTACGCATGCATGAGTAGCGAAGAGCAAACAACCTCTAAAATGGCACCGACATCTGGCGAGACACCAAAGAGAATGTGCAAAGCAAAATACTCCATACTCCGTTTTACGTAATTTCGTTGAATAGGACTCTGACTTGTCGGAATCCGCGTTTGATGCAAGTGATCTGGAGATGGATATCAAAAACAAAAGTGAGGTTCCAGCATCATCTGATCGGTCCCCAGCTGATCGTAGTGCTGAACACTTTTGTGACGCTAATGCGCCTACACAAATATTTGCCTGGTAGAACCACCTCTTATAATGTCAAGAGGTACAAACCATATTGCATCACATTGCAACCACCACTGCCTCCCGCCTGCCGTACTAAGACAGCCAGGCAGCTGGCCTACTATGCGTTCCTGCTGACCATTGAGGTGCCCCTACACAGCCAATGCCGCCAAAGAGATGCTGAACATGCACTAACAGAAGCCACAGCACATAGCAACAGACGTTTTATGTTGACGTATGCGTGAAATCATTGCTTTGTGTGATTTTCAGAAACCTGAGTTTTTTGGAAAAAACAGATAGATAGATAGATGGATTGATATTTTATTAATCCCCCTCTTCACAATGCAAGCGGCAGAGACACAAAATGGCTGGTGTGTATCACGCCCCGGGGGTGAGTGAACAAAGCCCCCTAGTTACTTAATAATAACAAGTGGTTTGTTTTAACGTGCCGCAGCCTGCACTTGAACGCATGGTTTCCATTTACATGTTAATCACATTCACAAAATGTAGGTGACTGCACGAACGCATGTGCTGTAACTAAAATATACATTTTTTTTTACTATATTTCAATTCAATCAGAGCGCAATTGAAAATCGTTCCACGTGCCGTAGATTGCCAACCTCTTCTCTAGACAATCCTCAAGAAACTGTGACACACAAATATACACACATAGACAGACATCCTTCGTCGAGATATCGATTTTTTCTGTATCGGGGGACCCTAAAACGTTGAGATTTGTCGAAAGCCGGAGTTCAAAATGTTTGACGAATCTAAAGCTTTTGTTCCATCATCCCCCCCTTATAGCGCAAAGCAAAACTGGGTGATCTGCTACAATAGGGGCTATCTCCTATACTGTTTAACACATCGAGATGTCAATACCAGCAAATAAATATTGAAACTCTCATCTACTATTCGTCTTTTCATCTCAAACCCAAATGTCTACAGTGTATAGCAAAATAATAAATGAATTGGTCTTACGGTATCATCACTTTCCAACAAGAACTGTATGTCCTCTTGCAAGTAAGAGTTTCGCAGTATTCCGTACTAGGGCCATCAGATCAAACATCACTAAATTGGATTTGTTTTAAAAGGGTCTGATTCAAAGGCAAAATTTGACATTTGATTGTAAAAGAATAGTTGGTTGTTTTACCCTTATTGATTTTTTTAAGCATCAGGTTATTCCAGCTGCCGGGTTTCACTGATCTGTTTTTGCGCTTTACTTCCACAGTCAGCCTTTTTATAATTATGAATGGTCAGCTTGTTATTTTCATTTATAAAACTTCACAATGTAGTGGTGTTATTTTTTTATTTTTTCCTATCCCACTACTCCACACTTTGATCTACAAGTATACTCATAGCATTTTTTTTTCTAAATGCTTCTCCAGTACCATTTTTAAATTATCATTCTGCAAATCTTAAACCTGAGGTCCCTGACTGCTGTTTAATGCTTAGACCTTCTCAGTAAAGCAGAATTTTCACTTATTGCAACCCCACTTCACAGAGCTTCGTCAGTATCACTCAACATGCCATGTCCCACATTTGGCCGCCTCCTTACATGGCTGCTGGTTTGTGTCCTGACTCTGCAGGAAAACGGATAACTAGTTTCTTGTTAAATGAGGAGATGCATGCCAAAGGGAGAACAAACAAAAATCAAAATAAAATGAAATGACTGAAACCCAGACGAGAGATAAAAATCACAAGTCAATTGTGGCGTAACAAGTCGAAAAGCAGACCGTACATGGAAAATAAAACCTTCTAAACCTCTTTGAACGCCCTTTGTGTTTATTTGCAGATCAGGTAAGGCTTGGTGCAAAGGCTGACCTTTTATCCCATCTGCTAATCAATTTGAGGTCACAATCCCAGAAACCACATCCCTAGAAATGCGGGATGTAACCCTGACAACGGTACACAAAAATGGCTTCAGTTATAAAGGCAGTAAGACCTCAAATGTCCTATAGACTCCTGCAGAGCTCCACTCCATTAAGGAGGTTATCGCCGTACATTATATGTCAGTGATACGTACTCGTGACACTATGGTTAAGATTAGGGTTGAGGGACGGTTATCTGACTCAAGTCGAGTAAACCATGTGACAAAAACCAGCAATCCAATTGGCTGTCTGGTGGTGCTACTGAATCTCAGAGCTGCAGAAGTCTGCAGTTTGGACATATCTCTACATTTTAGCTCTAATCATGACAGTTTGATGCCTAACACCAATGAGGTTTAGTAAAAAGTATTCAGACCACATTCATTAAAATATTGCAGTATCTATAAAGGAGAAAATAGTTGACGAGATTTTGCGGACCCTGACTTGATACTGTGACGATTCTGCTTTTCTGGGGCTTTTTATTCTGCATAGCGTGATATAAGCACTGCCCATTGGACACCTCCAAAATAATGAAAGGAGCCCCCCTTTCCCGCCTGCGTGCTTTTTTACTTTGCTCACCATTGCGGCCTTACTAGCTGACACACAGTCCTCCTGACAAACCATAAAAGCAGCCATGAGGTGGGGTTTAAATCCTGCATTATTATTAATTATTTTTACTTTTTTTTTTACTTGCGGTGACTGACTTGTAACGCTGGTGTGCGGGTCCCATTTGTAGTACTCTGCTGGTATCCTGCGCTATAAATGTGAGGAATGGGAAGCAGGGTAGGTGCATGAAGCCCAGAAGAAAGGACTTTCTGTGAGGGCACAGGGCACCTCCATATGAAGGCTTGAATATCGGGAGTAAGGAGTAGTGCTTTCGTAGCAAATAGGCTAAATGGTTTAAGACTTGAGCACATAGCTGTCAGCATTGGACTACCCTGCCACTGCCCATTGGACACCTCCAAAATAATAAAACGAGCCCCCTTTCCACCTGCATGCTTTTTTTTTTTACTTCGCTCGCCATTCTTGTCCTGTTGCGGCCTTACTAGCTGACACATAGTTGTCCTGACGAGCCATAAAAGCCACCACGAAGGAGGGGTTTAAATCCTTTTGCGTCAAATCTGTTGGCACTGCATTATTGTTAATAATTGTACTTTTTTTTTATTTTTTTTTTTTAAACTCCCAGTGCATTTGCAGAACATGACTGACTAGTAACATTGGTGTGCACAGGGCTGTGGAGTTGGTAGGTAACTCCTTCGACTCTGACTCCTTAGTTTCTGGTACTTCTGACTCCAACTCCCCGACTCCGACTCCTCTGTATTTTAATATGCTAATGTATTTTCCATGTTGATTGAAGGAATGCACATACACGTCATTTAACCACAGAACTACTGGCTAGGAAGCTGACTCTCTACCATATTGGCCAGTTTAAACAAAAGACAAGAACCCCTGAACACACATCAGGCCATAGCACACACCTCCACCTACATCATTACATATGTTTACAGTCATAGTAACTTGTTAAACACATTATATCTGAAATAAAATGAAAACACTTTTTGTAATGTACCATAATCCAGATTACAATATGTGAATGTCAGGTTTATGATAAATAGCTCAGCTGAACTTCACACTAGTAGTAACACAACTATGCACTGGGCTTTATTCTTACATCAGAGAAGAACTTAATTAGGACTATTGTTTGTGAAATGAGACATTTGAACTTGCTGTATTTTTTTCATTACAATTTCAATTTTTAAGAAGTCGGAGTCGGTACATTTTTGCCGACTCCGACCCCAACTCCAGGTACCCAAAATTGTCTCCGACTCCACAGCCCTGGGTGTGTGGGTCCCATTTGTAGCACTCCACTGGGATCCTGTGCTACAAATGTGAGGAATGGGAAGCAGGGTAGGGGTGTGAAGCCCAGAGGAAAGGACTTTCGGTGAGGGCACAGGACACCTCCATAGTAAGGCTTGAATTTCGGGAGTAAGGAGTAGTGCTTTCGCAGCAAATAGGCTAAGCGGTTTAAGACTTGAGCACATAGCTGTCAGTATTGGACGGAAAATAAGATGGCACTGCAGGTGCTTCCCTTTCGTAGGTTGGTTGGCTGGCTCTTTTATATTTAAACTAGCAAAATACCCACGCTTTGCAGCGGAGAAGTAGTGTGTTAAAGAAGTTATGAAAAAGAAAAGGAAACATTTTAAAAATAACATAACTCGATTGTCAATGTAATTGTTGTAGGCTTATTTTAAGTATTGAGAGTGAATTTGATGATTGATGATAGATAGATAGATACTTTATTAATCCCAAGGGGAAATTCACAAATGAAAAGGCAGCAGTCAGCAACAGGAAGACGTCAAGGAAGACGATCAATAACAGGCTTGAAGCGGTGGAGTAAAGAAGAAGGGAGCAGAGTGAGCACGACAAACAGCTGAGGAAAGTAAGGAAGCGAGTGAGGAGGCACATGAACGCAGGATGTCATTAATGTATATAGGCAGGGAGCCAACCACGTGGTAGGTGCGCAGACAGCGGCCTTGCGGAACAAGGAAGGGGGACTGGGGATGGCCCTAGTGCGTCACTGCCATGAATTAAATCGTCTGTTAACGGAAATAAGGAATGAAACCGACAAATAGAGAGGTCAGTTCCGAAAGTTCCTTACAGCATAATGGTGAGTACTGCCAAAAAGAAGACGTTATTTTCAAAAGTTCGTTACAGAAAATGGCGCGAAATTTAACCTATTAACATTTGTAAGTATGGTGTAAAGGATGAGCGTGGGAAATTTGGGCTTCCTACGTATATTGGAAGTCGCAGAAATAGTGAGGAGGGGTTTCCCTATCTATGTATACAGTTTAGGGGGTGCACCCGTTTTTCCCCCCTTGGGTGTTGCAATAGGACATGAAACATAACAAACCTTTGTAAGTACACTGCAAGTTTCAGCTTCCCACCTATATGGATATATATACACATACACACACTCTGTATATATAATGACAGTTCCTCAAGCACCCCTAGGGATTTTTTTTTTTTTTTTTTTTTGCTATTGGCATTTGTTGTTGCTGTGGTTGCCACTGCAGCCGTTAACATAAATAAAACCATGCACAGAAACGTACATGAAAATCTCTGAATGTTTAACTTACGTTAGAACACATTTAAATTTTATTTATTTTTTTTTTTTAATTTAAATCCTTGGACCCTGTCTTTTAAGTACATTTGACAACCCTACTCTGTACAAATAAATGCCAGCACTGCTTCTACTGCTATGGCCATCCTGGTGAAATTTTCTTCATCCAACTCCCCTTAAAGTGTTTTGACAGGAATGACATTTGGCGTTGTGAAAGACGCTATATAGGCGCCCGACCTGACACAGACTGACAATGTAGGCACGTGTAAAATTAACACCAAGTGATTTATTTTTCTTCAGCTGGGGGACATGTCTTCCCCGTGTCCCTCAGCCACAGCACAGTCCCACACAAGCACACAAAATCAAAACCCCATAATTCTCAAGTTCTTCCTCCACTCCTCGCAGGCAGCTTCGTCTTCCTCCTGCTGACAGTGGCGCGCCTTGATTAGTGGCTGCAGGCTTCTTTTATAGCCCACCCAGAAGAGCTCCAGGTGGTAATTGGCCTAATTGTGGCTGCGTTCCAGCCCACACGGGCTCAGGAAGCCTTGCAGCTCCCCCTGGCAGCGGCCATGGAGCCCAACAGGGATGAGCTCCAGTGTAACATAATTGTGGCCCCGATGTAACCCAGGGGGGGCTGCCACCGGGTGTTCCGGGGTACATAATATGCATCCCATGGCTGCTCCCCCGATCCAGTGCCAAAGGGGCGTCCCGGCCGTCCGCCACAGCGTCTTGCAAGCTCACCCTCACATTTCGGCTGTCACATTGTGTCAAGAAACAGCGTTGTTTTTGTGCCCCAAAGAAAAAAAAACACACAGTGTAATCATTTTTCAGGCGTTTGCTGCTTGAAATGGTTTCACTGTAATTTACCTCCTTTTACATTCCAGAGCATAAGGGGGAATTAAAAAAAGGCTGCCATAAGCTGTATTACATAAAGACTTAATGATTTATTTTGCACAATGGCGGCATTCCATTCTGTCCACTGCACTTTGATATCAAGATATCAAAGTGATTTGTGCCGGCAAGCAGTGTTTAAATGTGCCCCACCTATAATGAAAAGATCTGTTATTGTGCTCAACATCAAAGCGATCAAATTGCACCCAGGTTATTGATTACATTTACAAAACAAATAAGCAGTAGCCATGAGGTAATCACAATATATATACGGAATACAGGTGGTATTATTCCTCTGTCAGTGAAGTTGGCGTCGCACACCTGTACGAAAGGGAGATGCCCAGCAAGTCTTTGTTTGCGTTTCTTTTCTATAAAGTCTATAAGTCTATAAATTGACATACAACTGAGACACTCGGAACCCTCAAAGTAAACCTCTGTTGTGGTTTAGCCAGATGCACTACTGACTTCTATTTCATTTCTTTCTTTTAAATCGTATTGTATACCAGTGAGATGCATCGGCCCCTATGTGATTGTCTCATATAATGATTTTCAAATATCGCTGCCTGTTTGATCAGCGTAAAAAGGGATTATGGGTGCCTTTCTTACTACCTACCAGTACCTTCCTTTTTCAGTATTTTCTTTCTTCACGAGATTGAAATAGAGATAAAGTAATGATGAATATGTTGTGATGATTTCAATCTCTATACTTGTAACTCGAAAGAACATCCTGTTCTTTGTAGTATCGTAATAAAGGATCAGAGTGGTAGCCCGACAAGCTGGACAGGCCATTCCCATCTCCATCATTTTTCTGCATCGTCACTTGAGTTGGGATTTTCAGGCGATCAGATCTTTAGATTTGAGGAGCTGCAGCTGCTCCACATGAACCTCAGCAAGGAGGCATATAGTTAAAGATTAGGCCAAGGGGGTAGCTGTGCACGGGACAAGCTGTATCATTTCCCCATGCAGGGAGCCATTTACGTTTGGCTATTCGAGTAACTTAAGACGTAACGCTGAACAAATTAAACTTGGGAGCGGGTGGCGTCTATCAGGTATGCCACACAGATAAGCATATTCACCAATTTGCAAGAAATTTGTTATCATTGCACAGTAAATTCATGTGAAACAAGTCAGTGCAAATGCCATTTTCAATCATTATAGTAACTGAACTATTATTTTTATTGCTGCCCTCCATAATTTTTCCCTGAGTTTTTTTATTATAATTTTTATTATTATATTATTATTTTATTTTATTATTATAAATTGAACAATTCAGACGAGATTAAAGTACACATGGGAGAAATTCATATAAGGAGATATGCATACATTTCGGTTACACCAACCCATTTTAAGGTACCATAATGTTTGGGACACAGCAATGGCAGGTCTATTAAGGCTGTCACATTTAGGACTTTGTCTCATATCCCAGCATGCAATGACTGTTTGTGATTCATAGACGTCCACAGGTGCTGAGGATCTTCTCTGGTGATGCTTTACCAAGCCTCGAATGACGGTCATTTTCAGCTCCTGCTTGTTTTGAGGGGGCATGTCCACTTAAGGTTTCTCTTCAGCATATGGAAGGCCTGCTCAATTGGATTTCAATTGGGTGGCTGGCTTGGCCATTCAAGAATTTTCCTTTTTTTTTTTTTTTTTTTTTTAGCTTTGAAAAACTCCTGTGTGGCCTCAGCAGTAGGTTTGGGTCATTATATTGTGAAGGATGAAGCGCCGTCCATTGCGTTTGGAGGCACCTACTGGAACTTGAGCAGATCAGATAGATAGATAATTAATCCCAAGGGGAAATTCACATACTCCAGCAGTAGCATACTGATAATAATATTAAATCAGAGTGATAAAAATGCAGGTCAAACAGACAAAAAGTGTCCAGGGAACGAGTCCACATAAAAGAAAGTGATAGGAGTGATCAGTAAAATAGAGAAAATAGAGAAAAAGGTAGAAAAATAAAAGTCGTACACAGAGCTGCTGAAAAGGCGGCCACTCGCAGCGGATGTCAGTGTTTCCCCACACCTCAGAATCCATTGTGCTGCCAGCAGTTCCATCATCAATGAAGAGGATTGTGTGCCAGGTAGCTGTGGCAGCCATACATGCCCAAGCCATAACACCCCCAGCACCATGTTTAACGGAATGAGGTGGTCTGCTTTGCATCTTAGGTAGTTCCTTCTCGTCTCCACACTTTGCCATCACTCTGATGAGGTTCATCTTTATCTCATCTGTCCACATGACCTTTTCCCAGAATTCATCTTTTTAAGTCCTTTTTCACAAACTGTAACCTGGCCGTCTTGTTTTTGTGGTTTGCATCTTGCAGTGTGATCTCTGTGTTTCCGTTCATGAAGTCTTCTGTTGGTAGACGTCTCTCACACACACACACACACACACACACACACACACACACACACACCGGCCCCCTGAAGACTGTGACCATAGTGAGGATTCTTCTGTCTTTGGCAGTGGAGCTCTTCTTTGGCCTACCAATTCCTTTGTGATTACTGAGTTCACTGATGGCTCCTTTCTTCTTCGTGATATTCCAGACAGTTGATTTCAGTCATCCTAAGGTCTTCCCGACGTCTCCAATGGTTTTCGTCTCGTTTTTCAGCCTCATGATGGCTTCCTTGACTTTCATTGGCACAACTCTTGTCCTTCATGTTGAACAATGGCAACTCCAAAGGGTAGAAGCAAGTTATCTTATGAAACAATGAAACCCACCTGAGGAATCCCAAACACCTGTGACGTCAATTGTCCCAAACATTATGGTGCCCTGAAATCGTGGGACCATGTAAAGAAAGTGTTGTGTGACCGAAATGGCTGCAAATCCCCTTAAATGAAAGTCTGCAATGTGCACTTTAATCACAATGTCTGAATTGTTTGATTTGTTATTTTAAACTGTGGAGCAGAGGGGCACGTCAAGGACAAATGTGTCTTTGTCCCAAACATTATAGAAGGCTCTGTCGTTTCTCCGTGGTTTGACCTGTTGAAATTCAGCTTTATTTATGTATATAACACATTTAAAACAACATAGGAATGCTGTGGTCAAAATGCTTTACAATAATAGAATTACAGAAAAACATACAACTAACATGAATAACATAAATAGAGATAAATGCACACAATTAAAATAAATAGAAGTAATGTTACATAATCACAATGAGGAAATCATCAGTATTACTGAAGGTCACGGAATGCAAGTGAACAGAAATGAGTCTTTACTCTCGTTTTGAATTGTAGACGACTCCGTTACGTGACGAGGTAAAGAGTCCCACAGGCGAGGAGCAGCAGCTGCACAAGTCCTGTCTGTCCCCCTTAGTTTGACACTCGGTACGAAGGGACAACAAGAGACAACTGACCAGAAGATCTCAGCACTCTGCATGGCTGATGTAAAACACACAATTCAGATAAACAGGCAGGAGCGAGCCCATGTAAAGATTTAAAAACTAGCAACAAGATTTTAAAATCAACTTGAAAACTGACAGGCAGCCAGTGTAGAGAAGCTAATATTGGAGAAACAGAATCAGACTTTCTTGCCTCAGCCAGAAAGCAAGCGGCGGCATTCCTGACCAACTGTAACCTGCGTATCAGGGATTTGCTAATCCTAGAATACAGCGAGTTGCAGTAATCAAGGCGAGAGAAGATAAAAGCACGAGTTGCTTTCTCAAGACCCCTAGAAGATAAAAAAGGCTAAATCTTACCTAATAGACGAAGCTGGAAAAAGCAACTCTTGACTACAGAATTAACTTGTTTCTCAAAAGAGAGGTTACTGTCAAAGATAATAATAATAATAATAATAATACATTTTATTTATAGAGCGCCTTTCCCATGCTCAAGGCACTTACAGAATATAAGAAAGAACAGCAGGGTATACAGTATATGGCATTGTACAAACCAGATAAATAAATAAAGAAGATTAAGACAGTAAATTCAGAGAAGAGCCTAACAGACAACATAATTGATGGTCTGCACACACTCACGGGTTACATGAACATCTTGACAGAGAGGTAAACTGAGAGAAGGGTAATAAAGTCAAGTAGAGCTAAAAGCCTTCCTGAACAGAAGAGTTTGGAGTTGCTTTTTAAAAGAATTCATGGAGTCCGCTGATTTAATTAATTTCGGTAGGTCATTCCAGAGTCTGGGCACTCGCTATACAGCTGAAGGCCCTGCTGTCACCCATGGAGTGTAGATTAGTGTGGGGCACAACAACAACAACAACATTTATTTCTATAGCACATATTCATACAAACAGTAGCTCAAAGTGCTTTACATAATAAAGAATAGAAAAATAAAAAACACAATACGAAAACAAAATAAATCAGCATTAATTAACATCGAATAAGAGTAAGGTCCAATGGCCAGGGGGGACAGAAAAAACAAAATAAAAAAAAACTCCAGACGGCTGGAGAAAAAAAAAAATAAAATCTGTAGGGATTCCAGACCATGAGACCACCCAGTCCCCTCTGGGCATTCTACCTAACATAAATGAAACAGTCCTCTTTGGATTTAGGGTTCTCACGGACAGGCTTGATGATGATGGTCACGTAGAATTCTGCCTTCTGTAGAACAAGATTGCCAGAATCAGAGGACCTTAGTGGATGGGCAGGCACATAGTGATGGAGAAGGTCACTGATGTAGTTTGGTGCGAGGTTATTTAAGGCTTTGTAGTTTATTAGTAGGATTTTATATTCGATTCTGTAAGACACAGGGAGCCAGTGAAGACGGAGCAGGGTGGGTGTGATGTGCTCGCTGCTGCTGGTTCGAGTAAGGACTCTTTCAGCCGAGTTTTGAATCAGCTGGAGCTGTGATGTAAGATTAGAAGGGGCACCTGCCAGCAGTGAGTTACAATAATCGATGCAGGATGTGATAAAAGCACGGACAAGTTTCTCAGCATTAGAAAAGGAGAGGAAAGAGCGAACACGGGATACGTGACGGAGGTGAAAGTAAGAAAGTTTTTTTAATGTGATTTATGTGGGCGGAATAAGAGAGGGAGGAATCAAAAATGACACCGAGATTCTTTGCAGTAGAGGCAGGTCTGATGAGATCACCGCCAAGATGGACTGGGAAGGAGCTCATTTTATTAAGTTGCATTTTAGTCCCAATTTGTAGGAGTTCAGTTTTGTTGCAATTTAATTTTAAAGAATTCTGCTGCTCCATCCAGGTTTTAATTTCACTAAGGCAGGTTGTGAGCTGAGAAAGCTCTGATGAAGTTCCACTTTTAACATTGAAGTAGAGTTGAGTATCATCTGCATAAAAATGATAGCCCAGTCCATAGCTACGAATAATATGGCCAAGGGGAAATACAGAAGAGAAGAGGGCCGAGGACAGAGCCCTGAGGAACTCCTTGTGTGACTGGCGCCAAGCTGGATCTGCTGTTGCCAAGACTAACAAACTCTTGCCTATCAGTCAGATAGGACTTGAACCACTGGAGGGCAATGCCAGAGATACCCAGCATGTTCTCCATTCTGAACAGTAGAATGTCATGTCTGACCCGGGTGTCAAATGCTGCACTGAGGTCTAACAGAATTAATCTGCTGGTTTGTCCAGAGTCTGCTGCCATAAGCAAATCATTGGTTACCCATAGCAGAGCAGTTTCACAGCTGTGCCGTGCCCTGAAACCAGACTGAAAGGGTTCCATCAAGTTATTAGTGGTTAAGTAATTGGTGAGCTGGGAGGCTACAACACGCTCAAGATATTTTGACAGGAAAGGTAAGTGGGAAATAGGCTGAAAATTGTTAAGATTGTCAGCATCAACTTTTCAGACTTTTTTAACATTGGGGTTACAGAAGCGATTTTCAAAGTGAGCGGCACAATGCAAGTGTCAAGGGATGAGTTTATCATTGTTGTAGCAGTCGGGATTATGGCATGTAGGCAGGATTTAAGTAGTGTGCTGGGGATGGGGTCCAGTACACAAGTAGTCGGCCTCATCTTACAAAGCAGGTTATTAACAAACGCAGATGTGACTTGTGAGAACTTGGAGAAGGAGCAGGATGGAGTGGGAAACAGGGAGAGATACAAACAGATGATGTATTTATGTTAGTTGAATTATTTAGATCTTTAATTTTGTTACGGAAAAAGTGGAGGAATTCCTCACAGACTTCAGTACACGAGGTAGTTGGGCCAGATGCACCATATAACACCAAGATTGCAGACTTGAGGTTTGCAGAAGACGGAGAAAGAGCCGAGAAGTCCAAGACCAATTTGGGCTTTAGCTGATAGACCCACTATAAGCACCTCCATTTTATTTTGATTCAGATCAAGAAAATTATTAGCCATCCAGGATCTTAGTTCAGAAAGACAGTTGTGTAGCTGATTTATTGTAGTGTTGCAGACGGAAATATATAAATCTGTGTATCATCAGCATAGAAGTGAAAAGAAATGTTACATTTCCATAAAATAGCTACAATAGGGTGAAGGTATATAGAAAATAAGAAAGGAACCCAAAATGGATCCCTGAGGAACACCACATTTAAGAGGAGCAGTAGACGAAATTGAGGAATTTAAAGTCACTGAAAAGTGTCTACCAGTTCGATATGACCTGAACCAGTTAAGAGCAGCCCCTTTAAGCCCAGCGAGATGTTCAAACCGCAACAGCCATATCTCATGGTCAATAGTGTCAAAGGCAGCAGTCAAGTCCAGGAGAACAAGGACTGCAGTGCCACCCGAGTCAGTAATAATAGAGATGTCATTGAATACTTTAAGGAGGGCCGTCTCAACACCATGATAACACCTAAAGCCAGATTGGAAGATCTCAAATAAATTATTAATTATTAAATTAAATTAGATTAAATAAGTGTGTTACCCAGAGTCGCATTTAGAGGAGGAACGGGCCACGTCCAGCCTAGGGTGGTTTTTTAATGGTTGTTTTAATTTGAACTCCTATTTTCCTTATTCTGAGTTTTTATAACATGCAGAAGAATGAATCTCTGAACTTTCTTTTGTGCTTTTGGGTTTGTTTTCTTAACCTTTCACATTTTTTGTTTTTCGTGGATGTCGATAATTGAAGGCTCTGTGAGGCCTCTGTGTTGTCGGCAGCCTGTCCTGTAAATTCACCTCTGCACTGTAACAAAAAAATAATGTTAAATTTATGGTAAAGTACTGGCAGCTGGGTTGCCAGAATTTTACCATAATAAATAAGGTGACAATATTATTAGGTCTACTGTATAACGTTGTAGTAAATAACTGTTTTTTTTTTAGTTACAACACATTCCGACAGAAGGGAATGTTTAACGATAACCAGAAATCCATGCACTGTAATAAATTCGCCAAACAACAAACCATTAGAAAGTATTGTCAGGATCAAACCCCAGTACGCGGTTTTCATCAGTAAAGTAACAACAACCAATAGCAAACATGCATCATTTAATTATACACATTGAAAACAATTCAATACAGGGGGTCCTCGGGTTATGACACAGTTCTGTTCCTACAACAGTGATGTAACCCGAATTTTAGTTTAAGTCGAAACACACTCTAGCATAAGTCACTTACCTATCTGAACACATTTGCAAAATCATAATCTAGAGCATAAAAATACAAAATCTAAGCCTGAGAAAAAAGAAAAGGACATAAATATACTGTACTGTACACTGTACTGTAGTAACAGAAAGAATGAGTGTAAAAAATTGCTTACCTTTATTCCTTCTCAAGTTTTTATGGGAGTGAGGGTTGTAAAGTCGAAACGTTGTAACCCGAGGACCCCCTGAATTTAAGAAAGTTACGGCACATTGTCTGGTGGGGGAAGTAAAATTTGCTTTTGTGGTGTTTGGTGTCCTACAGGTGGGCCAGCTTATCGAATACAACCCACCAGAAATCAGCTTCCATAACCTCAACAAGCCTTCAGCACGCAGGGAAAACTAAAAGTCAGCTAACTTTAAGTTGTTTTTCCCTCCTGTTCAAAGGTATGTGATTCACCAGCGCCAATACAGTAAAAGGGGGAGTTTCCTGAAAGTAGAAAAATAATTGAGTTTACAGACATTGGCTGTAAAAAATAATGAAATGTTTTCATCCACCTATCCATTATCAAACCTACTATATCCTAACACAGGGTCATGGGGGATCTGCTGGAGCCAATCCCAGCCAACACAGGGCGCAAGGCAGGAACAAATCCCGGGCAGGGCGCTAGCCCACCGCAGGGCACACACACACACAAACAAAGCACAACTTAGGATCGCCAGTGCACCTAACCTGCATGTCTTTGGACTGTGGGAGGAAACCCACGCAGACACGGCGAGAACAAGAAAACTCCACGCTGGGAGGACCCGGGAAGCGAACCCAGGTCTCCTCACTGCGAGGCAGCAGGGCTACCCACTGGGGCACTGTGCTGCCCATTTTACATTTATAGATAAATATTCTAAAAATATATTGGGATCTCGCAAGGCATATTCATGGCAGTCTGATCCAACCAGGCTAAAAGAGTATTTCTTCAGACCAGTTGGATGGACCGCTTACTTTTAGTCCACTAGAGGGCAGCATTACAGCAGAAGCCCTTTGTCTGAAGTCAGTCCATGGAGTGTTGAGGCGACTGCCTTGGTGGCAGCGGTGGGACAGGCCTGGCCTTTAAATTGGATCACCATGTGTAAGGATGTGCCATTGCAGCCAGCAACGATCAGGTTGAACCTCTCGGTCTGTACAGACATCAGATAAACTACCTCCTCGAATGTAGAAGCTCCAGGTTCAAATTCCGGATTCAGGATCAGGATTAAATTAAAATGAAGATATGAGAAAGCCATGTTACAGTAATGTGTTTTTAGCAGCTTTTTAAAGTACTCCACTGTACCAGCCTGGCAAATTCCTATTGGCAGGCTATTCCAGATTTGAGGTGCCTAACAGCAGAAGGCCGCCCGCCTCACCACGTCTTTTAACCACTGCGCCACCGTGCCACCTATGAAATGTATTGTTTAAGGTAACTTTCCTTTTTTTCCAGAAAAAGGTATTTTACTTTCACCATTTACAGTATCCATCCATTATCCAACCCGCTATATCCTAACACAGGGTCACGGGGGGGGTCTGCTGGAGCCAATCCCAGCTTTTACTATTAAATTTACTGGCATTTTTTACAGTGTGTGCCGCATGGCATATCAGCTGCCTGGTAAAATGTATTTGTGAGTATAAAAGATTCTTAATGTGAAGAATGCAACAATAAGAGAAGTATGTCTAATCTGAGCCCACCTCTGACCATTACAAAGTGAAGTTATTGCAGAGGTGGGTAGCCACTTTATTGATACTTTGTGTTATTAAGACCTTCAAAGTCTTGTTGCGTAACAGAATCTGAGTAATAGATGCATTTTTGCCGTGTTATCTTACATTTTTCATGTTAGCCTACAAGTCCATGTTGTCCTTGCACCGTCACACACGTCTGTAACTCCTAGAAACAAGCAGTTCCAGTGTGT
Source organism: Polypterus bichir lapradei (assembly GCA_026402145.1). Lineage (NCBI taxonomy): Eukaryota > Metazoa > Chordata > Cladistia > Polypteriformes > Polypteridae > Polypterus > Polypterus bichir. Next base: position 47,898,562 of record JANRMT010062829.1, read on the forward strand.
TTAGTAGTGCGGGTGGTCTTGCAAATCAAATCCAGAGCCTTTCAGGAGAGTGTTAGGGGCAGGACCTCTAATCCCCAATTTTATTCAGGAGCAATCAAGAATGAGTAAATCTTACAGACAAGATACCACTATTTTGGACATAAATGGCTGCCTAAGTAGCTCTGGGATTTATGGGCATGACCTTAACATCAGCATTCACTTGTACTTAATAGAGACACGGTAATGGCTGATTTCCCAGTTCCTCAGTACGGCGTATTTTAAGTAAGATCATTTAACCTATCTGTTTGGTTTCAAAAGGTTTCTTAGAATTGCCGTCTGTTTAGAAATAACGTGACACCATGTTTCATTTTGAAAAGGAAGACCCTGTGGAATCTGCAGCTTTTCCGGTAACTATTGACCTCTTACCTTCTGTCCATGAACTATGATTATTTATGTTTAATAATAGAGAAGGTATCGTGACTTGAGATGGTATTTTCATTGACCGTTTTCAGAATGATGCCAGTCTATATGTGTGTCTGTGTCGGGTTGAGAGGGTATGGATGTGATAACTCCAGAATAAATCGCTCAGTCCAAATTAGGCCTGCTGATTTTGAACAATCTCACTTCAGTAGTTTTAGCTTTACAGGGGAACTTTAGCCAGCCAGTCATTTTCTAAACCCACTGTGACTGGCATTACGGCACCTGATCGAAACGAGGAGAATCTCTGAGTTACCAACCCGATAATTGTAACATAAGAAATGCAACAAAAATGATGAAATAGACGCTGACCCGAAAATCGGCCAGTACAGAGACGTCTGCCAATATCATATTTCCTAGGCCCTCAATCGGGCATTCATTCAATCTGAAGTCCTGATTGTGTACGTGAGATGCCACCTTCCAGGACCCATCCCTTTTTATGGCATCCCAACTGGTTGGGACAAAGCCTGCTCAGGGCACTGGGGCTCCTCAGTTGGTGTGTTCTCAGAGCTGCATAGGAAAAGAGAAGGTACCCTTAGCAACAGAGCCCCCTCTCATCCTGGAGTGGCATCGCTTACCTCATTTGAGCATCGAATTGGATGCCCAGTCCCACATCCGTGACACGGCCTATCCAGAGCAGGGTTGCTGTGAAGTTGTAGTCTATTCCACCAAGCAGATGGCACAAGGCACAAACAGTCCATAAAAAGGACACCATCCCATTGCAAGTCAGACACATGTGTACACACGCCCATCAGAACCAGTGTGGCAGTGCCAGTCCACCTAACCTGTTGTACATTTCTCTCTCTCTCTCTCTCTCTCTCTCTCTCTCTC
>JANRMT010062829.1:47901490-47921251 GCA_026402145.1 Polypterus bichir lapradei
TATATATATATATATATATATATATATATATATAAAATATAATGCAGGGTGGCACAGTGGTAGCGCTGCTGCCTCACAGTTAGGACACCCGGGTTTGCTTCCCAGGTCCTCCCTGCATGGAGTCTGCATGTTCTCCCCATGTCTGCGTGTGTTTCCTCCGGGTACTCCGGTTTCCTCCCACAGTCCAAAGACACGCAGGTTAGGTGCATTGGCGATTCTAAATTGTCCCTAGTATGTGCTTGATGTGTTGTGTGTGCCCTGCAGTGGGCTATCGCCCTGCCCGGGGTTTGATTCCTGCCTTGTGCCCTGTGTTAGCTGGGATTGGCTCCAGCAGACCCCAGTGACCCTGTAGTTAGGATATAGCAGGTTGGATAATGGATGGGTGGATAAAATCCAACGTCTGTCCATCTGTATCTTTGTCTGCTTTTCACGAAAAAACTACTTAACAGATTGAGATCAAGCTTTTTTCTATAATTTGCTTGAACATTCCAGTTGATTTTGTGACTTCTGTCATCATGGCAAGTATCTGTTCGCTTGCGGTACGGATTTATTTGCACGAATCCGAGAGTGACGCAGCGGGCCGAGGGGAGGGGGAAGCGGGACCTCAGGAGTGGGGAGCCGGGCGGGACCTTCCTCACTCACATGCCGGCCCCCGTTCGAGTTGCTCTACTTGTCGCCACGTGTTGGGAGTGTGCCTTGCCACCGCTTAGTTAGCGATACCTGATTATTTATTGATTTTTAAAGTTTGCCCTGTTTCACTCCTAATGCAGTGGGGACAGCTAGTCTATTTATCTAAAGGGAAAGTATTGTGACTGAAGTTTGAAAATGATTGGCACATTTCAGGCCAAACAGATCCCACCTGGACCATTATTGGAGGAATGTCTGTCCGTCCATCTTTGTATGTGTTAGGGTATAACCCTGTGGATCCAATAACTTTAGCAGAAGCCTGAATCAAACATGGCCTGACTATTAGCATTGTAGAACTGATTCAGTAGATGTTTTCGTTACGGGGGTCAGTTTGAGTGTCATGTGCACATTTGGGGATTGAAAATATACATTTTATTTTTTTAAAGATAAGATCTATCCATTTCATTCCACATGCCATATTTTACTTCTAAAAATGCAGCTTAATGTACAACAGATGAAGCCATGGCTTTGACACCTCCAATTTTTCAAACCTTCTAATAATGGAGAAAAGAAACGAGTGGTTGAAGTGGTAAATATGTGAGCTGCTAATGAGGAGTGTAGTTGCAACTACTATTCTCTTAAGATGGAAGAAGCTGTCAGTTAGTGACAGGAGTGATCCTGGGAAGTTTAGTCATTAATTCCATCCATCCATCCATTTTCCAACCCGCTATATCCTAACTACAGGGTCACGGGGGGTCTGCTGGAGCCAATCCCAGCCAACACAGGGTGCAAGGCAGGAAACAAACCCCGAGCAGGGCACCAGCCCACCACAGGGCACACACACACACCAAGCACACACTAGGGACAATTTAGGATCGGCAATGCACCTAACCTGCATGTCTTTGGATTAATTACACTGACCTGCAAACTAAGACATTTTCAGCAGTTTTGACGAGAACAGGCCATTCAGCCCAACAAGCTTGTCCATCTTATTCTCCTTGATTGTCCAAAACAACACGTCAACATTTGAAGGGTCGCAAAGACCTGGTCCCCACCAAACTATGCTAAAGGTAATATGGCATTTCACCTGATGAGTTGGCAGAGTGGATGGCACAACTTGAGGTGCCAGGCTCTGTTTCTCGGCTTGGTCAGTGGCTGTGTGGCGTTCAATTATTTTTGTTTCTCAGAATCCTTGTGACTTTCCTCTGAACAATCCAGCGCACGTCCAAAAATCCTACATTTCAGTTTCATTGGTCGCTCTGCTTTTCCCAGGAGTGACTGATTGTGGCTGTTCCTTCCCATGAGCAACTGTTCCAGCCAAAGTTGGCTCTGCACTTGTTCCTGCTACCACAGAGGGAGGTTTACACCTTTGCTTAGACAAATGGATGCGTAGTATCCTGCTCTGGCAGCCTGGTGAGCACAGGATTAGGCTCTACTGTCTCACCACGCTATTAGTCTCGGTCCATTTTTCAGTCTGATCGCTGCACGTTCTCCCTGTGTGTGCAGAGCTCTTCTCCGGTTTGCTCTTCCTTAATTACCATTTGGCTGTATTAGCAGTCCCATTGTCAATCAGTCGTTTACCAACCCGCTATATCCAAACACAGGGTCACGGGGTCTGCTGAAACCAATCCCAGTCAACACAGGGCGCAAGGCAGGAACAAATCCCCGGGCAGGGCGCCAGCCCACTGCAGGGCACACACACATTCACACACCAAGCACACACACTAGGGACAATTTAGGATCGCCAATCCACCTAACCTGCATGTCTTTGGACTGTGGGAGGAAACCCACACAGACACGGGGAGAACATGCAAACTCCATGCAGGGAGGACCCGGGAAGCGAACCCAGGTCTCCTTACTGCGAGGCAGCAGTGCTTACCACTGTGACACCGTGCTGCCCTCGGTCCCATTGTGACAGTAAAAAAGTGAGATGGGCTGTGTTTGTGTTCGGCGTGATGTGTTACTAACTAACCTGCCATGAGCCAAGTGCTACTGGAAACGGCTCCAGCACCCCCCAGGACCCTGCCAAGAAAGAGATTGTTCAGAAGATGAATGATTAAATGTACGTTACTTGATATTACTTGTCATGTCAATACCAGTTGCAGAAGATGGGCACACAGCGGTCATTAAGGGATGGATGGACAGACATGGTCATCGGCAATACACGGGTAGGCTGTGGCATTTAAACGAAGCTCACTTGGTACTAAGGGGGCACAAAGTGTGCTAAGAAAGTATCCCCTACACCATTACACTACCAGCAGCAGCTTGATCCACTCAAACAAGTGCAGGATGGATCCAGGCTTTCATGTTGCTGACCCTGCCATCCGAATGTCGGAGCAGAAATCGAGACTTATCAGACCAGGCAACATTTTTTTCCAATCTCCTATTGTTCAGTTTTGCTGAGCCCGTGTGAACTGTAGCCTCAGTTGCCTTTTCTTAGCTGACAGGAGTGTCGCCCGGTGTGGTCTCCTGCTCCTGTAGCCCACCTGCTTCAAGATTTGATTTGTTGTGTGTTCAGAAATGCTCTTCTGCACACCTCGGTTTTAACGAGTGCTTATTCGAGTTACTGTCCGTTCAAACCAATCTGGCCATACTCATCTGACCTCTGGCATCAACAGGGCATTTATGCCCAGAGTACTGCCGCTCACTGAATATTTTCCCTTTTTCAGACAATTCTCTGTAAACCTTAGAGATGGTTCTCTGTGAAAATCCCAGTAGATCAGCAGTTTCAGGCCTTCTTCCCCCTTCTGATGGTCGGTCTGAACCTCTGCAGGCCGAAATGCATTGAGATTCCGCTGTGTGATTGGCTGATCAGATATTTGCATTAACAAGCAGTTGAACATTTGTACCTAATAAAGTGGCGGGTGAGGTGTATATCTACATGGTCTGAACACACATCAGAATGACTAAAAAAGGAGGAAAACTTCTGACTTGGCAGTCCCATTCCCTGTGAGGCGCAATGCAGCCGTTTTGCCATTCGTATAAAGGACCCCCAGTTGTGTTTCTTGACGAACTTCTGCTGAATGATTCATTGGCTGCAAGTCGTCAGTGTTGGTGTGTCATAGAGAGGATGTAGAGCGTTGTTCATAAGGGCACTCAGTTTTGTTTTAATTATCTCCTCTATAACCCAAATTGAAATGACAAATGCAATGCATTTTATTACTGCAAGAGTTTGTAATGCGTCGTCTGTTGGAATGACAAATGCAATGCATTTTATTACTGTAAATGTTTGTGATGCATCGTCTGTTGGAATGACAGAGGCTGCAACCAGACGGACATACAGATACATAGACACATCTTTTTATTATTTTACTTGCGGGGTTACCCTTCTACGATTTTTTTAAATCTAAGTAATCACTATAGACATCATCATTAACATCTGCAGTGCACCATGTAATGCATATGTCTCTGTTATATGCCAGTTTGTATGGGATTCGTAAAGCAGTGCTAATGTTTGTGATGTGCCATCTGTTGAAATGACAGGCACCTAGCAATCAGACGAACTCACGGATGCATATCCTTTTGCTAGCTGTGCTACCCGTCTAAGATGGGTTGAAGTCTGAGTAATCAGTATAGACCCGCCACATTAACGTTTGCAGTGCATATGCCAGTGTTAATGTTACTGATGCACCATCTGTTGAAATAACAAATACATAGCAACTGGACAGACACACAGACCCCTTACCCTTTTATTAAAGTTAAAGTGGTCTTAGGTTTGAGAAATGTGCAGTGTAAATAAATATGGTTATTATTATTATAAGACCATAAAGGACTATGTGTGCATTCTAAATATTAACATTACTTTTGTTTATTTCAGGGCAGCCGAGAAATTTACAGGACCTGTGCCGGATAAAAATTCGACAGTGTATAGGTCTTCAGAATTTAAAACTGCTCGAGGACTTGCCAATTGCCAAGGTTATGAAAGACTTTCTAAAACACAAGTTTGACAACATCTGATTCCTGCAAGCTGCACCGACAAAGGAACACTGCATTCGTAGGAGAACGTTATCTTTGATGTGATGTATATCCTATGCAATTTCTGATTTTTAATTCAGAGCTCGGGTATACTGTTTTTATGTCAAATATTGTAGGTCTTGCTCTTTTTTTTTTTTTTTTTTTTTTTTAAATCAAATTTTAAAAAAAAAAAACATACACAATGAAAAGCTAAATTATAAAAGTATCCCCCCACCACCCACTACCACTTTAAAAGGAAAGAGAAACATCTGAAGGTAGGTTTGATAACGGTAACTTAAAGCTGAATATGTTCTTTTAATGGCTCCTTTATTGTGTTTTTAAAAGTATACCACACTGGTTTATTACTATTGACGTTTGTTCAACGTAGGCCAACAATGAATGACAAATTGTTTTACTATTGTTATTAAGTCAACGGACATAAGCTAAATTTCATTTTACAAATCTTAGTAGTGAGTGAAGTCAAAGTATGTCATTTCTGCTCGTTTCAAACTTTTTCCCCCCATGCTGTTGTTAAAAGTGCGACTGATTTACATTTGATTGCTTTTGTTTCGATAGGTTAGAGCATTGTACAAATGCTCCTTTATTACATTGTACTAAAAATAACTTTTTATTAGAAGGAGTAAACAATGAAGTGGTCACAACCTCCAAAGAAATCAGAGAAGACTATGAGGGGTGCATCCGTCCACACCGGGAGCTCCACACACACAAGACGACACAGACACGGCACTTCAGCGGCCAATCGTTTCTAACCTTTCCCAAATATTCTGTTGTGATCCAAGACGTGAAAATTTTATGTACAGTATTTTTGAAGGAAGCAAAATGTTTTTATAAGCCTCATTTGCATTGTTGTATCTTGAACTTTATGGTATAAATTATACATAGTTGATCTATTTTTGTGTGTCTGCAAAGAGAGAGGGTTTTTTTTTTGTTTCGGTGGGTGTATGTGGAGGGGTTATTTTATTTATTTATTTTTTTTTTAAATATTTAATTTCCCACAATCCAGATTTTGGTTCTGCTTTCCCATTGGGTGGTCATTAATTAATACACGGACCAATAAAAATTAGTTTGCAAATTCTTCAAGTCTTAAAAAGAGTTTCCAAATAGCACAATGTTAGAATATTGTTATTATCCGAGCTATTTTCTTCGCCCATACGTATATATATATATATATATATATATATTTATATATATTACCTTTTTTCGTTTCTCATCCTACATATTTTTATTATTTTTACACCAACATGAAGTTATATTAACATGTAGTTGCCCATATTAATCTCCCCCTCGTTATTCATTTCTCTTAATATTTTAGTTATAAAAGATACTTTGGCATCAGTTACCAGTTAGGTTTTTTGTCTTTAAAACTGGCAAGAATTAATGTAAATACTTGTGTTATAAATGTACAGCAGATATTTTTTTAAAATTATTTAAATTGCTACAGTTCTCAACGACATTAGTATCAAAATGTATGGGAAATATGATTGTACTGGGGGGCGTCTTGTGCTTTTTCTGACGTGGGTTCTTTAGTGAGTGTGTGTTTGTGTGTGCGTGCACATATGTGCTCATGCAATGACAAAACAGTATGAGATGATTAACGTAAAAAAGAAAAAAAAATAATAATAATAATAATAAAAGTGTCCCAAGTGAGAGTCAGAAAGGTCCTTCATTTTGATTCAGTAGTTGTCAGGAAGTGTAGTCACAAATAACGGGACCATGTCTTTTTTTTTTTTTTTTTTTTTTTTCTTCTTTTTAATTTAATTTCATTTTCTTTCCCCTAAATATGTTCTTTGGAAAAAACTTTTTTTTTTTTTTTTTAAAAACCTGTTTGCATTAAAATGTAATTAAACCTGCCCTTCTAGTAGTACATTATCCAGTGTCACCCTTTTTGTCCCATGCCTCAATATTTTTTTTTCTTTTCTTTTCTTTTTAATAATCCAAGGTAAATGTATAAGTGGCCGACGTGAGGAGGCTGTGGTTTGCCTCGCCGCTCCAGGGCCCCCGGTTCCATTCTGGACTCTTTCACTGTCAGGGTGGAGTTTAAAACTTTCTACACGTGTGTGTGTGTGTGTGTGTGTGTTTGAGTTTTCTATGGGTACTTTGTCTAAACGGGCCAGGGATATGACAGAAAACCAAATTGGCCTCACTAAGCCTGGTCGGTTTGGGTGAGCGTGCCATGCAAAAGATTGCCATTCCATTCTAGGCCAGCTCCTGTCATGTGCTGCTGGGAAAGACTGAAGCTTTCTGCCATCTACTAATTAACCACTGGATTTCAGAACAATAAAATAAAGTGTGTGAAAGCCAGCACCCTAAACAAGATGTGGTCAACCTAAAATCTGAAAATATGATAGATTGTCTTTTCGCTTGCCCCCAGTGCCATATTCTTCTCACCTAAATGTTGCCTTTTTTATCATTTTTTTGTATAATTTGCATAGCCGTGAGGGTCCGCGTGACATACATTTTATCAGCAGCTATGTTGCATGGATGTGCAAGTCTGCAACCACGTGCTTTCAGAATTTTCCAGAATTTCCAAAATTTTTTGTCCGCACGGTCCCGTGAACGTCAACTGTGCATGCACAAAACAACAAGGCATGGACACTTCCGAAGGGGAGGCTATGTAGAACAGGGTGCGCTGTTTCCTCCTGTGACCGTAACCACGTCCACAGCTGTTTCAGTTTTGGAATTTTAAACGTTCTTTGAGATTAGTAGATTTCAATAAAGTCGGTCTGTTCTGCAGTTCCAGCTGGAGTCAGCTAAAGTTATAAACCTTCACCCAAAATCCAAATTGTCAGTCCCTTAAGGCTATGTCACATTAGGCGATTTTTCCAGCAATTTTTCCATCGTACCCTGCATAATACATAGCTCTAGTGAAGTCAGTCATCTAATGTGATTATACCCAAAGACTGAGACCAACTAGTCTGCAACTGGCTAGGATAAAATCAAACCGGTTTGATTTTCTCTTTGGTCAGACTGATGGGCTCCTTGCATCCAATGAAGGCGCATCTGGAAGTATAATACATAGAATGTACCACTAAGGAATAAGGAACACACATATTGTGAACCTCGCAAACAGAAGAGAAGCTCGTCTGTCTGATTTCTCATGTTTTACATGACAACCCTTCATACATCACCAGCTCGGTCAGGGAGCACGCTATTGGCAGTCAGATGAAGAATCAGGCATTCGGTAAGGCAGCACGCTATTGCTGGACAGATCAAGAATTGAGCATTCAGTAAGACATCATGCTATTGGCAGTCAGATCAAGAATCGAGCATTCGGTAAGGCAGCACGCTATTGCTGGTCAGATCAAGGATCAGGCATTCAGTAACGCAGCATGCTATTGGTGGTCGGATCAAGGATCGAGCATTCGTTAAGACCGCACGCTATTGGCGGTCAGATCAAGAAGTGAGCACGATATCGCTGGAAGATCAGCAGTCAGTTGGCAAATGTGACTTGGGCTGCAATGATCAGTTGTGTAATTTGACCTGGTGTAGTGATGAGATCAGCAGCTGCGATCAGCAAAATCTGACCTACCACATGACAAAAACTCGCGTAATGTGACATCGCCCTAAGACATGCAGACTGACTGTTCTGCAGTTATTGTTATAGGAAAAGTAGCTGGAAAAATAGACGTGTTTATACCCACAAAGAGATGAAAACGAGCAGCCACCGTGATTCTGCAAGAAAATTCGTTAAAACAAAAATTATGAAAACATGTTACAGATGTTTTTTGGACCTGCATGTATGTAGTCCAGCAGGTTGTAAATGCTGCTTCATTGTCTGGTTCAGTGACGACGAAACATTCTAGAACTTTCACACTATTGAGTTACCCGAAAGTACGGCAAGCAAAAATGTAACCCTTAAATAATGGCGTAAAGTAAGGGGCTGAAGGTGTACCTGGAGCCAAAGTCTCCATCGGTACGTCAGAATCACGGTATGGAGTTGCTCGATGTGTGGCGTCGGTAGTGGACGTGGTTGAGCGTCTAACACTTTTGAACTTCTCCATCCATTTCTAAACACTTCAATATGGTTAAACCACGGTCTCCTTATCTATGGATTTTGGGCCCCTTGGCACACCTTCAGCCCATAAAAAGCAGATCACTGCTCTACTTTGGAGAGAACGTAGCGGCTGATCAAGGTCGAAACTTGACCGTAAACACACTAAGCACCTTGAGTGTGGGAAAGGCGCTTCATAAATAAGATGTGTTATTAGTACTATGTGTCCACATTTGCGCAGGAAAAGCTGTACGACCAGCCTAAACAAAATTGTCCCAAGAGTCTCATACTTAATGGAGGATCTATCTGCATATATCTTTTGAAATCCAGAGAATAACTTACTGGGGTTTTGAAAACTTTTACAAAAGTTAAAAATACAAGACTTGACGATTTTGAATCGGGAAGCCTACTGACCTGAGAGGGCAGCAGTCCATCCAATACTGTATTCACTTAACGCCGTTCAGGGAAGGGGTGGAGTCTATCTCGGCAGCATGTGACACGCTGAAGGATAAATGAGAAAATGAAAAAACTGAAACGAGTGAATGAATAACTAAATGTTAATGTTTTGTTTTTGAACATTCTGTCTTATTTTAAAGCCACTGTGCAACTTCCATGCCTAACTTCTAGGATGATGAGACAGTAACGTGGCATAAACTCGTTTAATCCAGTTCACGATTGGCAATATTGGGTTGCAAGGCAGGAACCAACCCTGAACGGGGCACCAGTGGACTGAGTGGGGGGATAAAAAAATTGACAGAGCCGCTTTTCTGATGGCAGTATGGTATTTGGTCTCTTGCCATTGGGAGTTTTACGAGCGATTGTGTCAACTGAGGCGACATCCACACTGTTACGTTTTTGTTTCAAAACGTAGACGTTGGGCTTCACTTTTGCCTTTCATCCACACTATCCCGGTGTTTTCAACATTGGAGAATTCTGAAAATGTCTGCTAGTGCCGTACGTGACTGAAATCACCGGTGTGGATGGGTGGAAATGAAGAGTTTTGAAAACTCCAACTCTGATTGCACTCGGATTGGTCTGTGCTTATTCCCTGTCCCTTCCCTGATTGGATCACAAACGTCTAATTCCCTGATTGGCCAACCTTTACGAAAGGAAATCAAGTTCCAGCCTAATGGGCGTAGAGAAGTTGCTTTCCATGGCGTATGTGAAGCCTGCATCTAAATTGGTGTTTTGTACAGTGTGAATGCTCCATAGGTCTGCAAAAGGCAAATCATTTTACTAGTCACTACAGTTTTACGATAAATTTCATGGCCGGTGAAGCAGCCATCCTTTCAAGGAGGACACTTCCTCTTGCCCAGTGTAGGTGAATTGCTACATCATATGCGTTTTTGGCCATTTTAGTGCGGGCAGAGATACTTTTATAAAAATTGTGAAAACACAAGTGTGGACGGAACATCATTTTTGCTTACAAATGTTGTTTTTAAATGAAAACATAGCAGTGTGGACATAGCTTTAGATTCCAGTCTTTGAAACTCGTCTCCTGGGTTTGGAAACAAAGAAACAAGATGCTGAATTAAGTCTTTGCTAGCTGATTGTCATGCTTGTGGTCTGTGGATATATCGTCAGAAATAACATTTTGCATCTCATGATGATCTGATGATTTAAAGAAGATAAACTTATGCGAGTATAACATTCATCCTTCCATTTCTCTAAAACGGTTAAACCACAGCAGCAGGGTTGTAGGGAAGTGGGGGCCTATCCCAGCATGCATTGGGCACACAAGGTAGGTACAATCCCAGCATGATGGGCCATTCTCCAGCCTGAGAAACTCCATCCATAGACACCCAGGGGAAGCTTCCAATGATCGGGTACCTCGTCCAGAACTGGTTTCCATTTCAATGCTGCCAAGATAGGCTCCCCCTTTCCCAAAATGCTGCTGGAATTTAAGTGGGTTTAAATAATGGGGTATTAACAGTTGTTTTGTTTTGTTTTTTTTTTCCGAAAATCCCCCCCAAGAAAAATGTATGTTTGATTGTCGGTCTTTCATTCTTGTTGTAAATTCCTAACGTTCTCCTTCTCCTCTCCCCCAATTCTTTTTCGCACAAAGTTCGGACTCTGGATACTATTCAGTCAATTCGGTCACTTTGAATAACTGAAGGGCTTCAGAAAAAAAAGCAAAACCTAAAACTTGAAAGGGGAATGTCGACCGACCTTTCTTAGGATATTGTGCTGCTTCTGGCTGCCAGGACACAAACTAGACCTCTGTAGACATTAAAAAACTCAAAAAACCTCAATACCAATCGGTCTTCTGAAGTCTTCCAGACTATGATTGTCAAGATTAATTAAAAAAAAAAAAAAAAAAAAAAAAGAGGGTGACGGGGGTCTTAAATAGTGCAACATGTGTGCATATTTGTAAAATGTAAGAATTTTTGTGAATTAAAAAAAGAAAAAGTGAATTCTAACACGCATGTTTGTTTTTTTTCTTCATTACATCCTTAGAGATTACCGTTGTGGCATCTGGTCGTTGAAAAATTTGGACGGTAGAGTTGCTCCAAATGTTTTATGACCTTCCAGCCCCGAAAGGATTAGAGGTATTTTGGTGGCGGGGCAGGGCAGGGAGGGGGGGATTGCAATGTTTATGCACTGAAGTAAAAAATAAAGCGAGAATTTCGGGATGGCACTCAGCATAAACTTAACGTTGTTCAAGTGCACTCGGTGTGAAAAATGGACTTAGCTGAAAGACCTCCTTCGAGCGCCTTAGTGGTGTCAGTCCAGGGTTTGCTGTCTTGACGTTCGATGTTAATGAACGACTGTGTCAACTGTCTTTGGCCTTAGGTTACGTTTGATGCGTACCTTGTCAAGGTAAGTGCCTTTTGAGGCGATCAGCTCAAGTGGCATTCTGCCGTCTTCGCTGAAAGAGCTAATTATTGGATTTCAGCGTGGAGTGTCTTGATGCAGATTTGTGCCTTTCACTCCTCTTTTTTTTTTTTTTTTTTTTTTTTTTTTTTTTTTTTTTAATCTGGGAACCAATGACATTTATTTATTGTCCTGATCAGATGTGATAAAAATGTTGTGTGAATGGCGGTATCGATTTAATAAATAAATAGAATCCACGTCAATCCCTCATATGAGAGTAGAGTGGCATCTGGTAGTGGCGGGCAGTGGATTCAGGACATCTCCAGACCCCTCTACTTCCTGCACGCTTTATTTAATTTGAAATGGTAAAATCTTTTTTTTTTTTTTTTTTTTTTCCTTTCGGCCTACACTCAACAGCCCATAATGATAAAGTGAAAACATGATGGTAGACGGTTAGGCGTGCGTCATTTACTTTGGTGAGAGATGGTACCGGGATGCGTTGTGAAAGAAGACCAAGCTGGCTTGGTGTACTGAACGGTCTCCTCTTGTTTGTCAAATTGCTTATGTAAGCCACTTGAGGGAGTTCTTAGGCTTTGGAAAACCTTCATGTGGATGATGATAATAATTCTTTACATTTATATAGCACTTTTCCCACTTCTCAGAGCATTTTACAGAGCCACTACAGACACCACTAATGTGCAGCATCCACCTGGATGATGTGACGGCTGCCATTTTGGTACCAGTACACTCATGACACTTAAGCTGTTAGATGGTGATGGGGTGAGAGACAGTCGGTTAGAGACGTGAAGATTAGGGGGCCGGATTGATCAGGACATCGGGATATACCCTACCCTTTATAAAGGACCACAGAGAGTCAGGACCTCAGTTTTATATCTCATCTGAAGGAAGGTACCGTTTTTTTTACAGCACAGTGTCCATGTCGCTGCATTGGGGGCATTGGTATCCACAGAGTAAGTGCCCCCTATTTCGTCTCACCAACACCTCTTCCAGGAGCAACCCAAGCTTTTCGTAGATGGTCTCCCATCCAAGTCCTGGCCAGGCCCAAACAGGCTCCGCTTCAGGTGGACGACCTCTTCTGAAGTGCACTTGGCATGGCTGCTGGATGTTACTTTGACTCATGCCACCTACCTAAACATCATTGCAGACCACATATTACCCAATGAAAGTGTCACCTTTCAGCAGGATAATTCACCCTGCTATACGACACAGATTGCTTGGACAGAGCATGACGAAGAGTTCAAGGTGTTGCTCTGATCTCTAAATCCCCCCCAATCTGCATCTAGTCGAGCATCTGGGGGACGTGTTGGAGCAACAAGTCTCATCTGTGGTGGCTCAACCTCGCAGCTTATGGGAGTAAGAGGATCTGCTGCTAACGTCTTGGTGTCAGATACCACTGGTCACCTTCAGAGGTCTTGTAAACTCCAAGCCTCAGCAGGTCAGCACACAGAGGAACAACAGCATATTGGGCAGGTGGTCAGAATGTTTAATGTGTACACATACAGCATTGTGCGAGGCTCCATCAAAAAGTAACCGCAATGGCTGGAAGCTAACGCAACACGACACATTTGGGATGGCTTATGGGTAACAACAACAACATTTATATCTATAGCGCGTTTTCATAAAATGCTGTACCTCAAAGTGCTTTTTACAGGATGAAGAAAGAAAAAATGAAAAAATATATAAGAAAATAAAATTGGGCAATACTAATTAACATAGAATAAAAGTAAGGTCCAATGGCCATGGAGGAGGGAAAAACAAAACAAAATCTGCAGGGGTTCCAGGGCCACGAGACCACCCAGCCCCCTCTAGGCATTGTAGCTAACATCAATGACCTCAATCAGTCCTCGTGGTATTCAGGGTTCTCATAGAAGAATTCGATAATGATGGTCATGCGGATGTCTGGACTTTAATCCATCAATGGAGGGGCAGCACGGTGCTTTGATTGGGTGGTGGGGGCGCAGATCACCACCACAGAAAACCGGAAAAAGAACAGCAGAGAAAGTAGGGGTTAGTACGGATTTCGGAGCCACCATGAATGATAATGATAATTCAATGCATATACAGAATATCAGGGTTAAATTAAATTGAAGCTAAGCGAAAGCCATCTTAAAGTGCTCCACTGTATTAGCCTGGTGAATTTCAATCGGTCAGCTATGCCAGACTTTAGGTGCATAACAGCAGAAGGCCACCTCACCACTTCTTTTAAGTTTAGCGCTTGGAATTCTAAGCAGACCCTCATTTGAAGATCTAAGGTTACGATTTGGGGTTTAAGGTGAAAGGCATTCTGGGATTTAGGATGGATTGAGATGATTTAAGGCTTTGTAAGTCAAAGTAGTAGTTTGAAGGCACACCGTGCAATGATCTACCATTAGAGAGTGTGGAACCTGCTGAATTTCACCAAGGGATGTTGGCTCAGTGTGGAAGTGAAAACAGTACAACCCAACGAAAAGCTTATGAATGGGTAGAAAGGTCAAAAGTGGGACGAACAAGTGCAACCGATGAAGCTCGATCTGGATGACCATCAGCATTACGCACATTACGCATCGATTCCATAGTCTGCTGTTTGTTGCACATTTGGATATCTGCTGTGGATCTGCACATCCCATATTGCATGACGACTTGGGGTAACGTAAAGTTTGGTCAAGATGGCTACCCAAACAGCAGTGCACAGAGGTTGAGACTCGGTACCAGAAACATTATGATGAAGAGGCGAGTGTTTTGGAGCGGATTGTATCCAACATCTCTGTGAGCCGGAAAGCAAGAGACAAAGCGTTATGAAGAAACCAAAACCGTATGATGCCGGTGATGCCAAGTAATCTTGAAAGATGATACTAAGTCAGTGAATATCCACAAAACAGACATTTGACAACAGAGGAAGTTCTTCGGGGTTCTTTTATGTACAAATGACAAGAAATGATGTCGGGAATGAGTTGGCAGGAAATGATGTGGAAAGGTAAGGACAGAGATGACGCCTGCATCGGGGAACGTCGGGAACGTCATCAGTGGGAGTCGGACGTGAAGTCATAAATACGGGACCGGGAGCGAAGTCTTAGACAATGGAGTCATTACGGGGAGCTGGAAGTGGCGTATTGACGTGGAGTTGAGGTATTTGAGTATAAAGGATCTTCTGTTTTTCTGTTGAAAAAAGAGAAAAGGTGTTAGTACTCTGTTCCAGACCTCTATCTTTCACGCTTGTTTTGGCCCTTTGGCTACCCCCTAGGCACACGTGTGTGACAGCATGCAAAAGAAACGCCCATCTTCTCTAGTAAAGAAGAAATTTAAATGGTAGCCTACCGCCAGGAAAATCATGACAACCTTCTTTTGGGATACGAAGCATTTTCAGGAACACGGACAATCTGTGACCGGTGTAACGTACTGTGCTATGTTTAGAGAGAAGCCAGAACCTGCATTGGGCAGCAAAAGAAGAGGAATTCTGGCAGTTCTGCTCCATGCACCAGCCATACCGGTGAA
This sequence comes from Polypterus bichir lapradei, assembly GCA_026402145.1. Lineage (NCBI taxonomy): Eukaryota > Metazoa > Chordata > Cladistia > Polypteriformes > Polypteridae > Polypterus > Polypterus bichir. The sequence goes on from JANRMT010062829.1 coordinate 47,916,390, forward strand.
GGCAAGGCAGCAGCTACGGATTGAACGTCTTCCCCCTTACTATCGCATCATAGGTCTACATAACGAGGGCTCTTCGCGGTCGCAGGTTCACACCTCTGATGATGAGGTTAAGGACCTGGGAGGAAGAAGCAAGGTGGAAGGAGGAATGAAGAAGTTAGTGGAGTGACACAAGAAGTGCATCGGCCTTGCAGGGAGACCATGTGGAGACATGACAGAACTGTTAGGTTCATCTGCTCACAGTTCCTGGTGTTATAAGGGTAAGTTGTTCACTTTTCGATTCTCCCTTGCCTGTATATTACTATATGTATATGTAATATCTCTATCTACCGTATATTGTAGATATATTTCAATCTGAATGGACAGAAAATCCAGCAGTGCACATTTCATGCATTAATTATTAACTCCAGGCCTGCTGCCAGGATCTCTGGTTTCAGAGGAATTTCTCTGACGCGCGCACACACAGAGCGAGATCTAATGACGCCTGGCATAGTGGGACAGTCTGCCATGCAATCCAGCGAGTAGACTAGACATATCCTACTATTATTCTGCCTGGATCTCCACTCGGTTTTTTTTTTTTTAGTATCCATTGCTCCATCCTTGAAAAGATCTTTTTTTTTTTTTCTCCCCCTCGGGCTCAGTTCTCAGGAATGTTGTCACGAATGTAAGGAGTCTTAACTTTTTTTTTTTTTTTTTTTCACAAATGCATGCCAGCATTTCACTGAGCAACAGGCTAATGTGATATCGTAGAATTAAAGATTTATGCATGTAGTACTTGAAAAAACGAAAATTGGTATTTTGCCAAACGTGTCACAGATAAAGTTACCAGATAAAGCAAAGACAATTAATTTTTTTTCAGTTTATGGGTCATCGCCAAGGATACCAAACAATGGAATCCTTGTTTAAATTCCCATGCTATAGAGTTTAGTGAAAGTACCGCAAGAAAAAAAAATGTTTCAAAAAAATATCTCTTTTCAGATAAAGGTGTAAGTAAAAATTCAGAAATGCAGACGCTTTGATTGCACACGTTGAATGCCCAGTGCCCATGCCAACGTGTCTCAAAATACAAGACGTCTCCGCTCAAGTAGGCAAGCTGAGCGGATATTAATGGATGGGTTGTGCTTCCTAGGGCTACTTAATGTGGTTCAGGGCTGGCGTGAGGGTGTGCAGACCTCAAAAATAACCAAACGCCAGACGTGACCAGACCCCCCGCTAGGTCGGTGCACTGCCAAGAGTTGCTAAAGTGTCGGGCCACAAGGGCAAAAAGGAACAGGTCCAAAGATGCAATGAGAATTTCTGTATGCAAGGGTCAAAACCAGTGTTGGAAAATATTCCAGAGTGGCTCAAAAATCTCAGAGTGACGCCAGTTTGGCCCACTAGTAAGATTATTTAATCAGTTCTCCTAATTTACGAAAGTTTCTCCATGATTTAGGAGAGCTTGTGAGGTGTCTTAACTCGTTAGGAGCTACTGGAAGATGGCGCTCAGGCAGGGATCGGCGCGTACATCCATGGAGCAGCAGAAAGTTTTGGAAGCGATTAGCGATATGACATAGACAGAATAATATGTGTAGCAAATTTTTAATGTCACAAGATCGCGCCGTGCCGTGCGCCGTCAGCCGAAATTAATGTGTTGGTAACGTTTCGTGTAAAAAAAAAAAAAAAAAAAAACCCCATTTCTCAAATATTAAGGCAAACTTTGAATGTCCTTACAGCGCCTGAAGTAATACGCAGATTTACGATATACACATCCCCACTACTCCACAAGAAGTAACAATAAGGCAAGCTGCATTCATTCAAGCTGTGTCGAAGTGTGCAGTTTTGTTTTGTGAAGTTTCCAAAGCGGGCATTTTTCCTCAAATGCAAGTTGACAATGCCGTGCGAGCCACCAATCTCCTTCTCTTTTATCGTATTAATATTAAGGAACTGAACATGACCAAACTTGACAACCTTTATTCCATTATGGAGGATTAAGAGGAAGGCCAACATTTACTTCCGGTACCAAGAATCCCGAAATGCAGGTACCGTACCATTTTTAAAATTTGGAATTTTCGTTACACGCAACCCTACTAGGCAGACTGCAAAAGTCCTAAACATAAATATATACCCAAACATGCAAGGTTTCCATCGGAATCTGTCAAACTTTGGATAATACATTGGATCACATCTGATAATAAGAGGGACTGAGACTGTTTTAGCAGACTTCTTGCCGGCAGGAGGGCATTCAAACGTCAAATGCTGAAAATCAGAGGCCTGAGTGATTTGGATGGAGATACCTCCCTGGTAGGCCTTGGGGCAGTTCTGGTCACAACTCTGTAGAAGAACCATTTGTTCTCCTTGAAATGATTGGGGTGTGGGGGGGAAAAAGAGCAACATAGCTGATACCCAGATTAAGGGGGCTTAATTACAGGGGACGGCAGAAGAATGCAAATCTGTGCAGTTTAAGAAGTACAAGGGGTAACCTAATCGAGGTGTTTAAATTCCTGAATGGTGTAAACATGGTTAAAGCTTTGTGTGTGTATGTGTGTGTGTGTGTTTTTTTTTTTTTTTTTTTGATTTTTTTACTTCAGGAAACTGGGAGCTGTACCAGAAGTAATGGGATAAAGTCGAGGAAAGGCGCATTTTAGACAAGACGAAGAAACAATAGGGCTTCTTCACTCAGAGAGCGATTAACCTCAGGAATTTACTGTGGGGATGTGTTGTTGTGTCCAAGCCATTAGGAGTTTGCTCCATAATGTTGTAGATGGGAAATGCTGGAGGATTATTTTCCTCACTCAGTCATTTTTATTGGCAGCCTTACGCAGTTCCCAGGTAGGAACACGTCGCAAAAGTCAACAATGCTGTGAGAGCCGCCAATCCCCCCTCTCTTTTATCTTATTAATATTAAGGAACTGCCTGTGACCAAACTTGACAACCTTTAATTGCTTTGAATAAAAATGTTATTTGTTATCTCTGGGTGTATCACCCTTTATTTGCAGTAGCTGTTTACTTGTGATAGACCCTCAAGCATTTACACCGAGGTGTACTGGGCGAAGAGCTGCACAGACTCTAAAGACAACCAGCAGCAATCTTGCAGGCCTGACCAGTCGAAAAATTAGGATTTCGCACCGAAGAGAAAGGCTAGGACAAAAAAAAATACCTGGGATGATATCGGATCATAACATGGGGACTGCTTCTGCTATGAACTGAGAGGCCCAAAAATTCCCACTAAAGGAAGATACACAGTCAAACCCTGGCTAGATATAAAGGCAAACCCAGGGCCATTATAGAATAAATAACACAAATAGGAGTCGCCCAAAGCAGTATGGCAATCCAAGTGTGGAACCGGTTATCTGATAATAAAGTAAATCCTGTGCTATACTCTCCTTTTGTACTGGAACTAATAATGTGTCATTAATACTTCAGCCTACTGTAGGCACAGTCTTTAAACTCTCTTATGTGTGCCCACTTCCACAAGCACAATCTTTAAACCCCCTTATGATTTTTTTGCCCTTTAGGGCGATTATTCCGCAAATGCTGATGGAAAAATATTCATCTTTTGCATTGCCCCGTAGCCTAAATCCAGTGGCTTGTATTGTAAGTGCCAATTAATTTTTTTTCTGTTGTTTGCATCGCTATTGCTGTCTGTGAGTTTCAGAAGGTTTCACTCCCTCTGCCCAAAGGGGACACGTTCTTCAACAATGGTGTAACCCCACAGTGGAGTGTCCATGTTCATTCGGCCTCCGCTTCAACTAGACTAATGGGTAGAATGCTGCACTGTGTGTGTACAAGCTACCCATAAGCCATTGTGAACGGGTTGTATTGCATCACTACCATTACTGAGTAATTTTCAAATTGCCTTCACTTTTTGATTTACCCTTATATACAGTGTGTATATATATGTGTGTGTGTGTGTGTGTGTGTGTGTGTGTATATATATATATGTCTCCCAGCACAGTCTCAAAGGCATGAAGGAGATTCCAGGAGACAGACAGTTACTGTAGGAGAGCTGGATAGGGCCCCTCGTAGAAGGTCCTTAACCCATCAGCAGGACCCACCGGTATCTGCTCCTTTGGGCAAGGAGGACCAGGATGAGCACTGGCAGAGTTTATGAAATGACCTCCAGCAGTCAGGCAGGCCGGCCACTGGTGTGAATGTCTCTGACTAAACAATCAGAAACAGACTTCATGAGTGTGGCCTGAGGGACCATCGTCCTCTAGTGGGCACCGTTGAGCTCGATTGGCATTTGTCATAAAATACCAGAATTGGCAGGTCCACCACCGGCACCCTGTGCTTTTCACAGATGAGAGCAGGTTCACCCTGAGCACATGTGACAGACGTGAAAGGGTCTGGAGAAGCCGTGGAGAACGTTATGCTGCCTGTGACATCGTTCAGCATGACCGGTTTGGTGATGGGTCAGAGATGGTATATCTGGGGATGTTGTCAGGCAGGCATACAAGCACATGGGGGCCATACAAACTACTAAGTACAATTGTGAGTTGCTGCAATGAAATTTCTGCACAATGGACTCTCCTTCCTGTCGCATCATTTTTTCGCTGTGATTTTTCGGGGTGTCTTTAAATTCATCCCTCTGTAGGTTGATCATTTTAATTTTCATCAAACGATGTGCCAAACACATTACCATATCAGTCCATACCAGTATGGATATCCAGCAGAATTTTTTTTCCCATTGAGATCTGATGTGCTTTCAAAGTGTTCTTTTAATTTTTTTGAGCAGTATATATGTATATATGTGTATATGTATGTATGTATGTGTATGTGTATGTGTATATATATTTATATATATATATATATATAAAATATAATATATATATATATATATAATATATATAATATAATATATATATAATATATATAATATAATATAT
>JANRMT010062829.1:47921651-47932156 GCA_026402145.1 Polypterus bichir lapradei
GGGCTACCTGAGCATTGTTTCTGACCATGTCCATCCCTTCATGACCACCATGTACCCATCCTCTGATGGCTACTTCCAGCAGGATAATGCACCATGTCACAAAGCTTGAATCATTTCAAATTGGTTTCTTGAACATGACAATGAGTTCACTGTACTAAAATGGCCCCCACAGTCACCAGATCTCAACCCAATAGAGCATCTTTGGGATGTGGTGGAACGGGAGCTTCGTGCCCTGGATGTGCATCCCACAAGTCTCCATCAACTGCAAGATGCTATCCTATCAATATGAGCCAACATTTCTAAAGAATGCTTTCGGCACCTTGTTGAATCAATGCCACGTAGAATTAAGGCAGTTCTGAAGGCGAAAGGGGGTCAAACACCGTATTAGTATGGTGTTCCTAATAATCCTTTAGGTGAGTGTAAATTCTTTCAAATTTAACTTTTGTATGTTTAACTGTTTTGTTTCAATATATTTTGTTCATTTGTTCAGATTCTTAGCTATTGATTATGTTTTGTGATGATCTTTGTCAGCATTAAAGGTGGTGCTGTTGGGTGCATGGTACGCCCTTCATTGGGGTTGACCTTCAGTGTTACTTTATCCTTGAGTCACCATCCATTGTTTGAAGTTGGGTGTTCAGCTGGCACCTCTGAGAGTTGATTCCTGTGATGTTACCTAGTCTGTTATCAATTGTCTTATCAGATATGGCAGCCGAGTCTGCATTCCGATGAGGGGCCCCGCCATGGAAATTGAGAAGTTTTTAGCTGGCAATAAAAGTGTCTGGCAGCAGCTCTTTAAGCCCAGACTTGTGTTCCAACCCTAGCAAAAATGGATACTGTCAGACTGTCCTTCAATGAAATGTTTTCACTTTGCCCTCTTAGCGTTTTCCATTAACTGTAGATGTCAATTAGCTGGTCAACAGATCAATTGTGGTGAGACGGTGTTTATGATCCGTTACAGGACGAGGCAGCTCTAGGCCCTCCGGACTGTCCATGTTACAGTTTTCTTTAGTGGTCCATCAGAGCAATAAGCAGAAAGAAAAGATTGTCAGGTACAAAGAGACCGGGTCATCTTAACAGCATTATAGGCAAAGCAGTCCACTGGGGCCCCTACCTTCACAACCACTCAGCAAGTCACAACATATATAGATTATCATGGAGCCCCTGTGCTCGTGTGGCCCCCGGGCAACTGCCCAGTGTGCTCAATGCGTTAAGACGGCTCTGCAAAGTGACCCGCGAGCTTGTCAGCATCTGGTGATCTTATGTGAAAACCGAAAGACACAAGGTTGTCAAATTAGCTGGATAGCTATAGTCATCTTAGGAATGAACAAAAGCAAAATACGACCACCAGATGGCGCCAAGTTACCATGTGGCATGGGGAGTTGAATCACAAGGAAGGGCTGGCAGATAAACTGATGCTCATTGCATATTATAATGTGTCAGATGGCCCGACCAAAAGTGAACATAATCCATCTGTTGTGAAGTGGTTCACCATGGTTGGTGGTTGTGAAGTGGTTCAGCTTTTTAATTTTCTATGGGCTTTTTGTTATATTTTGCTCAGCTATTCTGCACCAATTTTGTGTTGCCAACTCTATCGATCAGTTTTAAATCTAGCAATTATTTGAAGTAAATATAATAATTTGGCACTGGTTTCTTACTATGTTTCTTTTGCATGGATGGCAGCATTTGTTTAATTGTTACCTTGTGATACTCCGTCATAATTGTGATGGGTTAAAGCTCACCACGGGCGTCCGAGATTGCGGACACGACTCACAACCATTGCATCGTTTCAAAGCTCTTTCAGTTAACGATCTTTGGGTCAGGTGTTTACACGAGGGTACTTTCCAGATCAGGGGGATTCCCAAGCTTTTTCCACCCCCGGTTACCCAGTGGCAATTTTTTGAAAGTAAATTTTCCCCCCACCCTGTTTTTGTTCAGTAATTTAAGTTCATACTTATACCGTAATAAACTGATCGACCAAGGTGAAATTTGAAGATGCTGTTTATAATATTTTTATTTTAAGTTCTAATAACAATTATAATCAGGTCGGGTTTGGGAGCAGGCACCGGTACAGCATGTTGACGCACCCACCACACGGTAAAACGGCTCATGATCTGTGTTGGCAACCCCCCAGACAGACACGCAGTCTACTCCTACTCCTCTGAAATGACCCTCTATCTGCCGCAGCCACGTTTTAGGTGGGTGTCCCCTTGGCCTGGCCCAGCCACTCGGGTCCTCAACAATGAGGGTCCTGTGAGCCCGATTCCTCAGGGATTCCCACCACATGGTTGTAGCCATAGCTGACGCTCCCTCACAATGCCGTTCATGTGCCTCATTTGAGACTCTGTGAGCAAAACAAAACCAAACCAGCATTACCCAAGGACCCTCTGAAGAGATACAGCACTGAAGGAGTCCAGTCTTCATCTCAGGTCACTGGATAGCGTCCATGACTCGCAACCAGGGCGCACCAGGACTCTAAAGACTTTGCAGAGATATCAGGAGCACTATACACCCCTTTCCAGTGACCTCATGACTTCCCCCATGCTCTCCCAATCCGTCTACTGACTTCATAGGAAGAATCACAAGAGACATGAATGTCACTGCTGAGGTAAGTAAATCTCTCAATGGCGAGGTCGACACTCTCTCCGCAGACAGACACACTGCTGATGGCCATGCCCAAGAGGCCATTAAAAGATTGACTGTTGGTTTTTATCAGGACCCTCACAAGCCCTGACACTCGAACCTCTCACTCAGTCTCTCAAGAGCCCCGATCACAGCCTCCATTGACTCTGTGAAGATCACAGCATCATCGGCAAAGTCGAGATCAGCGAATCTCTCTTCACCAACAGATGGACCCCACGAACCTACCCAGTTCATGCCAGCACTGAACAGAGTAGGAGCAGAACACAGACCCCTGACGATCCCCAGAATCAACTGGGAAGAACGCAGAGTTTCTGCCTCCGCGCTACACAGCACTCACAGTACCAGTGCACAGGCCACCCATGACATCCAGCAACCTTGAGGGGATCCCACGAAGGATCCACGTTCAGTCACTGAGAAAAAAATTGGGAATGCCTCCTTATCCATGCATTTTTCTAATCAGCCAATCACGTGGCAGCAGTGCAATGCATAAATTCCTGTAGATACAGGTCCAGAGCTTTGAATAATGTTCACATCAAAACCAAAATGGAGAAACACGTGACCTGGGGGACTTCCGACTGCAACGTGATTGTTGTTGCCAGACCAGCTGGTTTGAGTATTTCTCTAACTGCTCATCTCATGGGACTTTCCTGCACAACAGTCTCGAGAGTTTGCTTACAATGGTGTGACAAACAAAAATCATCCAGCGAGCAGCAGAACTGCAGACAGGAACGCCTCATTGATGAGTGAGGTCAAAGGGCAATGGCCAGGCTGGTTTGAACTGAGAGAAAGGCTATGGTGACTCCACTCTGTTACCAGGGGTATCGTTAGCTATAGTACTTAATTAGGTACTTGATCCCCCAACTCTGTTAAAGCCAGTATTACTGGACTGAGTGTTTTGACCTTTTGCTCCACCTTGGAGTTTTCCAAATTTGCCATCCGAGGGAGAGACATTCCCACTTGGAATTTAGCATTAGTCATCAATGTAGTGTAAGGGAAGGTAGAGGGTCTGGGCTATCTAAGCTCTGGGGTGGACTGCTGACCTCTTACGATACTTGTCTGAGAAAATCGGGGGCTGGACATCTGGGATCAAGGACCACACAAACCCCCCATAGAAAGCCCCCACTGCTGTATACAACTGTGGTGAGCATAAAAGCATCTCAGAATGCACAACACATTGAACCTTGAGGTGGGTGGCCTACAGCAGATGACCACATCAGGGTGGCCTGCAGCAGAAGACCACGTCAGGTTCCAGTGCTGTCCAACAAAAACAGAAAGCTGAGGCTGTAGTGGGCAAAGACTCCCCCAAAACAGGACAGCTGACAGCCTGGTCTGATGAGTCTCAACTTCTTGTGAGGTTCAGGGATGGTAGACATCGACAGCAGGAATCCATGCGCTGCTGCTGGTTGTGGTGTAATGGTGTGGAGAATTTTGTGGCACACTTTCTGGGTCTGTTAATCATAACTGAAGGCCTCAGTCTATTCCAGTATTATTGCTGACTGTTAGCATCATTCCTGGTCACAGTTTTCCCATCTTGTAACAGCCCTTTCTAGCATGATCATCATGCACAGTGTCACCAAGCAGACTGGTTTCGTGAGCACGACGAGGAGTTTGGTGTTCTTCAGTGGCTTTCCCAGTCACTGGATCTGAATCCAATGGTAGACTTTCAGCTTGTGGCGGAACAGGAGACCAATCTGCCCAAATTGCGAAGTGCCTGCATGGTGCAGAACCCCATCATGTGGCATCCATGCACAAGAACTGAGGCTGAAACTTTCTGTTTAAAGCTGAAGGATCCTTCCACTCTCTACTTTTCAGAAATCCACGATGAGTCAATTCCAGACGAAGTCGGTACAAAGCTACAATGAGCACAGGATGCAGCAGGAAATGTTCCCAAAATTACAAAGAAACAAGCAAACTAATTTTGAATGTGAAAATAAAACCCAAAAACTCCAAACCATTTTGTTTGTTTTTCTTTTAGTAACCAACCTAATCTAAGGACGATTTTTGTAAGAGTTAAGACTTTACGTGAAAGCTTTAAATGGCAAACGGAAACAGTCAGCATGTGGGCCTGTTTGCCCATTTTTAGATAATGAAGTTCCAGGAATGACCTCGTCGACTTTCACTTTCGCTGTGAACGCATCCGATAAGGAATTAGTCAAAGCAACACAAGACCTCGGAATAGTTTCGGCATGAGCGCACCGAGCACATGCTTGATAAAAGGAGAGTCCGGTCATTGACTGTTGATTTATTAAGTATTAATTTTCCTCTGAAAGCCCCTCTTCTTCCATGCCAGATGTACAGGGCACTGAGGCATGAGAGAGTGGAGGGCAGCGCCTGGAATTTCCTCCCGCTGAGCTGCTCCAGTAATCTCTTGTGGCAGCTTTTTATCTGAAGGCCTCTCGTGTGATTTCAAGACGAGGCCGGGAGGGTTGTGTGTTTAGGCAGGTAGGAGGAGGGGGAGAAGAGAGAGAAGAAAACGCCGGGGCGCAGCAAGGTTAACCTTGAGCTATAGACAAGTCTGGCCAGCCTGTGTGGGGTCAAGCAAGAGCAGCTTCATGTTTGGTGAATTTGATGTGGTGGGGTCCTTCATCCGTGCCGCTAATTAAGATTTTCATTTATAGTGGAGTGAGAAAGTGTGGAGACCCCCCTTCACTGTCTGTCTGTCTGCCTTATCGTGTTGTAGATTTTGTTTCACGGGGGTACATCCCATCATTCTTAGACACTCAGTAACCCAGGATGGCAAAGGGAGAACATGTCATCAGAAAGCTTTGTAAGTTTGTTCAAAATTTCTCCTTCTCCTTCAATCAGTACTTTGTAGAAGCCCCTCAGTTCCAACGTCAAGTCTCTCTAAGCATTGCACACCTGGATTTGGGCACCTGATCCCATTCTTCCTGGCAGATCCTCTTAAGCTCCATTAGGTGGGACAGGAAGCATCTGTAAACTGCCATCTTCAAGTCTCTCCACACGTCTTCTGTGGGGTTCAAGTCTGATCTTCGGCTCGGCCACTCAAGGACACTCACAGGATTGTCCGGCATTGTCTTGGCTGCATTTTTCAGGTTATTGTCGTGATGAAAGGTGTGCACTCGAGGACCTCTCTGTATTTGCTGGTACTCATCAGTCTCTTATTTTTGCTCAGTCCCTGCACCTCCATAGCATGAACGATGCCCCACCTTGCCTCACCGTAGAGATGATTTTAGGCAGGTGATGGCCAGTGCCTGCTCTTCTCCATCAGAACAATCGGGACGAGAAGAAGCCATTCAGCCCAACACAGCTCACCAGTCCAGTCCATTGAATTCTTCTAAAATAACATCAAGTCGAGTTTTGAAGGTCCCTAAAGTCCTACTGTCTACCACACTACTTGGTCTCTTATTCCATGTGTCTGTGGTTCTCTGCGTTAAGAAAAGCTTCGTAATGTTTGTGTGAAATTTCCCCTTAAGAAGTTTCCATCGGTGTCCCCATATTCTTGATGAACGCTTTTCAAAGTCACCTTCTCGATCCACTGGAATAATTCCCTTCATAATTTTAAACACTTCAATCAGGTCAGGTCTCACCTCTTCATCTTCTTTTTCTTATCGCAGTCTAGTGCCACTCAGATTCTCTGGGTCAGTGATTGATTCCAGGAACGCACCCGGCTTTGGCCCGACCCGCACGCCCTCACAGACAGAGACACGAATCAAACCAATGTGTGAACTACGAGGGACGTTCAAAATGCTTCTGCACTTTTGCTAAACACTATTAAGAACTAGCCGTCCCCCGTGGCTCAGAAAACAGGACAGTGAGGAGGTATCTGCCCGGCCCCCCACCAGTGACATCACGCTTCCCCCTCCCCTCAGCCCGCAGCCTCTCTCTCGGATTAGCGTGAATGTATCGTTCCTGAAGTGAACTATACTTCTTAGCACGATGAGAGAAGTCGCAAAATCAACCGGAATGTTCAAGCAAATTCTACAAAATAACCCGATCTAAATGCGTTAAGTAGTTCTCTCGTTCGCTAGCTAAGCGGCGGTAAGGTGCACTCCGAGGTTGGCATGTGAGTGAGGAGGCCCCGTCCCCGTCCACTCAGTGCGCTGCGTGTCTCTCGGATTCGTTCAAATAAATCTGAACCGCAAGCGAACTGTGATACTTGGCGCGATGAGAGAAGTCGCAAAATGAACCGGAATATTCAAGCAAATTATAGAATATAACTCGGTCTAAATCCGTTAAGTGGTTCTCTCGTTCACTAGCTATGGGGAGGTAAGATACACCCAGGGGCTGGTGCGTGAGTGAGGAAGGCATCGGCCCACTGCCTCTCTCTCGGATTCGCGCAAATAAATCGGTACCGCTACCGAACTCTTATACTTGGCGCGATGAGAGAAGTCGCAAAATGGAATGTTCAAGCAAATTCTAGAAAAAAAACCTGATCTAAATCCGTTAAGCAGTTCTCTTGTGAAAAACAGACAGGCAGACGTTGGATTTTATATATAGATTTCAAAAACAACTTGCATCACTTTTCTACATAGTCACCTTCCTTGGCGATGTGCTGATTCCAGCTTTGTACCCACTGCGTCCAGAATTGACTCATCGTGGATTTCCTGAGAAGCAGAGGGTGGAAGGATCCTTAAGTTTTAAACAGAAAGTTTCAGCCTCAGTTCTTCGTGGCATGGACACCACAAGATGGGGTTCTGCACCATGCTGACCTGATGGCACCACACAATTTGGGCAGATTGGTCCCCTGTTCTGCCTCAAGCCAAAAGTCTACCATTGGATTCAGCTCGGGTGACTGGGAAGGCCACTGAAGAACGCCAAACTCCTCGTCGTGCTCCCAAAACCAGTCTGCTTGGTGACATTTCACATGATGATCATGCTGGAAATGGCCGTTACAGGATGGGAAAATTGGGGCCATGAATGATGCCAATAGTACTGGAAAGAACTGAGGCCTTCAGTTATGATTAACAAATCCAAAAAGTGTGCCACGAAATTCTCCACACCATTACACCACCACCAGCAGCAGCACATGGATTCCTGCTGTCGGTGTCTACCATCCCTGAACCTTACAAGAAGTCGAGACTCATCAGACCTGGCTGTCAGCTGTCCCGCTTTGGGGGAGTCTTTGCAATTTTCCCAGCGTCGTTTCAACGGTTTAATGCCATCAGCAAAAAATGTTTTTGGTTCACCACGTAGCCAACGCTGCTTTCACATCATCGTCCTCATCATCGTCGCATGGCTGCAGCTGTACGCTCGGAACACTCTGCACCCGTCACACTAGTATGGCCGTTTCAATCCACTCATAGACGACTCTACGACTCCCCATACTGAGCAGACACGTGGAGATGAATTTGTGCTCCCGGCCCACCTTCTGCCCTACAAAAAGCATATGACAGAGCGCTGCTCCTCTTTAGTGCAGTTTAGGAGTTTGGCAGCCATCTTCATTCACCACAGGGTGACAACTCTTATACTGAACTGCAAGGGCAGATGGCTTGCCAGACAGAACTAGTCACATGACCCTCTCAGACACGACCAATGACTACTCCTCCTGCCTTCACCGTTTCCAACAAAAATATAAAAGTGCGGAAACTTTTTGAACGTCCCGCATATATTAAATGAAAATCAAATATAAACAAGAGAAATCAGATGACCTCTCCTTCCCCTTCGGCAATTCACGACAATGTCCTTATCATAGTTCCGATGCGGCAGAAACAGATGAAATCGTATGGAGTAAAGATGACGATCCCGGGAACAGCTTCCATAAAATATGAATTCAACGGTTCTACCGGTAGTCCCGAGCGGCGATGGGATGAGATTTGAGGGAGAGATCCCTCCGAAGATGCACGACGACTAATCCACCACTGGTCACCCGACAGGCAGGCACGAGATGGTCCATTCATCCATGCGAGAAACAATCCTGGGTACAAATGACTTCACGGTGGTTACGTTGGACGGGATATACAGAATCACCAACTGCCACTTGCCATTTTTCAAGTTTCCTGCTGGCCCTTCTTGTTCCCAGCAGCCCTTGCGCCCGTTTCAGACATCCAATGATGATCACCCTTCGGGGCTGCTGGGAAATGGAATCTTTCCAGTAGTAGCACTGCTATATGCTTAAACTAAATCTCCAGATGCAGTGCCTGAACTTCTGCCTAAAGAGTCCTGTTTTTGTCTCATCAGACCAGAGAATTTTTATTCTCCGATTCCCAGAGTCCTTTAAATGACTTTTACCCGAGAGTGGCATCCATCTAAACCCTCTACCGTCAACATCCAATTGAGGGAGTGCTGCTGAGATGGTTGTCCTTCTGAGAGGTTCTCTGATATTGGCAGATGACCCGTGAAGCTCCGTCAGAGTAATTAGTGGGTTTTTGGTCAACTTCTATGTGCAAGACCCTTCTTATTCAGTTTGTCTAGACAGCCAACTCCAGGACGAGTCCTGGTGGTCCAAAACGTCTCCCATTTCATAATTCTTGCTCTTGTGAACACCCGACACGTCTCCAATGGTTTGGTCCCCTTGCTCTGGTCAATGCCTCGCCACATTTAGGTCTACAGAGAGTTTTTTGGACTTCATGGCTTTAGTTTTCAGCTTGACATGCGGTGTGGATTGTGGGACCCTCTATTCACTGGTACACCTGTGTGTGCCCTTCTAAGGGAATTCAAGTCAATTCAGGTGGCCACAGGTGGACTCCAGTCAAGTTCTGGACACGTCTCAAGAAGAATGAAAGCAAACGGGAGACACCCGAGCAGAATTTGGAGGACCATAACAAAGGGTCTGAAGACTTCTAGGATAGAGAGATTTCAGATTTTGGTTCCTTGATAAATTTGCAGACCTGTTTGAAAACACATTGTCACTTTGTCATTATGGGCTGTTGAGTGTAGATTGATGGGCACAAATTGCAACCCCATAAAAGTATGCAGAATGTGAAGGGGGTCTGAAGACTTTCGGAATCCACTGTGGGCCTGCTTTGCTTTTGGTCTTATCGATTGCCATGGCTCACTTGTGGCTCTTTCTTCATTTTCTACAACCCCCCCCCGAAAACAGCAGGGTTAATATTTGAACTCCGGTTAAATTTGCCCTCATTATAAAGCTGTCTCCAGCTCTTGCTTGGTTCATATTGTCATTTTCATTTGGTTAAAATGGAGTTCTTACTTTTGTGCAAACGGCGAGTGTAGAGACGTGACTGATGGAGTTGGGGTGGGCGTAATTACCAGTCATCTTGGAAAGAGTTTTGACAATATCTGTTGAAAGAATGGCGGCTTTGTCCACAATATGAGCCGAAGTACAGAGTTAAGTCAATAACATGCTTTATGCCCAAAATTATGTCTGAATTTCACTTGAGCAGCAGGGCGGAACGGCACTTAGCTCGGCCTCCTTCCAGCTCTCCGGCTCTGCAGGTTCAAATCTTGGTCCAGTCTCAGTCACAATGAAATGGTCCCCTCCTTCTGCTTGACTTTCTCTCAGTAGTCCTCACACATCCCAAAGAATGGAATGACACATGCAGTGCAGATGTCTCTGTCATATGCCATCTGGTATGAGATTCATAAAAGCAATGTTAATGTTTGTGATGCACCATCTGTTGGAATGACACAAGCAATGCATATGTCTCTGTTATATGCCATCTGGTATGAGATTCGTACAAGCAGTGTTAATGTTTGTGATGCGCCCTCTGTTGGAATGACATTTGCAAGGCATTTTTATACTGCAGATGTTTGTGATGCACCAACTGTTGGAATGACACAAGCAATGCATATGTCTCTGTTATATGCCATCTGGTATGAGATTTGTAAAAGCAGTGTTAATGTTTGTGATGCACCATCTGTTGGAATGACACAAGCAATGCATATGTCTCTGTTATATGCCATCTGGTATGAGATTCGTAAAAGCAGTGTTAATGTTTGTGATGCGC
>JANRMT010062829.1:47938744-47985382 GCA_026402145.1 Polypterus bichir lapradei
CTATCTATTTTTCTCTCTTTCTATATAGTGCCTTTCACTATCTATTTTTCTCTCTTTCTGTATAGTGCCTTTCATTATCTATTTTTCTCTCTATTTCTATATAGTGCCTTTCACTATCTATTTTTCCCCTTGTCTATCTCTATATAGTGCCTTTCACTATCTTTTGGGCTAGATAGATAGATAGACAATTTCAAAGTGAGCCGGCCACCACTTAGCCATGAAGTCAATGAGCGCGGTCCCCTAAATGTGTCCTTATCAATGCTTTCTTCAAATGCCCCTGCAAAACCACAGAGGCAAACAAGTTAAAATAACAAGGATCTTTCGACAGACGGGGGTGTCAGCTGGGCCTGCCGATCATCACTTGTGATATCAGAACATGAAAGGAGAGGACGATCATAAACAGATCATAAATCATGGTGGTATTATTATTATTATTATTATAGTTTCACTGTTCAGACACATTTTCAAGGCTTCTTCTTAAGCGTTTCTGTTTGAGGTATTCTGGAAGAGTCTTTAGAAACCACATAACATCACATAATCTGAGGCCCAGACATAATAAATTACCATAATGGATCACTCAAGCTTCTCAACATGCTGTACACATTAAATTTGTCACACAAACTTCTTAATGTTGCACAACAGACGTTATGCAATGGTGGCCATCCTTACTGCACACTTCCTTACTGAATTAGAGGAGGGCACCACCGCTGCAGGCCTAAATGACGGAGCTGCGCCTGCCAAAACGTAATGGGGGGCTGTTAGCACCTGCTCAAAATGTGTGAGGAAATTGGTCCTCCTCGCTTGATGTGGAAGGCAACTCACCTGGAGATGTTCTAGCGCCATTTACAAAGAGACTGACTTGATTAGATTTTCACATGTCTGTTGCCATTCTTCTTTGTTTATTTATTAGTTAGCATGGCAGGACAGCAGGGGCTTTGGCAGACTTGGACCACTGCGATGCCAGCTCAGTTCTGGATTGCAGGCACCTCCTGTGTGGAGTTTTAATGTTCTCCAGTATTTCTGTTTACTTTCTTCGGTGACGTGGCCTTCCTGCAGGTCCAGAGACGTACTGCTAGGGTGGCTGGTGGACAGCAGGACTTTAGGGACCTTCAAATCTCAACTTGACGTTATTTTGGTGAAAAGGATGGGTGAGCTTGATGCCCTGAATGGCCAGTTCTCGTCACGGTTTTTCCTAATGATCTGATCAGAACTGGCCTGCTGTTGGGGTGTTTGTGTGAATGAGAGAGTGAGAGAAGAGTGAGAGAAGAGAGTGTGTTCTGTCAGGAACTGGCGTCCTGCCTAGGATTTGTCCTGTCCTTTAATATTCTGTTGTCACGAGGGGTGATTGGCTGGCCCAGCGGACACCACCATCTGTCGGAGGCTTGTTGGTTTCTTTTTTTTTTTTTTTTTTTTGTCGTTTGCCTCTGTGGGTTTTCAGGGACATTTGAATAAAGAAGCACTGATAAGGACGTGTTTGGGGGGCCGCACTCATTGACTTCATGACTGAGAGGTGGCCAGCTCAGCTTGGAATGTGGTAGATAGTGTGGACTATGGCCGGCCAGTCATCCCGGCCAAAACCCCCAGGCCGCCAGGTGGAGCCCTCCCTGCAGCATGGAGGTGCCCCAAATGCCAGCAGGGAATCGTGGGCAGTCGAGTTTTCCTTTACAGCCCTGCTGGATACCTTGGGGGGCATCAGAGGACACTGCAGGGAGACCCAGAGACTCTTGCGTGCCCTATAACCCGGAAGTACGTCTTAGTCACAGCGACAGGAGGAATGACGTACTTCCGGGATGAAGAAGAGGACTTTTGATCTCGGGTCAGGGAATATAAAAGGACGTTGAGCTGAGCTGGGTGGCAACACGTCTGGCAGTGGAGGATTGTATTGATTAGTGATTAGTGATTATTGTATATGAGTATAGTGGAGTGGAGGGTGCTTTTTGCACTTATTTACTTTAATAAAGTCAATTATTGGACTTTTACCTGGTGTCTGATGTCTAGTCTGAGGGTTCAAGGGAGCGATAGCGCCCCCAATCTGCCACGATGGATAGTGTAGGGGGCAAGACTTAAAATCTAGATAAACTGACTATAGATATATAAAAGAAAGATAGATAGAATAGTAGGCAAGATTAAAATTTAGATTAACAAGAAAGGTGATAGATAGTGAAAGACACTGTTTAGACTGATAGTATAAAAGATGAATTCTATGACCTAAAACTATCTGTATGATGTATTTCCTATCACTCTGTATTTCTACAGTATCTATGAATGTTATATAGTGCCTTTCCTATGTAGCTATTTATCTATATATGTATACTGCATTTCTATCTATCTATCTATCTAAAACACGTATGACTGCATATGAAGAACCGCAAAATAAGCTCAAAAGAACGTAATAAAGAATAGCAATCATAATAGATGCCACTCTCCAGTGCCATGGTGACTATTTCTCTATCTGTCTGCCTACTGTATAAGGGAAAGAGAAGAGAGATTAGTACGGGTGCCACCTTAACCTGTTCGCATATCTGACAGTATGTATGTGTGTGTGTATGTATATGCGTGTACTCTATTTGTATGTTGTTAGATTTACACTAGGGCGGCACAGTGGCGCAGTGGTAGCGCTGCTGCCTCGCAGTTAGGAGACCCGGGTTCGCTTCCCAGGTCCTCCCTGTGTGGAGTTTGCATGTTCTCCCCGTGTCTGCGTGGGTTTCCTCCCACAGTCCAAAGACATGCAGGTTAGGTGGACTGGCAATTCTAAATTGGGCTTGGTGTTTGTGTGTGTCCTGCGGTGGGTTGGCACCCTGCCCGGGATTGGTTCTGCCTTGTTCCCTGTGTTGGCTGGGATTGGCTCCAGCAGACCCCCGTGACCCTGTGTTCGGATTCAGCGGGTTGGAAGATGGATGGATAGATTTACACTATAGATATTGTATTTATATATTTGTAGATGTTTATGTATGTTGAACCAGCAACCCCTTGAACTAACCCCACCATCACTGTCCTGTTTTCAGATCTTCAGTCTTTTTATCGAATCAAATACTTTTATCACAGGTTTCTTTTCTTCTTCTTCTTCTTCTTCTTGCAGCATACAAACTGTTCACTTCTTGTCTTAAGTCCTTCTCTTCCTCCTCTGCTCCTGCCAGGAGAGCTTTGCCCAACTCCACTCCTGACTCTGACTCCCCTTTTCTGCCCAGATCTCCTGTGCCAGGTCATTGCCACCAACATCTGGGTCAGGCAGAAGCTGCCCAGTACTTTTTATTAACCCCGACCAAGTCTGAGTAGCACCCAAGTAGCCCAACAGAGCTGTCCACCCAGACTACAACTCCCATGTTGCTCTACGGGTTCCACAAATGTGAGCTTCACTGGAGGGATGCTGCCACCCAGGGTATGGTGGGGTATACATGACCCCAGAAGGCAATCTCCCTCTGCCCTTCCTTTATTAGGACCTCCTGACTACCAGCAACCAACCAACCTGGCCGGCCGAGATGCCCATCCATCCATGTCCTCCTTTACAGTATGTTGCGTGGCACGTAGGGATGAGCAAACTTTTTTTTTTGCAGGAAATTTAGTCAAATTAATTGCGTTCCTCTTCCAGTAAAATCTATGCTATTTAACCAAGAAGAAAGGCGGGGGGGGTTGTTGGCGGTCCGGAAAATCTGAACATATCAGAACATTAGAACAATCTGGACGCGGCCCGCCTAACAAACCTCACCAGTGCTATCAGCTTAATTCTTCTAGAATGACGTCAAGTCCCTAAAGCTCTGCTGTCCACCACACGACTTGGTCGCCCATTCCAGGTGTCTGTGGTTCTCTGTGTGAAGAGAACCTCCCTAACATTTGTGTGAAAGTCACCCTTAAACGTCTCTGTATGGAAAATAAGCAGCAAGTCACATTTTTGTAAGACGTCCTGCGTTCCTTCTCGCCGATGTGAACGACCGCCGTTAACAGAGTTGATTTTACCTGCCGGCGAGAGAGAAACCGCTTTACGCAGCTGCAGAAAAGAACGCCGGTAAACGCGCAAGTGTGAATTAAGGCTTCAGGGGGGAAGAAGTCCTTGTTCTCCACCCCAAACAATAACTTTAAAACTTGGGAAAGTTCTTTAGTGAATTTCACATTTCACAATTCCCCTGCAAAGCAAATTTGTGCGTCAGTTTTGTGAATCCCCAGTCGCCTGTTTCTCGCATCACGAGCGCCACGTATTCCCTGTTGTTTATGGGCGCCTTTTGCGTTTGGGGGGGGGCACACACAGTAAGAATGTCGCCATCCTGAGTACACCCGACAATAAACCTTGGACCTGAAGTCCTCCTTTGCTGCACCCATCAGTCGGTTTTCTTTATTCGCCAACTTCAAGTAGCTAAAGGCACTCGGCCTGCCACTCGAGGCCCGTATCTTTCATATTTAAACAGCCAGCCATCTCTGTGCATTTTTAAAATCACAGGAGGTCAAACGGTGCATGAGGGAAAGTTTTATTTGTCTTTACAATCGGGAGAAGTCCCTTTTATGATGTGGTGATTCCAAAAATAGCAAGAATATTCGGATGAGTCATGAAGTGAAAGGCAGTGAACTTTCGGCACGCCGAGTCCGCTGGAAAGGGAGACGTTGACATTGACGTGCGTGTCATATTTAGTCATGACATTTGCTTATTTACTAAGATCTTGTTTCTGCAACTTTAGAAATATGATGAAATCAAGGCGGTTGTGTTAAAGAAGCCTTTTGAAAGGTTTGTTGAGTCACGCTTACGAAGCAGAATTGACGAATGTCGCCGTGCTTAATGGCCGCTCACTTTTCTCTGCACAGTTTATTTAAGAGCTTGCCGTAAGCACCCACCTCTCATTTATCGTGCGAGTTTGGCTTTTAAAAAGCTACCAGTTAAATCTGACTAAAATTATAGAGTCCGGTTTTCATTTTTATGTACAATACAAAGGCAAATTCAAAATCTGACGGAGTTTTAATGCCCTGAATGAACACTCCGATCACATGATGCAGGTCTTTTTGTTCTCTTATCTTTTTACTTTCTCGTATCCAAAGTGTAGGGAAAGTATTTAAATCGTCCAAAAATTCCATTTTGAGATTTTGATGAATCTCGATGTTTTAGACCTTCCTTTTGGAATTGTGTGTGTGTGTGTGTGTGTCTGTAAACATGCTAACCTGAGTACGCTTTCGCTTAGGTCAACCAAATTTTGCATGCAAGTATTAGGTACAAAAACGTAGATGTCTGTCAACTTTTGGGCTATTTCCGCTAACTGGAGGTGGTACTTTACCTTTTATTCATGCAGCTGCAGAGTCCGATTTATTCAACTTTACTTTTATAATAATAGTTCAATATATTAATAATTGGGCGGCACGGTGGCGCAGTGGTAGCGCTGCTGCCTCGCAGTTAGGAGACCCGGGTTCGCTTCCCGGGTCCTCCCTGCGTGGAGTTTGCATGTTCTCCCCGTCTCTGCGTGGGTTTCCTCCCACTGTCCCAAGACATGCCGGTTAGGTGGATTGGCGATTCTAAGTTGGCCCTAGTGTGTGCCTGGTGTGTGGGTGTGTGTCCTGCGGTGGGTTGGCACCCTCCCCAGGATTGGTTCCTGCCTTGTGCCCTGTGTTGGCTGGGATTGGCTTAAGCAGGCCCCCATGACCCTGTGTTCGGATTCAGCGGGTTGGAAAATGGATGGATATATTAATAATTTGACTTGTTTGGATTCAACTAACTTTTTTTTTTTTTTTTTTGAATCTGTGCATCATTTTGATCCCGGCGTATGAAATCTCTTCCATCTTTTGGATTTACGTGCTGTAAGACGCTAGGGGTCGCTGTTGCCCCTTTCAACCCAACAGACAAGACACACTGAACACAGGGAAAAATTACCAAGAAGTTGTTTAATTCTCTTTCTTCTTGAAATAGTGGCCAACAGCACGTCAGCCACCATACACAGGCAAAACAACAATAATCAGCACAATTCTCTCCTCCACTCCTCCCAGAAAGCTCTGTCCTACTACCTCCCAACTCCGGCTCACTTGCTGGGTCTTCAGTAGCATAGACATAGAATTACTAGACGCCGCGTGACCAACAGCATCGTACGTCAACGTCGCCGCCATATTGCGAGTGGCACTGCTGTGGAGTGAAGTAATGAATAATGTGCTGCTTGGGATTGTACAAACCGCTGTACGCTCCAAAGCAGATCCCGGGGGGATTACATTTCATAAGTAAGGATGAACAATTGTTTTGGTTATATTCGGCAATTAGAAAATCCCGTTTTATAATCTTAACTTTAGCTACACTGGGCTAAGCTAGCAAAGCTATGCATTCATGTGCTCAAGTGAGCCTCCAAACAACGTTTTAGCTCAACGTATTTAGTCCTAGAATCCTAACTAGGAAAAGAAAATCCGAGCACATCTCTCCAGTTCTGATGTCACTACACTGGTCACCTGTGTCATTCAGGATTGACTTTAAAATTCTGCTTATGGTTTATAAAGCCTTAAATAATCTCGCCCCATCTTATACATCGGAGTGTCTGACACCTTATACTCCAAATCGTAACCTCAGATCTTCAAATGAGATCTCCTTAGAATTCCAAGAACAAAACTTAAAAGAAGTGGTGAGGCGGGCGGCCTTCTGCTGCTATGCACCTCAAATCTGGAATAGCCTGCCAATAGGAATTCGCCAGGCTGATACGGTAGAGCAGTTTAAAACACTGCTGAAAACACATTACTGTAACATGGCCTTCTCATAACTTCACTTTAACTTAATCCTGATACTCTGTATGTTCAATTTCCTCATAATAACTATTCATGGTGGCTCTAAAATTCGTACTGACCCCCTACTCTCTCTTCTGTTTCTTTTTCCGGTTTCTTTGTGGTGGCGGCCTGCGCCACCACCACCTACTCAAAGCTTCATGATGCTCCAACAATGATGGATGGATTAAAAGGCAGAATTCTATGTGACCATCATCATCAAGTCCTTCCGTGAGAACCCTAAATCCAAAGAGGACTGATTGAAGTCATTGATGTTAGGTAGAATGCCCAGAGGGGACTGGGTGGTCTCGTGGCCCTTGGAATCCCTGCAGATTTTATTTTTTTCTCCAGTCGTCTGGAGTTTTTTTTTTTTTGTTTTTTCTGTCCCCCCTGGCCATTGGACCTTACTTATTCTATGTTAATTAATGTTGACTTATTTTTTCTTATTGTGTCTTTTATTTTTCTATTCTTCATTATGTAAAGCACTTTGAGCTACGTTTTGTATGAAAACGTGCTATAGAAATAAATGTTGTTAGTCACTAACTCTGTAGATTGTTGTTTAGCTGTTAACATTTCTCAAACTCTGAAGGTTTCCCAAAGAAATCCACCTCAGGAAGCAGTGGGAGGTCAGGTAGCCCTTAGACGGGATTTGGAGAAAGCTGTCCTGTGACGTGTGCCGTGCTAGTTTGGTAACAGATGCTGTACTGGCGTCATATGATCAAAGCTACCACTCGCTCACATTAAAAACCAAAGGAGGTCTGATGATTCCTTCTGAGGGTCCAGTCAAGGTGGTTTAAAGTAGCTGAGTGTGTTATCCGCCAGTGGACATTAGGGCAAGCTGTCAATGGATCTTTGATCGATCAGTTTGTTCGGGCTGAGATTGGTTCGGATGATGCGTTTTTTTCTCAAGGAGCACATCGAGGAAACACAGTTTGAAACTGACAACCATCATTTTATATTCATGTCTTTAGTTGTTTCTGTCTTCTACAAACTAAGGCTGCACCACATTGCCAGACTGAATACACTCAAATGACAGGATCTGAGTGAGCGAGAGGAGTGTCAGTCTGGAGGAGATCAGCGAGGTGTGGAGAGCTTTAAATGTTCAGAGCGGGATTGTGTATCGTATTCAGTAGTGAGCAGGGAGCCAGTGACATTGAGAGAGAATCGAAGTGATGTGTTCAGTGGATTTAGAGCAGCAGGTTATTATCCTGGCAGCAGGATTTTGAAGAAGTTGTAAGCAATGGATACGTTTTTGTGGGATGCCAGAGAGAATAGCATTACAGTAATCGATACGTGAGGTGACTCAGACATTAACCGATACTTCAGTACTGTGTTGGGTAAGAACAGGACGAAGTCTAGAAATGTTTCAGAGATGGAAGAAGGCAGTCCGAGAAATGTTACTTATATGGGAGGAATTATTTAATAATAATTATTATTTAATAATTGCCATTATTAGTGTATAAATGGATATAAATAATTGCATTTAAACGATTTCACAAAATCTGTTGTATGTAAACGACACTGTTTTAAACGTTATTGTTTTTTCATCAGAAAACCCGGTTTCCACATCTACCTGTATTAGTTTAAATAGCACTTTTGCCACTCAGAGTATGGCGGATGTGCTGACGTTATCGTGTCAACTGGGCAACTCAGTGAATGCGGCGCCTATCTATATATGTCTGTGTTCAGTAGTCCTTGACCCAGAAGTGCTTCTGCGCTTCCGACCCCGTGATTTGGGAGTATGTCTGGGCTATATGGGCAATACAAATCCCCAGATCTTCCTGCAGCATCTCCTGGCGGCACCTTCGGTACCCAGCAGGACCGTAATGCCAAACTACAGATTCCATGATGCCCTGCGGGAATCCGGGGCACCGCTGTGCTGAAGGGAACTCGCCATCTGGCGTCTTGGGGGAGGCAGTGTCCCACAGTAGCTGCCATCCCCCATCCTTCTCCTCTTTGGGCGCCCCGGCCGGGTTGAGCAGCTGGCAGTCTGCCACAGTGCATATGCCAGTTTTCGACTCCCTTGCTGTGATTTCTAAGTTTGTTTCCCAGATTCTCAATCTTTTATACGTTTCCTTTTGGCCAGTGACGCCCAGGTACCCCACTGCTGCCAGTCTCCTCTAGAACCCGGGACATCGAGATGGACTGGGCAACGAAGGACACAATCCACAGCAATCTGTGCAATTTATTTAACAGAACTCCAACATCCAACAAAGTGCACTGCTTCCGAAGTAATTAATCCAAATAAATAAATCGATCAAAAACTGCCGCTATTCTGGTGAGAGTTAAAGTCAGTAAATACATCATGGCTGATACTGGAAAGTAAAGACAAGGAGCCTCAGTGCCTCCCATCGCTTCTCTCAGGCCACCAACCATGAGTGGTCAACCTGTCAAAGCGACTCGTGCCCCGAGTCCATCATCCCACCGCCATCCTTCAGCATCCGTTGGACATGTGCTCCAGGTGTGCCCCGATGAACTTCCTGGTGTGGCGGAAGTGCTGCCATCCAGGGCTCCCAGATCGTCCAGGCACCCCTCTGGCGAAGGCCATGGACCCCAGCAGGGTCCTAATACAATCCAGGGGGACTGCCATCTTGCCCCCCAGGGGAGATATTGCCCCTCTGCCAGTCCTTCCCTTCTTCAGGCATCCCGGTGGAGGAATAATAGTGTAAGTTACATTTTTTGTTTAACGTTGCATCATTTATTATAAACATCTGATGGACCCATAAATCCTCTCTAATGAAGGCAATAACATAAAGTGCAAGCCGAGCAGATAAATTGTTGCCATGTTGTTGTCTCTAATCCAGATGAATAAGAAAATCCGTTTAAAAATGAATTACTCCCTTTTGTATTTGTCAGCCTTTTATAGCCAATGGGGATTATTTTTCATTATTACTGTTTTTAATAGGCAATTACATCAATGATCCTTGGATATTCTTTCTTGCTTTAAATACTTTCTATTGCCAAGGAAAATTCATCATCTGCTGTCTTTATTAGATGGCCTGACGGATAAGCCAAGTGGCAGCATATGTTTAAAGTAAACCGTGTACATATTTCTTATATCAAGGCCACTCAAAAAAAAAAAAAGGAAATGTGCTTTAACTTAAAGAGCAGGCTCTGGAGGCACTGGTGGGACCGTCAACACGAAAAGTCCGCTCTGCCAAATAAACTCGTCTGCAAGTAAAGTTGGCCAGCAGCCGTACCACCTGCACTTCAGTAGGGGTCACCCACCCGACACTAAGCTTGAACGGGCCCGGCTGCTACACCTAGGAAAAAAAGCTTGGGCGTTGGTGAGGGCAGCAGGGGTCGCTTACCCTGTGGTCTGAATGTGGACCCCAGCGCAGTGACAGGGACTCCATCCATCCACCCATCCATGATCCAGCCCGCTATATCCAGACACAGGGTCACGGGGGTCTGCTGGAGCCGACCCCAGCCAGCACAGGGCGCCAGGCAGGAACAAATCCCCGGGCAGGGTGCCAGCCCACCGCAGGGCACACACCCACACACACACACACTATAGCGGGGCTACATAGTAATAACGTATTCGATGTGTGTGCTGAGTGCGTGTTATTTCCATCGTCCCATTTACTGTTCGTTATGTGTACGTCGGTGAATGTTGTCCCCGTAAGTGCAGAGGGGACAGATGAGGGAAAGAGACCACAGCCCCAAGATGGAAAGCACCTGTTCACATTCAGTTACATCCAGTTGTTTACTATTTAAACGATCAGGAGGGGGGAAAAAAGAGGAGAGGAAGGAGAAAGACGGAGATCTCATTTAACGACGACGAACCACCATTTCCTGCTATTTTTCACATCGCGCTTTGTATCCAGTTTGTTTTTCATTCCGCCGGATTCTCATCCGCTCAATCATCGCCAGAAACCCCGGGGTTGGACTTCATTATCCACCACACGTCGAGGAAACACGGTGAGATTGTTCCATTTTTCCGGGAGATTCAAGCACATCCATTCTTTGTTGATCAGTCATCCGTATTCAGGACAGTGATATACCCGGACTCAAGTTCACGATCATTGTCATTTCAGTATTCATTCATTATTGTTATTTGTGTTTTGTGTTTGTTATACGTTACGGGGGCAAGGGAGGGTTTGTTATTGTATTTATGGTGTTTTCACGTTGCTGCTTTGGTGGAGGGATATACATATCTATATATATACAGTATATACAGTGGGTACGGAAAGTATTCAGACCCCCTTCAATTTTTCACTCTTTGTTATATTGCAGCCATTTGCTAAAATCATTTAAATTAATTTTTTCCCTCATTAATGTACACACAGCACCCCATATTGACAGACAAAAAAAAGAATTTTTGAAATTGTTGCAGATTTATTAAAAAAGAAAAACTGAAATATCACATGGTCCTAAGTATTCAGACCCTTTGCTCAGTATTTAGTAGAAGCCCCCTTTTGAGCTAATACAGCCATGAGTCTTCTTGGGAAAGATGCAACAAGTTTTTCACACCTGGATTTGGGGATCCTCTCTCTGCCATTCTTCCTTGCAGATCCTCTCCAGTTCTGTCAGGTTGGATGGTAAACGTTGGTGGACAGCCATTTTTAGGTCTCTCCAGAGATGCTCAATTGGGTTTAAGTCAGGGCTCTGGCTGGGCCATTCAAGAACAGTCACAGAGTTGTTGTGAAGCCACTCCTTCGTTATTTTAGCTGTGTGCTTAGGGTCATTGTCTTGTTGGAAGGTAAACCTTTGGCCCAGTCTGAGGTCCTTAGCACTCTGGAGAAGGTTTTTGTCCAGGATATCCCTGTACTTGGCCGCATTCATCTTTCCCTCGATTGCAACCAGTCGTCCTGTCCCTGCAGCTGAAAAACACCCCCACAGCATGATGCTGCCACCGCCATGCTTCACTGTGGGGACTGTATTGGACAAGTGATGAGCAGTGCCTGGTTGTCTCCACACATACCGCTTAGAATTAAGGCCAAAAAGTTCTATCTTGGTCTCATCAGACCAGACAATCTTCAGGTGTCTTTTAGCAAACTCCATGTGGGCTGTCATGTGTCTTGCACTGAGGAGAGGCTTCCGACAGGCCGCTCTGCCATAAAGCCCTGACTGGTGGAGGGCTGCAGTGATGGTTGACTTTCTACATCTCCTGACTGCATCTCTGGAGCTCAGCCAAAGTGATCTTTGGGTTCTTCTTTACCTATCTCACCAAGGCTCTTCTCCCCCGGTAGCTCAGCTTGGCCGGACGGCCAGCTCTAGGAAGGGTTCTGGTCGTCACAAACGTCTTCCATTTAAGGATTATGGAGGCCACTGTGCTCTTGGGAACCTTAAGTGCAGCAGAAATTTTTTTGTAACCTTGGCCAGATCTGTGCCTTGCCACAATTCTGTCTCTGAGCTCTTCAGGCGGTTCCTTTGACCTCATGATTCTGATTTGCTCTGACATGCATTGTGAGCTGTAAGGTCTCATATAGACAGGTGTGTGGCTTTCCTAATCAAGTCCAATCAGTGTAATCAAACACAGCTGGACTCACATGAAGGTGATCTCAAGGATGAACATGTAAACTCCACACAAATAGAAATATATGAGTGTCACAGCAAAGGGTCTGAATACTTAGGACCATGTGATATTTCAGTTTGTTTTTTTTTTAATAAATCTGCAACAATTTTAAAAATTATTTTTTTTGTCTGTCAATATGGGGTGCTGTGTGTACATTAATGAGGGAAAAAATTAATTTAAATGATTTTAGCAAATGGCTGCAATATAACAAAGAGTGAAAAATTGAAGGGGGTCTGAATACTTTCCGTACCCACTGTATATATATATATATATATATATATATACTAACGACTGGGAGCCCGTTTGAATCGGGCTACAAATTCTACGTTTGTGAAATTCATACTTTCTTTGCAAAGAATTATTTGTTTTTTTAAGTCCTTGAAATGATTTTGTTATCACGGCACTGATTTTGTGCTTAAAATAGACCTTTTCGGTCGATGTACTGGAGCGCTTCCTGTTTAAACGGGGCTGCGAGACGTGAACTCAGCTCTTCGCCGCACCTCATTTGAATTTTTCCGGCAAACAAATTTTCAAAACAAACCGTATTTTACGACTCTAATCGGAGTCGGAGTGAAAATTATGTTGTCGTGGTCATTTTAGATCTGAGATCGGCTAAAATTTAAACAGTGACCATTGTTAATACCCAGCCGTCATTACCCAGTTTGCCAATAGATGTCAGAAGGACGGATGCCAAAACCGAACTGCCCAAAGATAGATTTCGACGGACCAAGCAAATGGCGCTACGTGCTAAATTACTTACGGTTCCGGAGCTGTCGAAGGGTTTAAATCAGCCGACGATGTTAGTCCTGGAAAGTACGCCCCAAAAACCTACCGAACTTACTGTTATCTGCTCGAACCAACACCGACTTACTATACTCGGCCGTCCAGCGGCGTCACTGTAGCATTCGAACATTCTTAGCCAATCGTGCAATACTGCGTCCGCGCTTGCCACGTGATGTTCTAACTACAGAGGCAGAGTCCCATTGCATGGTTCTAACTTGTATTGATTCGAGGTATTGATGCGAACACCACACATATGGATAATATCAAATTATATATAAGGATGTATATCTTCTACGGGTGGAATTTGCATTTTTTGTTATTGTGTTTCATTTAATATATTGTGGCATATATTGTGGCTTGTACCTCCTCCAGACCGCGAGGGGGCGACCGTCCTTGTTGGGGGCCACGGGTAAAGGGCTTGGAAGCCCAGCCCTGTAGGGACCCGTGGCCACCGCCAGGCGGCGCCCCGGTGCCTGAACAACCCTGGAGCCCAGCACTTCCGCCACACCAGGAAGTGCTGGAGGGAAGAAGACAGGGGACACCCGGAGGGCTTCCGGGTGCGCAGCCGGCACTTCCGCCACACTGGGAAGCAGCTGGAGCCCATCCGGGTTCCCATATAAGGGGCCGCCTCCCTTCAGTCAGGAGCGGAATTCGGGTGGAAGAGAGACGGAGCTGGAGAGAGAGGACTGGAGGCGGCCAGGAAGGCACAAAGGACTGTGAGGCCTGGATTGAGGGGGATCGGTGCTGGAGGCACTGGGGTTTGTGTGCACGTAAATAACTTGTAAATATTGTAAATAAACGTGTGTGCTGGGTGCAAGAGCGATGTCCGTGTGTCTGTGTCCGGGCCAGCGTTCACAATATTTATACACCTAGTTTACATATCTGCTTTTGTGTGCTTGTGTTTAAACCGTCGATTGAGGGGAAAATATTATTTGTTAGAGGTACGGCCTGGTATATGTAGGTTAGCCTCAGTAATTCATCCAGGCCACAGGTCTTGGTAGTGTAGCTGCCGGCTGGGTAAGGGATCGGCCATTACAACACCAAGCACAATTTAGGATCGCCAGTGCACCTGACCTGCATGTCTTTGGACTGTGGGAGGAAACCCACGGGGAGAACATGCAAACTCCACGCAGGGAGGACCCGGGAAGCGAACCCAGACGGGTCTCCTTACTGTGACGCAGCAGCGCTACCCACTGACAGGGACTCTCTGCCGTAAATATGGTGCCGTCCTCCATATGAGATGTAAACTCGAGGTCCTGCTCGTCCTTCACAAAGAGTAAGGGCACGCATCATGGCTGGCACGCGTTCCCGGCGTTCATTTGACAGGTCCTCAGAAATTAACGTGACGCTTGCGCGAGTTGCAGTCCCAGCAAACAGTCGGAATGAGATGTCAGAGTCTCTGTTTACCATCTACATGTGACAGAAAGCCGCGATGCAGATCCTCCGGGATCAGTGTGCCCGCCTCGACGTTTGATGAATGGTTCACTGTAGTGAAGCAAAATGCCGACATACAGATTCATTCGTGGTGTTTTTATATTCAAGCGTCGCATATTCCCGATCGTAATGACACGATACATTTTAAAAAGTCTCACATACCGTCTTCTGTGCCATCTTTTTATTTTTTTTTTTTGTACCTTCAAAACAGCATCAGAATGTACAGCACTGTATTTGAGCCACAGAGCAAAAAAATGGGGGACACGGTGAAAAGGTGTATTTTGTGACTAAAGTGGACATTTCGACTTTAATCTCGAAATGTCCACTTTAACTTCGTAGTTTACTTCATCATTAAAGCAGACCGTCGTAAACGTCATCCCTGTTGTTAATCGCTATGCGTTTGAGGGGCTTCCTCCTGACCTGACAGCAGCCATCACCGCACAGAGCACATGACATGTATGATATTCCAGCTCTCTGCACGTTTAGAATCCTTAGATTTATACCTGATATCACTTTCATGATGAAATGCATTAGCGTATGTATGGTACATTTTACAGATAAATCGTTAAGTTCATTTAAATAATGAATACTGTTAATAGTTACACATAGGGGAGTGGCACGGTGGCAGAGCGGTAGCGCTGCTGTCTCACGTCGCTGGTGTTCCCTGCCTGGAGTTTCCATGTTTTCCTGCTGGGTTTCCTTTCAAAGACATGCAGATTTGGTGACACTAAAATGACGCCAATGTGTGTGTGTGTGTTTGTATTCACCTTGCGATGAGCTGATGCCCCACCCAGGGATTCTTTCTGCCTTGTGCCCAATGCCAGCTGGAATGGGCACATCCCTGGATTGATAGATGTGATTATTAAACATCCTTTTCAGAGATATTGTGTCAAGGTGAGCTCGGAGTTAAATGGACGGTCCAGGCAACTCACAAGACAGCGAAGCCGAACCTGTTCTCGCCGTGATGATAT
Source organism: Polypterus bichir lapradei (assembly GCA_026402145.1). Lineage (NCBI taxonomy): Eukaryota > Metazoa > Chordata > Cladistia > Polypteriformes > Polypteridae > Polypterus > Polypterus bichir. Next base: position 47,954,162 of record JANRMT010062829.1, read on the forward strand.
CTCGCACTGCCACCTGGTGGATTCTTCCAGATTTACGTAAAGTGTGAACAGTACAACGCTTGCGTGGCAGGAGCGTCCGCTGGAGCACACGTCGCGTCGCGTGAAGTATAAACCTGACCGAAGGTGTGTCCAGATGACCTGGCTAAATTGCCCACCACAGCCCCCTAATCATCCCCTGTCTCTAATTGGTGGGATAAAAATAAAACTCAGGAAAACCCCAAGAACGAGCTGAGGAATGGCCCCATATAATGTCCGTCGGACACCGTGAAAAAATGAGGCAATGGTGATCAAAAACGAGAGCATTTGACAGTATATCGCTGGATACAAGGGGTTTATATCGGGGAAAAATGGAGGCAGGAAATGATCATTATGGGAAATGGCATCACAGACAGACAGACGGACGGAAGTGACATCATCAAGGAGGGCCGGAAGTGACGTCGTCGGTGGAGTTTGGAGTATGGAAGCCATTTTGAGAATAGCTGAAGAATTGCGGGTGAGTTACGGTTTATCGTCTTTGGTTCTGTTAACGGGGCGGGGGGGGCATTAGTGGACACAATGAACCCTTCATCTCTGGTAGTTTCACTCACCTTAGGTCCTTTTGGCGGCCTCCTAAGCACACGTGTGTGACATTGGTTATCTGTCTCTCACCACTTCACCACCTAACAGCTAATGTGTGGTGAGCACACTGGCACAAAAATGGCTGCCATCGCGGTATCCTCAGGGGAGATCCACACTCATTGAAGCCTAATGAGAAAGGCGCTATATAATTGTAAAGAATTGTTATTATTGTCTGTTTCTTTGAAAATTCTGGATTGCTCAAACCCCCTTTTTTTTTTTTTAGTTTTTAACAGGGGGGCACAGTGATCCTTGAGTGGCCCAGTCAAAGCCCTGCCATGAACTGACCTGAAGGTGGAAGTTCACCGATGCTTCCAATCCATGTTAACAGACCAGGAGACGACCTGCTAGGAAGAAAGAAGGGATAAGCTGCCCAAATCCAGGTGTGCAACATTTGTAGAAATTCCCGAGAGTCATGAGCTAGACAGAATGGTCATAGTGGGGTGGGGGATTACCATCAAACCCCCAGCTTATCACTGCTACATCTCAGCTAGGGGTTCAGATGTTTGTCTTGTGTGTCCGTTTGAGCATTGCATTTATTTTTCAATTTCTGTAAAGTGTGCGGAGTGGGGGGGGGGGGGGCTCTGAATTGTTGTGATTAGACCTCATTTATAGCTTTGTGTACGCTGCTATTTTGTTGCTTGATGCGCGCTGCACCGTTTTGGTTGCCAGTTGTCCAGATGCCAGCTCGATGCCAGGGTTGTGCCATCGATGCAACACAACTCTCATCTCTTTATCCATGTTAGGATATTCAAAGAAACAAGCTTAGCTTCATTCATCCGTCCATTATCCAACCTGCTGCATCCTAACTACAGGGTCACGGGGGTGTGCTGGAGCCAATCCCAGCCAACACAGGGCGCAAGGCAGGAAACAAACCCCAGACAGGGTGCCAGCTCACTGCAGGGCACACACACACACCAAGCCCACATTAGGGACAATTTAAAATCGCCAATCCACCTAACCTGCATGTCTTTGGACTGTGGGAGGAAACCCACACAGACACGGGGAGAACATGCAAACTCCACGCAGGGAGGACCCGGGAAGTGAACACAGGACTCCTAACTGCGAGGCAGCAGTGCTACCCACTGCGCCACCGTGCCGCCCTTATCTTCATTCAACGATTCTTTATTTTGTTTTTTTAGTACTGGATTTCCCGGCGCTTTGACTTTTTTGCGTTCCGGCTCTGTCACTTTCGATCTCGCTGACCTCCCGCTAACGAATCTCATTTGGTTTTCCGACCTGAGCCCATTTCTGGGTTTCATTACCTGTCTTCCTCTTGCTAGTGTGGCTCCGCCATAACACAAGTACTCACCGAATTCTCTGTATTTCGACAGCAGAGGCATTTGTGTTTTGAATTCCAGTCTGGACTCACTCCACATTCAGTTTGCAGTGTCCCTGTAGACCCTCCATCTTTTCTCCCTGGACGTGCAGGTCGGGTTACTTGCTAACTTTAAATTCTGAATGATTGTCCCATTCAGGGTTGCTCCCCTCTTGGACGCAGTGCCGGGTGGATCGGTTCCAGCAGCTGCTTTCCTGATTTGCATTGGGTTACTTAATAAAAGAATGGATGGCCTGCTCCAAACACAAGGCCTCCTTTTTGTAAACCATCTTATCGTTCGGAGCGTCTTGCTCAGTTCACAAACATTTAATTTACGAAAGGCCTTGCAATCAAAGCATTGCAAAATCTTTTATAAATAGTTGGCTTCCTCGTTGTGAAACCGGGCTCTTGTCTTGTTTGCTTGTTGATGTGGATATTTCTGGCCCCAGCAGCACTTAGTCATCATGACTTCACTTGAAGTCTCGGGAGCCAAATGTGCTGAATCTCCAAACTGGAGCACACCTAAACCAGCCTGTCCAGCAGATGAGTGTCGCTGTGACATCACGGCATAAGCTGCAGCTAGGACTTGGCTTAGTTCATCTTCATCTTGACGATGCATGGAAATTTAGCCAAACCAGAGGGTCTTCAAACACCCCTTAAACACATGGAGGGAGTCAGAACTTCAAATGGATGTGTGCAGCTCGTTCCACCAGCTAGGAGCTACACAAGCGTCACTGGACGCCATTCATCAGCAGAACTGAGTGGTCAAGGAGGAGTAGAGGACCTCGCACGTGAGGCTCCATATGTGTAGGTGCCTGACCCATTATTACAGATTTGAACTTAACATCTCATGACATGTAACCTTCCATTGTCTAAAGCTCCTTCATCTGGAGTTTGAACCTAGCAAGATAGGAACCCATCATGGATGGGGTGTCACATCAATGGCATCAGATGTGTAAGGTAGGAATAAACTCTGGACGGGGTTCATCTGTACAATAATAAGGATAAGAAGAGGAAATTTTATTAATTTATGTTTACATCTACAGTCGGACCTCGCTAAATCGAACTCAAAGGGACCCGAAAAAAAATTCGACTTACAGAGTTTACGAGTAAGAGAAAACGGAGTAATAGGCGCGGGTTAATCAAGGACATTATTTTTCCGGCTTAATTATTATACCGTATAACCGTTTATTATATTGTCGTTTTATACGTATACATGTAGGCTACTTACCGGTACATGTATCTACCGTATATACTATCGAACAGTGCAATGAAACAGGTTACCTTTAGAGAAAAAAGTCTGTTAACTTCGTTTGGCGTCGATGTGCCGATGCATCTCGCTCGACAATCTCGTCAATAGACCGAAACACATTTTCCTCAAGATCCGGTGTAGATTCCAAGAATCTGCGCAGTATGTCAATAGCCTGCCTCGCTTCTTTTCGGCTGGGGACAGGCTGAGTATCGACATTGTTGCCGTATTCTTCCTCATCCCCACTCTCATTTTCCTTTTGTTCCTCGTTTGCCACCTCAGCAATAATGTCAGCATCTGTTAGTTCTCCACAAACATTCACCGCACTGTCAACTTCGAGAAGATCCTGAAAGGACACTTCCTTATTGGCGCCAGTAGCTGTCAGAACCGTGGACCATTCTTCGGGACTTGCAAGTGCGTCGTCTGCTTCCATTGACATTCCCTCCAAGTGCTCCTCTGAATCGTCAACGGTTTGCTGTCCAAAACCTGCTTTTTTTTGAAGCAATTCTTGATTTGTTTCCTCCAGAACTTCATCCCAAGCTCTCCGGGCCATTCGCATCGCTTCTAGCAGGTCAATTCCTAGTGGGCGTTTATCTTCGATATCCCGCAGCAATTTTCTCACAACGAGTTTGCGGTATCGCAACTTGAAATTGGTAATGATGCCCTGGTCGAAAGGTTGAAGCTTAGATGTCGTGTTCGCCGGCAAAACCTTAATTACAATACAATACAATACAATACAGTTTATTTTTGTATAGCCCAAAATCACACAGGAAGTGCCACAATGGGCTTTAACAGGCCCTGCCTCTTGACAACCCCCCAGCCTTGACTCTCTAAGAAGACAAGGAAAAACTCCCAAAAAAAACCTTGTAGGAAAAAATGGAAGAAACCTCGGGAAAGGCAGTTCAAAGAGAGACCCCTTTCCAGGTAGGTTGGGCGTGCAGTGGGTGTCAAAAGAAGGGGTTCAATACAATACAATACACAGAACAGAACAAATCCTTAATAAAGCATAATAATAAAAATTTTAGAAGTACAGAGCAGAATTTAACAGTAGATGATTTCATATAATAAGATTTTGATATTTTTAGAGTGCTGGAGACCTCATCCGTCAAGCTGCCTCCCCATTTGGCCATTCCACGGCTGAAACGTTGCTCGGCCAGCCAATCCGATGAAAGGGCCCCTCTTTCCCATGATTCCTGTGATCCTCCACCAGGGATGACTTTACCATAGGCAGGCAAACAACTTGGCAGGTGGGCCGTGGCACCAATTGCCACATTTGAGTACCGAGAACAGAAACAGAATAGGTGAGGGTTAGTATTCAATTATACTTATGTTACTTATGTTTTAGTGCTAATGACTAACAACAGAGATGCAGTCTGTACAGTTAATCAGCAGCTCTAGTCAGGATATGCTAAACTGAAGTAGTAAGTCTTCAGCCGGGATTTAAAGGCTGGGACCGAAGGGGCATCTCTTATAGAAGCAGGAAGACCATTCCACAGTTTAGGGGCCCTGTAACTAAAAGCTCGACCTCCCACTGTTATTTTATTAATCCTTGGAATCATAAGCAGACCGGCATCTTGAGATCTTAATGTGCGCTCAGGTTTGTAAGTCATGATAAGTTCAGACAAGTAAGCCGGACCTTGGCCATTTAATGCTTTATATGTTAAAAGGAGGATTTTGAAATCTGCCCTAAACTTAACCGGGAGCCAGTGTAAGGATTTAAGAACCGGAGTTATGTGTTCATATTTTCTTGTTCTTGTAATAATTCTTGCAGCCGCATTTTGGATTAACTGGAGGCTGTATAAAGAACAGTTTGAACAGCCAGTGAACACCGCATTACAGTAGTCAATCCTACTAGAGATAAATGCATGAATTAATTTCTCACAATCCTGTTTATTTAGAAAGCGCCTTAATTTCCTAACATTTTTAAGATGGAAGAAACATGTTTTGGACAACTTTGTAATATGTGCTTTAAATGACATGCTAGAATCAAAGATAACTCCTAGATTGCGGGCTGATTCAGTAAAATTAATTGGGATTCCAACTGAGTTAAATGTCGACAAAATATTGCTGTGATCAGCGTCATTCCCTCCAACAATTAACATCTCTGTTTTATCTGTATTTAAAGACAAGTAGTTCTCATTCATCCATTCCTTTAATTGACTAACACAACTAATTAAAGACAACATCGGAGAAACTTCATTTGATTTAAATGAAAGGTATAACTGGGTGTCATCTGCATACGAGTGAAAATTAACATTATGTTTCCTAATGAGAGATCCCAGTGGAAGCATGTAAAGTGAAAACAGTAAAGGTCCCAGTACTGAGCCCTGTGGGACACCATATTGAACTTCTGTGTATAATGATGGAGTACTGTCAGCACATTTCTGTACATATTGGAATCGATTTGATAAATAAGAACTAAACCAAGCGAGCACGTGGCCTGTAAGCCCAACATCATTTTCTAGCCTGTGCAGTAAAATAGAATGGTCAATGGTGTCAAATGCTGCACTTAAGTCTAATAACATAATTACAGTGGAGTTTCCTTCATCAGAGGATATCAGAATGTCATTTACAACCCGTGTTAGTGCAGTTTCTGTACTATGACCAGTGCGAAAACCAGACTGGAATAATTGTCACAGCTTTCATGACAGGGATATGGTTATGTTAGAAAAGGTCCCGAGAAGAGCGACTAGGCTGATTCCAGGACTAGAGGGGTTGAATTATGAGGAAAGATTAAAAGAGCTGAGCCTTTACAGTTTAAGCAAAAGAAGAGTAAGAGGTGACATGATTGAAGTGTTTAAAATTATGAAGGGAATTAGTCCAGAGGATCGAGACGGTGACTTTAAAATGAGTTCATCAAGAACACGGGGACACAGTTGGAAACTTGTTAAGGGTAAATTTTGCACAAACATTAGGAAGTTTTTCTTTACACAAAGAACAATAGACACTTGGAATAAGCGACTAAGTAGTGTGGTAGACAGTAAGACTTTAGGGACTTTCAAAATTCGACTTGATGTTTTCTTGGAGGAAACAAGTGGATAGGACTGGCGAGCTTTGTTGGGCTGAATGGCCTGTTCTCGTCCAGAATGTTCTAATGTTCTAATGTGCTGTGCAATTGTCGATGAAAAGAATGATTCTTCTTTTCTTCCGGACCATCGCTGCATCCACTTTTTTCTGCCACTTGGAGAAAAGCTCTGATGCCATCCAAGCTTTCTTATTGGCCTCATAATGCATAGGTAGCGATTTCACATTTTTGAAGCATCTGGGTTTCCATGATTTCCCAATCAACAAATGCGGGCAATTTTTCTAACCCACTCATGTTTGCGCCCAAAAGAAGAGTCACGCGCTCCTTACTTTTCTTTCCGCCGTGGCAAGGTTCACCTTTGAAAGTCATTGTTTTGTCTGGAGTGCATTTGCAGAATAAACCAGTTTCGTCTGCATTGAAGACATCATCAGGACTGTAATCTTGAACAATTTCTGGCACTTTCTGTATCCAATGATTGCAATCTTCTTCTGGCACTTGCGCACTTTCGCCACATAGCCTATTAAACACAATTCCGTGTCTTTTCTTGAATTTGTCCAGCCAACCAGCTTTAAATTCTTATTGGCAAATTCTTCTGCTTTTGCTTGCAAAAGCTTCCCGTCAATAGGAACATTCCTATCCCTCGCTTGCACAAACCACTTCAAAACGCATTGTTCAGTGACGGGATACTCGCATTCCCTCATCCTCTTCTGATGGCCACATGACTTCTCACTGTATAGTTTCAAAATCTTTTCTTTTTCTTTAGAAAAGTGGAGAGCGTACTTGTGGGAATGCCAAATTGCTTTGCAATTTCCACTTTCTTCTCGTCGCCCTTTTCGACGGCTCTGATGACGGTAACTTTTTCCGCAATTGACAACGTTTAAAGGTTACGCTTACCAGTTGCCATTTTTGGGGCACGTACTGTACGGGAGACTATGGAGAAGCACACAGATACCAACACTATTCAAGGCTCCTCCCGACAAGAGACTGACAAAGGTGAAGGGAAAATGGGTTAAAAACGTCTTTCTTGAGACAATTTGGAAATTCCAGACGCCACCCGGTTGGTCATGACTCATGGAGCACCGAAGGGACGCGGATTATTCCAGCCACTCCCTTTTGTTTTCGCACATTTTTGGTCTCAAAATAGACGTCCCACCCTCAGAGAGTCGCTTAATCCCTTGTGAAATGCATTAAGATAAGACTTTGCGTCCCTTTTCTTGGTTTTCCGGACCACGTGTTCTGAAATGTAGCCTTAGAATATTAACCCAAAGCCATAGAAAATTCGACTAACGGAGGTTGGGAGCCAAAAAGTTTTCGAGTGGAGGAGATCTAAATACATTGGTCTTATGGGAATTCGGCCGGGGACTAACGAGTAATTCGACTTAGGGAAGGTCGACTTAGTGAGGTCCGACTGTATTTGCTTGTCCGATGCTTTGTCCCAAAGCGACTTACGAAACAGGTCAACATAATTGAGTAAACATCAGTCTAGGGAACTGTTGGGGAACAATTGTGATAGGACAAGGTGACAAAATTGATCTTCACAAGTGAGCAACTCCGAGCAAAATGCCACAATGTTGATGTTACACCTGATATCAGTTAGACCAAAACCTCAAGCACTTCTGGAACACATGTGGGGGCGTCAGAGTTTCAAATGGAGGTGGGTGCCTCATTCCACCAGCCAGAAAGAAGAGTCAGGATTGAGATTTGATACCACGTAGAGGTGGCATCAGCAGACCTGAGTGGTTGAGAAGGAGCAGGAGGACCTCACCAGTGCCTCAATAGGTGCAGACCCACTGACTACCCAGGCTTGTTTGAGAATTCCAGGATTTGAACTCCATGTGTGATGCCTACAAGGACATGAAAAGAGAAGTGACAAGTTGCCACCTCAGCTGGTTGAACACCTTTTTGAATCATCTGCAGCAGCTTCGTGACACATGTCGGTACTCCTGCCAGCACAGAGTGTGTGCAAGACATGACAAGGCCAAAGCCTGGACTAGGAGTTGTCCTACATACTCTGTCAGCTACGGTCTGATGTCTGTGAACCTGCAAGACCCAGAGACCATAGAGAATATGGTCGGTGAAGGACAGCTGGGCATCGATCACCACCTTAAGGTTGACAGGTGTTGGTGATAATGAGACAAGCTGAACAGAGATGGGGTGCTCAACAGATGGACATGTTGGGATAACGAGAAGGTTCTTCTTTGTCAGGTTCAGCTGGACATGCTGTTCCTTCATCCAGGTTCCAATTTCAGAGAGACATGCCTTTCACAGCCCAAGGATGGGGTAGGAAGCGTAACAAAAAATAATTAAAGTACATAACAAAACAGATGATACAAACGATTTAGCAAACAGATAAGTTTCAAGTCGTGACTTGACTTGTCACAGCTTCCGAGGAAGAGCATTCCACAAGGTTGGAGCTGAAAAGACTCAGTCAGCCATTGTACTCTTCCTAGTCCTAGGAATGGTAAGTATAGAGAACTTCAGGTGGTCGGAGTTGGTGGGCAGGAACATCCAGGAGTAGAAGATGAGAAAGATAAGATGCAGCTTGGTTCGTTTTATGGCTCTGTAAGTTAGCAGAGATGAAATTGCACGCTTTGACACAATCCAGAACTTCATGGGAGACCAGGGCTGTGGAGTCGGAACACAAAACCTTCAACTCCAATTCCTCAGTTTATGGTACCACCGACTCCGCTTTGTAATTAGACTTCTATATTTAATAAGATGATTGAAAGCACACGAGATATGAGATACTGTGGTAGAAAGGTAATCGATGCAAATAATCAAACCGGAGAACCAGGCAGGAGGAAGCTTGTCATCCATTTTTATTTGTTTTTGTGAAAGGGGATATCCCTGCAGCTAACATGAGGGATGGTCCCTGAGCAGAGGTACCGAGTCTTATATACCCACTCAGCTTATATAATAGATTTGCATATCTCTATTTGATTATAAAATACAAAAGAATCTTATTGGCTAGGAGAAAATAAGGCACCTCGATCACACAGGGTAATACTTCATTGATTTGTTAAACCAGAAAAATCACATGCTGGTCACGTGTGGTGCACCTCACATTCCTTATTCTGATTGGTTAAAGCCTCATTTCCCCCATCGACACTCCTTCTCCTTGTTAGCTGGTGGGCTGTCGCTCGCGATCACCTTGACGTACGTGCAGCATCTCGCTCTGCCCGGTCAGCTTGAGGTCGGTGTGTATGAGATTTATAGCCTGCTCGTTCTCCAGCGCTGATTGAAGCTGTACGTGTGTCTGTCTGTGTGTCTGTGTGTGTAGGGTCTCGCTTTGTCTGGCCAGACCCCTGTTCCATGCCTCCGATGTTCAGAAGCAGGGATTGTAGTCTCTCTGCTCTTTTTACTTTCTGCACAGCCGGCCTCCTTCAGGCAGCCCAGAGCTTGTCATTTAATCCCAATGGATGACCGAAACATTAGAACATTTCGTTTCACAATGCAAGACGCTTTATCACCACCAGCGTGAATCATCCGACTACATTACTGTTAAAGTCCAAGTGTGTTACAGGAGAACGTAGGGTGAAATGACACCTTTTATTAGCTAACTATAAAGATTATGAATGCAAACTTTTGAGGCAGCTAAGGGCCCTTCATCAGGCAGGGTGTAACAAAGAAATTGAAAAATACTCTCGCTTATATTGGGACAGCAAAGTGACTTTTTTTCTCTCATCTTAGCAACCTTTTTGTTCAAATGTTAGCAAAATTAATAAACCTTAGATGAATGAACCCTGAAAGAACTAATAAAATGTAGAGATAAGATAACCATCACTGGAGAAAGTCCTGGCAGGTTATTTTTGAAGTGCGTTGTCTGTAAGGTAGGCCTCTGGTCAGTCAGTCTGTTAGTCCACATATCTGCTCATAAAACTCTTGTCTCTATTCAGACCATTTTGTAGAGTATTGAATTTAAGCAGAAGTTTGTATTCCCATTCTCAGCTCCTGCTGGGTCTTGAAATTACCCATAAGCACGGTGACCCTCAGATCCTTTATGCTGTGGCCATTACTGTTAAAGTGCGCTGCCAGATTGATATGAAATCTCTGTGAGTTCATTCGCTGGCGCAGTTTTTTTTGTTCTTTATTTCGCCTTATATAATTTCTTGTATTAGGAATTTGTTAGTTTTCGCATACCCCTTGCGGTCAGAGCCCAGGGTCAGCCATTGTACAGCGCCCCTGGAGCAATTTAAGGTTAAGGGCCTCGCTCAAGTAGGATCTCTTTTGGCAGTGACAGGGATTCGAACCGGCAACCTTGTGGATGCCAGCGCAGATCCTTAGCCTCAGAGCCACCACTCCGCCCCTATTTCCCCTACATTCAGTCAGTCCAATGTCGGGGCACCTTATGCACATGATTAGGTAGACCACATTAGCATATCTGCATGTGAATGAACCCTTTATTTTATGCTCCCTACCTGATCTGTCGTGTAGATATGTGCACAGGCGCCACACCTGTTCTGTAGGCAGGGAGATGTGTCTCTTGCTGCCGAGTTTCGGACAGTCAGTTGTTTGAGGTTTGGTGGTTGTCTGTCTGCAAGGAGGGGAGGTTCTGGCAATATATCCTTCAGTTTATTGTCTTTCTGTACCATAATTTTGCAAAGTGTTGCCAGATGTGGATGATAAGTTACAACTAGTGGGGCCCGGTTCTTGGTTTCTGCACCTTTTGTATTCCAGAAGGTTTTCTCGGGGTATAGCCGTAGCTCTCCTGATTTGTAGGTCTGTTGATATGGGAGTGTATCCTTGTTCGATGAAGTCTGTCCTGAGTTTCTGCACTTGTGTGTCCCGATCCATTGGGTCTGAGCAAATACGATTGTAACGTATTGCCTGGCTGTAGATGATGGAGTTCCATATATACTTTGGTGTGGAAACTGTCGTTTCTTAGATATGTCCGTCTGTCTGTTGGTTTGTGAAAAATTGACGTCATAAGGGTACCGTCCTTTATGCGAATGGTAGTGTCCAGAAAGCTGATTTCTGTTTGTGAATAATTTCATATAAGTTTTATGTTGGGGTGGAATGAATTGTAATTCCTATGGAAGCAAAGATGGTCTTTTTCGCTTGCGGTCCACATTATAAGAATGTCATCTATGTAGCAGTGTTGTTGGGGTCTACAAACACTGAGAAACATTAAGCATTAAAGACGACTTCTTCTTTCAGCTGCTCCTGTTAGGGGTCGCCACAGCGGATCATCTTCTCCCATATCTTTCTGTCCTCTGTATCTTGTTCTGTTACACCCATCACCTTCATGTCCTCTCTCACCACATCCATAAACCTCCTCTTAGACCTTCCTCTTTTCCTCTTCCCTGGCATTTCTATCCTTAGCATCCTTCTTCCAATATACTCGGCATCTTTCCTCTGCACATGTCCAAACCAACGCAGTCTCGCCTCTCTGACTTTGTTTCCCACCGTCCAATTTGAGCTGACCCTCTAATGTCCTCATTTCTAATCCTGTCCATCCTCGTCACACCCAATGCAAATCTTAGCATCTTTAACTGTGCCACCTCCAGCTGTGTCTCCTGTGCCACCATCTCCATCCCATATAACATAGCTGGTCTCACTACCATCCTGTAGACCTTCCCTTTCACTCTTGCTGTCACAAATCACTCCTGACACTCTTCTCCACCCACTCCACCCTGCCTGCACTCTCTTCTTCAATCCCCGTTACTCAGTACTGTTGATCCCAAGTATTTAAACTCGTCCACCTTCGCCAGCTCTACTCCCTCATCCTCACCATTCCACTGACCTCCCTCTCATTTACACACATGTATTCTGTCTTGGTGTTCCTACTGACCTTCATTCCTCTCCTCTCTAGAGCAGATCTCCACCTCTCCAGGGTCTCCTCGACCTTCTCCCTACTCTCGCTACAGATCACAGTGTTATCAGCAAACATCACAGTCCATGGGGACTCCTGTCTCATCTCGTCTGTCAACCTGTCCATCACCATTGCAAATAAGAAAGGGCTCAGAGCCGATCCCTGATGTAATCCCACCTCCGTCACTCCCACCGCAGACCTCACCACACTCACACTCCCCTCGTACATATCCTGTACAACTCTTACGTACTTCTCTGCCACTCCCGACTTCCTCGTACAATACCACAGCTCCTCTCGAGGCACCCTGTCATTTGCTTTCTCCAGGTCCACAAAGACGCAATGCAACTCCTTCTGACCTTCTCTCTAAACTTCTCCATCAACATCCTCAGAGCAAACATCGCATCTGTGGTGCTCTTTCTTGGCATGAAACTATCCTGCTGCTCACTAATCATCACCTCACTTCTTAACTGAGCTTCCACTACTCTTTCCCATAACTTCATACTGTAGCTCATCCATTTTATCCCCCTGTAGTTACTACAGTCCTGCACATCCCACTTATTCTTAAATATCGGCCCACCAGTTCACTTCTTCTCCACTCCTCAGGCATCCTCTCACTTTCCAAGATTCCATTAAACAATCTGGTTAAAAACGCCACTGCCATCTCTCCTAGACACCTCCATGCTTCCGCAGGTATGTCATCTGGACCAACGGCCCTTCCATTTTTCATCCTCTTCATAGACAAAACTTACAAAATTAAAAAAGAGGCTATATTTTTATCAAAAGTCTAGAAGAAGAAATAGTTTCATCGAGTCCAATATCAGTGAAATTGGAAATTTTAGGACATTATATTACAATTTAAATTTATTTAGAATCGGCATATTTTTCCCAGACTCCAACAACTCGATGATTGCTTCTGACTCCAACACAACTCCAACTCTACAGCTCTGGGGACCCCCTTAATGCTTTGACGTAATCTGGACTTCCCGGGAGACCCCATTACCCATTCCTCTTAATGGTCAGGACTACATGGGGAACCCCCCCTCCTTATTGCTCCAATCTGATTGGGACTTCACGGATATCGAGAGGGAGGTTTTGTGTTATGTGGTGCACCAGGGAGGTTGGAGCAGATGGGAGGTTTTGGAGTTATCTGTTATTTGATCATGAACCGTTTTGGTGCCGGTGCTGACGTATGAAAGCTGGTATCCATACTGAAGTCAAATTTCTACTACCGATCCAACAGTATAGCATAGTGGTGAGAGTCCAGGTCATGTCCGTGACCAATGTGACATAAAAGAAGCAAGTAAATGTTAAATAGTAGAGGCCCCAGAACTGATCCTTGAGTAGCAGGTCCACCTGTTGTTGAGCCACCTTAATCCAGCTGATGGCCACAGCCTGTCCCCAGCGACATCAGATGCAAGGCAAGAACCAGTAGGTCGCCTAGATCTACGGCATAAAAACAAAAAAAAAAATGTGCGCCTGAAAGACAAAACCAGACAGGAAACGTGTGCCTTCTCGGGTGCGTCTCAAGCCATCAGTCATGTTTGTACGCTACACGCCCTCATTTTAAACATAGAGGGTCCTTCTGCTCCTCGGGTCTCCCTAAACAGTAGCGCCATTGTGGAACTTCCCGGCCCGTCGTTGACTTGGACGTTCCTTTACTTGGCGGAAAGTTACAGAGGAGATCAAAGAATTTAATTTGAGATGGGTGGATGGCCATAGACAGAGGACGGACTTATACAGACCCAGAGGGGGGCAACAGACGTCAGCTGACAGCGGGGGTTTCTCATTTCTCTTCTTATGAGTTTTGTCTCGTGTATCCATAAGCAGGAGTGCTTCAGACTGGAGAGATCTTGTCTATGGAAACATCTGAAAATTAGAACGATGCGGAAAGATACTGGGATTTCTTGAGCGTTCACTATTTGGAGAGATTTGTCAAGGATGTGCTTTACAAAATGAGCACCCCCTGGCAGTCTAAAATAGGGCATCCTGTTAATCATATTTAATATAACCAAAATACCCGGTATTGCCCTGTTATATTTATATAATTGATTAAGTTAGAGCCTGGGCACGGCCATCAGCAGTGTGTCTGTCCTCGTCGAGAGGTTTACTTACCTTGGCAGTGACATTCATGTCTCTGGTGACTCTTCCTGTGAAGTCAGTAGACGGATTGGGAGGGCATGGGGGGGGTCATGAGGTTGCTGGAAAGGGGTGTGTGGCGCTCCTGATATCTATGCAAAAGGACAAAGGTCCAAGTCTTTAGAGTCCTGGTGCTTCCTGGTTACGAGACATGGACACTATCTGGTGACCTGAGATGAAGACTGGACTCCTTTGGTACTGTGTCTCTTCGGAGAATCCTTTGGTACCATTGGTTTGACTTTGTGTTGCTCATGGAGTCCCGAATGAGGCACATGACCTGCGTTGTGAGGGAACATCAGTTACGGCCATGGGGCGCGTTTCCCTGAGGGTGATCCAGCTCGTAAGATCCTCATTGTTGGAGACCCGAGTGGCTGGACCGGACCAGACCAGGGGGTCACCCACGTAACATCTGGCTGCGACAGATAGAGGGTCATTTCTGGAGGGTGGGACTGAGCCGCGTTTCTGCCTGGGCGGGTTGCAAACCGGGATCCTGAGCTGTTTCATCGTGTAGTGGGAGCAGCAACGCCTGTTCCCCAACCAGTGCCTGCCCCCCAACTTGACTTGACTTGACTTGAATAAGTTAAAATTGGTTTGTTTTTTTGCTCTCATTGCTGAAGGACCCATCTGACTTCTCCACTACTTCTTCATCACCGTCTCTGCTCTCATTTATTCTTATTGTGTCTGATTGGATCCCATAATTGTGGTAACTCCTTGCTGGGTTTGAACCTTGAATGCCACTTCTTTGTATTTCTTGGTTTCCTGCGGTTTCATAATTACCTGTAGATGTTTAGTCATATTAGAAGTTGGTTAGCTCGTGGAATGATTGAATCACTGACACGGCGTGTATCACGTTTTGTGTTGTTCCTTCCATATGTAACTCCATAAACTTGGTATGTCAAGTTGGCTTAACTGTAATATGCGAGGGGAGATCAAAACGTGAAGGCAATTTGAAAATTACGTGGTCATCGCAACGGATGGAAGCTGACGCAGTACAACCCGGTCACAGTGGCTTATGGGTAGTTTGAACACGCACACAGCACAGAGCTCTGCCATTGGTCTGGTCAAAGCCAGGGTCAGATAAACATGGACTCCCCACTGCGGGATTCCACCATTGATGAACAACACTCCGTCATTGAGATTCCTTTGGGCAGACGGAGTGAAACCTGCTGAAATTCACCAAAGGATGTTGGCTCAGCACAGAAGTGAAAACAGCATGAAGTTTAAGAATGGGTAGAAAGGTTTTAAGTGGCAAGAACAAGTGTAACCGACGAAGCTCCTTCTGGTCGACCATCAACATCGTGCACACACGCCCACATCGACATGTCACCATCAGAGATGACCGATGCGGCACATTTGGATATCGGCTACGGATCTGCACATGCCATTGTGTTTGACGATTTGGGGTATCAAAACGTTTGCACAAGACGGGTACACAAACAGCTCAGTGATCTGCGCAAACCAACGTCCTTTCGGTGAGTTTTAGCAGCTTTCGCTCTCTCTGCCTTTACAAACGGCGTGTTGTTCAACAGTGTTGTGATCCTGCGGTGGGGCGTCCATGTTTGTTTGACCCCTGGCTTCAACTAGACTAACGGGCAGAGACGCCGCGCTGTGTGTCTTCCAATGACCCATAAGCCTACGTGAACGTGTTGCATTGTGTCATCTTCTCCCCTTCTTATTTTTCAAATTGCCTTTACATTTTGATTTCCCAACATACATACAAATTTACATGAAGATCCGCTTTGGGGTGACGCGTTGGTTTTTGCAGTGTTGACCGTCTTCTTAAGATGAACAATAATGGAAGTAGAAAATTTCGTAAAAGTAGACAAAGCCATTTTTGAGTGTCTCACAATATTTGTGTTCGTCCCATCATCACATCCCCGTTGTATCCATTGATTCATTGACGTGGAATGGAGTCTCCTGGGTGTTGTAGTCCACGTGAACATTAAGTGTGCCTCACAGGTTTGTGTTTTTTTTTTGGGATGGGTGAAGAGTTAGGGGGCACTGCAGTGGTTTGGCGCCCTGCCCGGGATTGGTTCCTGCCTTGCGCCCTGTGTTGGCTGGGATTGGCTCCAGCAGACCCCCTGTGACCCTGTAGTTAGGATATAGCAGGCTGGATAATGAATGGATGGATGGAGTTAGGGGGCAACACATTTCCTAACCCCATTCTGTTTCTTCCCTAAAACGGAGAAGAAGACCCCTGACGTCACTTCTGCTCTGACGTCCCCAGCCCCACATCTTCCACCTACTCAGCCATATGACGCACTTGCTAACCGGAAATCCGCTTTCATATCAGGCCCTGCTATAAAGGGGTCGGACCCCAAGGCAGCTTGCATTGACTGCTACCTAAAATATATTATTTTTTGGTCATTTATTTATACTTTTTATTTTATTAATAAATAGGAAATTACTTGGTTTTTCACATACCCCTTGGGGTCAGAGCGCAGGGTCAGCCATTGTACAGCACCCCAGAGCAATTACAGGTTAAGGGCTTTGCTCAAGGGCCCAGCAGAGTAGGATCTCTTTTGGCAGTGATGGGGATTCGAACCGGCAACCTTCAGGATGCCAGCACAGATCCTTAGCCTCAGAGCCACCACTCCGCCCCTTTAATATATATAACCGTGTATGTGTGAATGGGGGGCGTCTTCAAGGTGCCATTAAGGTAAGGACACATGCAGCAGAGACCAGGGAGACACAGCCACCAGCCGCATCTCTTCCTTGGCCAGAAGCGCCCGGGTCGAAACCCGCTGATGTCACTTCAGTTCTGTCCCATTGCCAGACGATGGCATCCACCACGGAACCACTAACGTAGAGCTCGGACCTCCTTAACAGACTTACGGATGCAGCCTGAAGATGAACAGAGACATTTGCGGACTTGTTATGTCTGCAGTAATTCCGGCATTGAATGGGGTACCGGTTAGTCCTCAACCTTTTACCTCCCTATCTTGTGTTTTCTTTTATTACGTATATAAATATTGTAAGAGATCATAAACGGGTTTGGCTGATGATCCCCGTATAGTTGTTGAAACTTGTAGAAACAGTTTGTCTTGGTTTCAGATGTGAGTCCAGACACGGGCTGAGGAAATATGGCGGTGGAGATGATTATAAGACTGGGTGGGCCTGAAGGGGTAAGCGGACACCAGAAGTGACATTAGATATCCTGGTGGTGTTGATCTTCTGGTCTGCAAGTAGAAGAAGAGGAGAGCCATTAGGTGGCAGTGCCAGCACTCGACTCAGGGTGGTATTACCATTCGACAGGCTCTGAAGTTGTCTCCCACATGCACATATATACCGTACATAAAGTATTTTAACACCATCCATCCATCCTCTTCCACCTATCCAAGGTCTGGTCGCAGGGGCAGCAGCTTGAGCAGAGAGGCCCAGACTTCCTGAGGTCACCGAGGTGGTCAGAAAACTTCTTGGTGGCAGGGCCCAAGGGGTGGATGAGATACGCCCGGAGTTCCTCAAGGCTCTGGATGTTGTAGGACTGTATTGGTTGACACGTCTCTGCAACATCGCATGGACATCAGGAACAGTGCCTCTGGATTGGCAGACCGGGGTGGTGGTCCAACTACAGAGGGATCACACTCCTCAGCCCCCCTGTAAAAGTCTATTCGGGGGTTCTGGAGAGGAGGGTCCGTCGGATAGTCGAACCTCGGATTCAGGAGGAACAGTGTGGTTTTCGTCCTGGTCACGGAACAGTGGACCAGCTCTACACCCTTAGCAGAATCCTGGAGGGTGCATGGGAGTTTGCCCAACCAGTCTACATGTGTTTTGTGGACTTGGAAAAGGCATTCGACCGTGTCTCTCGGGGAATCCTGTGTGGGGTGCTCCGGGAGTATGGGGTACTGGACCCCCTGATAAGAGCTGTTCGGTCCTTGTACAACCGGTGTCAGAGCTTGGTCCGCATTGCCGGCAGTAAGTCGAGCCCGTTTCCAGTGAGAGTATTTTAACACAAACCACCAAAAATGAATACACAACCAAACTTCTCACTCCTATATACCCTCCAGCCAGGAAACTTGGCACAACTCCTCATCGTGCCAAAACAGAGACCTAAAGTAGGATTGCGTAGTTCCATGTGTTGTCTAGCCGGTCTGCTCTGGCAGAATGTTAAGAATGTAATTAGCATCATATTGTTCTTAAAATAAACCAAGCTTTGGAAAAAAAAAAAATGAACGATCGCATGCGCCGAGTGTGCCACATCCTCGACATTCTTCTGTCTGTTCCATTCTGTGTCTGCATTCCAAAACACGTGTCACCGTATTCTCCCAGTAGAAGTTACCCCAAGTCATTTGTGTAGACCGACGACGTGAGTAAGTCAGCAAAAATGAAGTGACGTTCACAGTTGAAATTAGACAACCACCATCACGAAGAACTTTCATAATGCTTACCAGCAGCATCGCTGCACAGCGTCAAAGAAGGATGAGAAGACGAGAGAAGGCGTGCAGCCTCCTGAGTAGAATATGAGGCCTTGGGGATGTGGCGTATGACCTCCTCCACATCCAAAGACAATCAGTCTGTTCAACGGGTGAACAGAAGTTCCTGTCTTTCAAACTGAGTGGTAGTCATACAAATGAATTAGAAGCAACCATCTTTGTTTTGTTTTTTTTCCAGATCTCGGCCTTTCCTTCTCTTACCTGCTGAGTTCTTCTTTCTGCTCTCCTCTTAACTCTCCACTCAGTGGATATCTGAGGAGAAGTGTCTTTAAAAAACTTTACTTTAGTGGAAAAATGGGTCGTTCGATTAATAAATGAACAAATATATATAAACAAAATATAAAAAACACTTCATTCAAAATACAGTGGAACCTCGGGTCACGAATGTCTCTGACCACGTACAAATCTGTTCACGGCCACACACTCGGTATACGAACAAGCCAGTTTCCCTTCCAGTTCGTACGCGTTGATGATTTCCGCACGTGTTCAGTCTCTCCCTGTGTAACACGAATGTAAGTTTAATGTCACTGTGCTCTGTACAAGAAATTATTTTATAAATTTAGTCACATGTGCAGGCCAAAGTTAGCACACAGGGGCTAGTCAGCATTTAGAAACCGCTAGTCTAGCAGTTTGGAGAATGAAGGGGACAACTGCGAGGGTAGGCAGTGTGCTATTCCTGTATTTTGGAGATGAAATTGAATCCTTTCCTTGTTTGGAGCGTGGAGCAGACGGCATAAATACGTGGACAAACAGTCAAACGCTTCGAAGCTGACGGACGAATGAGTGATATCGTCATGTGTCCCGAAAACCCTTTCAGCACAGCGACGGAAAATGGCAGACTGTATACATCAAGCTCCCACATTGGTATTGTCATACTATAGCTTCCTCCGTCAGTAATGCCGCGTAAATCGTCAGTAAAGAAAGCTAAGTTATTTTCTCTTATGTGATTTTTACCGCCATATCACTATGGGAGGGATATCGCCTCTTAATATCATATCTCTATATTTTTCAGTTACTTAAAACACCACAATTATAAAAGAACTTATTCCAATTAGGGAGCTATATCGCCCCCTAAAGGAAACACCCCGTACAGTACGTTGTTCTCGGTCAGGTTGTTCTCGGGACTTTACCTCAAAACCGCAACCTCCTCTCCACCCAGCTTCCTGCTCACGTCCTTCATGCCAGAACTCAACTCATATAAGGTTAGTTTTGTTTTTGGTTGTTTATGATTAGTTTTTGTATAAATTAAGGATTTTTCAAATGTTCATTTTTTTCCCTGAGTTTAAAACTCGTTAAAGAAAAGTGTTTACAGTGAGCGGTTCTTAAGGCTGTAGCATGAACTCTTGCAATATTAGTTTTCCCTGTTCAAGCTTTTCTCAGTGTTATTCAATGTTTTTACATTTAGTTTACTATTACACTGTGCATTCTATGATATAATTAACTATTTTTGTGCTTAAAAATCTTTAAAAAAAATATATATTTGCATACAGTTCATACGGTCCGGTTACCGGATTAATTGTATTTACATACAATCCTTTGGGTCACAACCAAATCGGGTTACGACCAGAGTTTTGGAATGAATTACGGTCGTGACCCGAGGTTCCACTGTATGACAAACTCCAAAAATATTGAAAATTGATGATGTAAACAAAGCTGACACCCTTCATCCACAATTAAAAACTGAGCCAAAAATGGAAAACGAATAGAAATCCAGAAATAACTGCAATAATCGAAAAGACTGCAAAATGCTAGAAGAGCTGAAGAGCGCAGTTAATGCTAACTAACTAATGAGAAGCTTAAACAGAGGACTCCGGCAGGATTCAGACCCCTTCGCGTCCATACACGCTTCATTGCAGTGTCGTGCATGAGCTCGTTCAAAAGAGCGCCTCCATTGAATAAGCTCATTCTTCTAAGAACGGTGAACTTCACGTAACGTATTTGCAAGTGAAGAACTTGAACGTGTGCGAGTTCAGTTTTAGGTGACATCCTGGATCAGGTTTAGGTCCGGATTAAACGTTTGGCCTTACCCTGTAATGTTGGGGTGGAGCCGGAACTGAATTCGGTATTCGGATAAGCAGAAATAGTGGATTTTTATGAATATTTATTTCGTACAAATTTTTGGCAATTTATTTGGATTCGGAAAAAATAACATACAGTAATATCAAATTGGCCCTGTCTGTGTCTGCCTGCTTGTGCTTAAGCTCCGTTGAAAATCTATAAAGTTTATCCAACCGAGCGATACCGAAACACAGAACTGCTGCCACACTCCTAGCATTGCGACCGCTACTATTGTTTAGCGTCTTCTTCGTTATGCGCCGGTCATGTTACGAGACACGCCCACTTTCTCTGTATGCCTATTTCAAGACGTACCTCACGCATGGTTAAGGGTAGGATTAGGGTAGAGTTATCTTACTCTGAAGTAATGACGATGATCGAGTAGGCTTATTGGTAATAAATTTACAAAACTTTCGGAAAACAGGTTTACATTTTGTCATTATGAAGCTGCACCCACGCGGTGAAGCTCCGCTTTTGCTTTTAGGAAAATGTTGGACTTCGCAAGGCCACTTTGTATTTTTCCCCGTTGGACACGTAATATGTGATGCAAATTTTGACTGGCAGCATAACGGGTTAGTTCACCTACACGCTGGCTCCAAAGTCACCATTTGTGTCACACGGTTGGAAACAGAGCGGTAATTTATATGTATACTTGCATCTATTTAATTTCTTTTTTGACCAGGAGGATATTAGCGTATATGGCTATACATGATTGTTGCTGGGTATAACTCAGTAAAGTGTATCTAAATTCAAAAGTCTTCATAATTATTGTATTTTATTCAAAAACACTTTTAAACACAATTGAAGAAAGTAAACTCATGGGTCATTTATTTTCACTTCTTCAAAAATACAAAATTGAACTGAACAGGAACTCGTTCAAAACTGAAATGGGGAACTAGGAACGTGAATTGATTCATTTGAATCTGTGTAAACTGAACTTGGAGAGAGTTCTTGGGAGGTGTGAACTTGCACAACGCTGCTTCATTGTGTTTACATTTCATTTAAAATGGGTGAATTTGTTATTTTTGCCCATTAATCTACACTTGATAACTCATAATGACAAAATGAAAACCTGTTTTCCGAAAGTTTTGTAAATGTATTACCAATAAGCCTACTCGATCGTCGTCATTACTCCAGAGTAAGATAACCCTACCCTAATCCTACCCTTAACCATGCGTGAGGTACGTCTTGAAATGGGCATACAGAGAAAGTGGGCGTGTCTCGTAACATGACCGGCGCATAACGAAGAGGATGCTAAACAATAGTAGCGGTCGCAATGCTAGGTGTGTGGCAGCAGTTCTGTGTTTTGGTATCGCTCGATAGGATAAACTTTATAGATCTTTAACGGTAGCTCAAGTAGGCCAAGCGTTTCATTTTTTGATTTTTGGTTTACCCACTGCTGTGACAGTTTGTTCTCAAAAATGTGAAATCTGAGTTCCAGAAATGTTGGAAACAAACTCAAAAGAGAAGCCGGACTAAGCAAGGGTCAAAACACTAAAAGGTCTGAGATTGATAAACTTGTTAAAAGGCACACCCTGAGTACGACGCTAAGCCGCGTCTGTTGAGGAAGGCAAAGGGAAACCAGGCTAACTTTGTGTCCTTGGTATAGCACCACTGAAAATGGCATTGAGATGAATAACATAAGTGGAGGTCTCACAATCATATCTTGAAGGAGCCACGTCCTGCAGGGAAGGCCGTCATCAAGAAAAATTCTTATGAGGTAAAGAGAAGAAAGCTGCAGTGTGGACTAGAACGTGGAGTTTTAGGACAATCTGTTTTTGGTGAACATTAAAGGGAAAAGAAGAATTAGAAAAAGAAACAAAATGTGTGAAATTACAAGATTAAAAAAAAAAACAAAACGCTGACTATCGGCACCACCCTCCACCCCAACCCTGTGAGAAACAATAAAAAACATAACTGGAGAAAGTGACTAATTGAAAAGGGCAACGGACTGTGAAAGGACAACAAGGAGGAGGAGAAGGAGGAGTTCCTGTCATCGCTAACCACCAGATGGTTGTGTTGTGAGTCACAGACATGATGAAAGGGTGTATGAGGCCTCCAAACGACCTGTAAAGCAGGCCCGGACCTTCATTGACAGCGCAGAAGAGCCTGACGCCAATCCAGGCCAGTCCCCCAACTGCTACCTGCAGGCTTCGGCCTAAACAGGCCTAAAAATGAGGAACCGATATTAAAAATTAGAAATACGAAAATCAACTTCACCCCAAAATATTTGAAATATACAGATTGGGTTCAACCCAGTCCAGCCAGTTCCCCAACTGCTACCTGCAGGCTTCGGCCTAAACAGGCCTAAAAATGAGGAGCCGATATTAAAAATTAGAAATACGAAGATCAACCTCACCCCAAAATATTTGAAATATACAGATTGGGTTCAATCCAGTCCAGCCAGTTCCCCAACAGCTACCTGCAGGCTTCAGCCTAAGCAGACCTAAAATGAAGAATGGATATTAAAAAAATTGAAAAGGAGTGGAAGGCAGCCATGCATAGAATACACACGAACTCCACATCTGTAAGGCATTCAGTCATTCAACCTAAAATCGTTAATCGAGCGCGTTTATCTCGTTTAAAATGGTCCAAAATGTTTCCAGGGCGAGATTCAACCTGTGAACTTTGCAATCGAGCTCCAGCCTCACTGGGCCACATGTTCTGGAAGTGAACCAAATTAATAACATTTTGGACAAAAATCGTTGCATGCCTATGTCCCACTCACTCCTAACCCATGAACAGCTCTTTGGTGGGCTCCCAGAGGGGCTTAAACTGGAGAAGGACAAACAAACTGTAATTTCCTCTCCTACACTACCACCACATAGACTTGCTAAACTGAAAGTCCAATGGATGTTTGGTAGTCTTAACTCTGGTCAACAACTGATCACGAATAAGAGGAGGGTGATGATGTCTATGAGTAGATTGGAGATGCTTAACGGTGGAAATGGTGGTGATTAGGTGGTGATTACGTAGTTGTTACGGGTTGATTGGAATGCAGTGGTTAGTGCGTACGGTCTTGGAGCTCAAAGTACAATCTGCGAAAAGTTGATTGAATTCTGTAGACTGAGGATGCTGTGTACTGTGAACACCTGGTTCAACATGAAAAGGGGGGACGATATACCTGGAAAGAAACAGGATGACTCTGGAAGCCTAGCAGCAAGATCAGATCATAGTCAAGCAGCATGCTAAATGATATTAGCATGAGAATGAGATGATAACCTGAAGATGTGGTCACAGGGAGAATAGACGTCAAAACCAGGAAAGAGGAACGAGCAACTGGAAAGAGCAAACTCGAAGTTGGAGACCCAAACTAGGGTCAAAGTCAAAAAAGAACGGAACCTAATGGTGGGTCTGCTTGAAAAGATCCAGCTCTAGAATAAGGAGTGTTGATCAAAGAGAAGATGGAAGACCAAAATGAAAAGTTGGACTACGTGGAAGAGTTTGGGTAGCCTCATCCCCTCAGATGGAAGTTGTTCTAAAGAAATCGGAACTTGGAATGGCAAAGGAAGCCTTCAAAAAGAAAACAAAGAGGTACTAACTACACACCGTGACCAAAACTCAAAGAAAAGAAAACTAACAAGTTAACGTCTGTAGTGTGGTAACACATTGGGTGTGAGTCAAAGACAACGTGAAAGGACTTTGTAAGGAAACCGAAATCATTCAAATGTTAACTCTGGCAGAGTGTGTTGAAAATATGTTAGGCAAGCGAAGACATCCAACGTCGGGTCGGAGAAGTGTGAGGTCTCATTCTGTCAATCGTGAAGAAGAAGAAGATGAAGAAGAACATATGGTGGAAGTGATCGAGGGAAGAATCTTAAGGGGAAATCCAAGAGGAAGGAAAAGGACGACGATGGGTGACGATCTTCTGGAATGACCGACAAAGGGGCAGGTGAAGAGAGTCGCTGAAGACACAGCAACCTGGAGGATGGAATTGTGATTTGGACCTGTCTGAAGATGTTCAAACTCGAGTCACCGCAACTGGTTGGGGAAAACCTGAAAACGATTACTAAGGAGTTTTTCTGCTGTTAAGTGAATTCTTGAGTGGCATTATTCCTTCATTGTAGAGAGTAATTCTGTGAACGAAACTGAAAGAACACCATAAAGGATGGAGGACTTCCCAGGTGTTCCGTTTAACAATGAAACCGAATGTAATCATGAAAAAATAGAGATTGTAGGACATCTTGGGTTCTTGTAAGCGCTTGGCAAAAAGACTCCATGGTAGTGGAGTTCTGCTCTCCAGCGCCACCTTTGTTTAAATTGAGACCTACGGAAGTGTAATGGAAGTGTAACGGAAGTGACGTTGTGGTCCATCCCGGGACTTGTCTTCTAAGGTGATTAATCGCCTGGTCACCTACGCCCTGCGGTCGGTATTCTTACCTTGGTCGGGCCATTCAGACTCGCCCCGCCATTGTTAATGCATGTGACATGAGAAAGTTCAGACCCCCTTTAACATGCGGCTCGACCTTAAACAGCTGTCTGTTACAGGGAGAGTCCTAGCGACCATTACACAAGAATGGTGTTGCCTGTAATATAACCGATACAACGAAAAATGAACAAGAATACATCAGCACTTCCTAAATCAATCCTGACATAACCGGGACCCCGTGTCGCTTTGTATGTAATTCTAGACAGGAACTCCAAAATCCCGCAAATATTCCCACTGTCACAGCCCTGCTTAAAATTTGTGACGTGCTTGCCAGTGATAAACTGGCTCTCCATCCAGGCCACGTTCCTGCCTTGTACCAGATGTTGCTGGGGTGAGATCCAGCCCTCCAAGTCCCTAAACTGGACTGAGTGGGCTTGAGATTTTTAACTACTAATGCTGCACCTCACACGTATGTGGAAACCTGCTCCGCCTGACGTGCACAGTGGCACAGACACGAACAGGAAGGGCAGGCGGGCGGGCGGGCAGGCAGCTTCACTTCTTCAGGCTTTGTTTTCAGACGGCCCTCTTTGACTTGACGCAGCTGCTGAAGTTGTCTCTGCTCACCCAGCGCTTTTTTTATGAATAATTGAAGGGCTTTTCTTTTCCCATGGAACTCCACTTCCACACATAAATAAATCTTTCATGTTGGATCGTGTTTGTTTACTGAAGTCCTGTCTCTGGCCTGGCAGCAGCGTTCCCACAGACTTGCTCAACATGTCCAGGGGATGTGTCAAAACACAGCGGACTGGTGGTCTCCACTCATGAAGGACGCTCCAGGGGCAGGTCTTGAATGAAGAGGAACGGCTTGGAGTTGAGCTCAAGTGTCTGAACTGTCTGTGGAGAAGAAAAAAAGAAAGAAAGAAAGAAAAAGTTATGAAAGGCACTATATTATAGATGGATAGATAGAGGTGCTATAATATAGGCACCATATGTATATGAAAAGCACTATATAACAGATATGAAAGGCACTATATTATTGGGGGCTAGATATGAAAAGCATGAAAGATAGATAGGAAAGGCGCTATATGATAGATAGATGTACTATAATATAGACGTATGATATTTGAAAAGCACTATATTAGATAGATAGTAGGAAAGATTAAAAATTTAGTCTTAACAAAAAGGCATTACATTAGATAGATAGGAAAGGCACTATATGATAGATGTGCTATAATATAGGCACTATATATTTGTAAAGCACTATATTATAGATAGATAGAGACAGACATGAAAGAAACTATACCCACTAGACAGATAGATATGAAAGGCACTATAGATAGATAGATAGTGTGGGGTACAGCCCGGACACAGAAAGGTAGACATGATGTTTTGCACCAACACACGTTTATTTATACTATATATATTGTAAAAGGCGCTATATAGTGCCCGACCCGGCATAGACTTACGCAGAGGCACGTGTAAAATAAACAGGCTTTTATTTTTTCTTCACCCGTGGGCGCACGTCTTCCCCGTGTCCCACAGGCCCAACACAGTCCCAAAAGCACACAATCACTGTCTTAACAACCCTTCCTGGCACCACCACTCCTCCCAGGCAACCTCGTCCTCTTCCTCCCGATTCTGGCCCCAAATGAAGGGAGGTTGGCCCGTTTTATAGCCCACCCGGAAGTGCTCCAGGTGCCTGACCAGCTGGTCTTAATTGCACCTCCGTGTGGGGCTGGTAAGTCGTCCATTGTGGCGGCTGGCTCTCCGCAGCACCCCCTAGCGGCCACCCCATCTCCCAACCGGGCTGTGGTGGACTCCATGTCCCATGGAGCCACGGGGGAGACTGAGGAAGGACCCACGGCCAGGGAGGCTGCCCCCAGGCGCCCCGGGGGGGACATTGCACTGTCCATGGTGGCTCCCCCGGGACGTATGCAGCAGAGGCGTCCCAGCCGGGCATGGGACCCGGCTGTCCGTCACAATATATATATACCAGAAAGTGAGCACAACCCAGTGCCGCAGCACCAATCACCCCTTTAAGTCCAGGCCTTCTCACAATGCCTTTCTCTTCTCTGGTCCGCCTCCACTCCTCTCCTCCGAGCTCTGTCCTCTTCCACCCGACTCCAGCCATCGAATGGAGGGAGGCAGCCCCTTATATACATGCCCGGGTGGGCTCCAGGTGCTTCCCGACACTCCTCCGCAGAGACTCCCCTGTGTGGCGGAAGTGCCGGCTGTGCACCTGGAAGCACTCCGGGTGTCCCCAGTCTTCTTCCCCCCCAGCACTTCCGGGTGTGGTGGAAGTGCTGAGGTCCAGGGCTCTGAAGGCAGCGGGGCGCCCCCTGGCGGCGACCACGGGCCCCTACAGGGTTGAGCTTCCAAGCTCCCTACCCGTGGTCCCCAAAGCAACCAGGGCAGTTGCCCCGCCATGGTCTGGGGAAGGCGCAAGCCCTCCTCCGGTCCTCCTGGGCGTCCCAGCGGGGTTGCCTCCCCATGTGTCTCTGACAATAGATAGATAGATACTTTATTAATCCCAAGGGGAAATTCACAGATGGACAGATAGATAGGAAAGGCACTCTATAGATGGATGGGTGTTTAGCTGGACTGATATGAAATGCATTAAAGATAGATGGATGGATAGATAGATAGGAAAGGCCCAGTTTTATAGATGGAAAGATAAAGGCGCTATAATATACAAACTCTATGATATATGAAAAGCACTTTATGAGAGACAGATTAAAAGATAGATATGAAAGGCACTATATTATTGAGGGATATATATGAAAGGCACTATATAGCGATATGTAAATAGGATTTTCAGTCTATTACAGATGGATAGGTGTGAAAGTCACCATATACAGATAGATAAGTAGAATTGCTATATCATAGGCACTATATGATGGATAGAAATGAAAGGTGCTATATTATAGATGGTGTGGAAAGAAAATCAATAAGCAAGAAAAAAGATTTGGGGTTCCACCCTTTATAGTCAAAATTCCTGCAAAGAAAAGGTAATCAAGCAAATAGAGAGTAGCCACCCAGGACTGTGTCCAAGATCGGACTGACTGAGGAGGAGGGTGGCTGTGTTTGATAAGTGGTGAGGAGGAAGGGGAGGGTCCACGGGGTTGGAACTGGAAGCGAGATCGGGAGCAGGGTGGGGTCTGTAAGATTAGGTAGGCTTCTGTTCAGATGACCTGGGTGAGAGAGAGGAGGCGTTGGTTCATTTAGTCAACCCTCAGTCCGGCATGACAGATCTAGTCGAGCTCATTGACTGCCTCTCTCGTGCACACGCGATAATGGATACGTATGAAAGGCACTATATATAGATAGAGAGACAAAGGTGCTATAATATAGGAAGTATATAAAAAATAGTATGTGATAGATATGAAAGGCACTATATAATAGATAGACGTGCATTAAGATCTCAAGACGTTGGATCGATGTGCCTGCTTATGTACGAGATGCTACTTCAGCCTCACTGCTTTAGTCTGGCTTACCCTGATTAGATATTAAAATGAATTGTGTTATTATTATTATTATTGTTACTACACCTTCACCAATGTGGTATCAGATAGACGTCTTTTCACGTCTCTGCCCCTTTTCTGCCTTCAGTGTACCACGTGAGGCACTCTGGCAGGGCAGTGCAGCCCCATTTTTGTTTGTCATCGTGTGGCGTTGACTCAGTGTTTATTTTTATTTCCCATTCTTTTAGCATTGCACGGTTAAGCATATTTTTTGATGACATTATACAGTACATGAGAAGATCAAGTTGGGCAATTAGTCGCTTTAAATAATGGATCTGTAAGCAGGTTGCGTCATTCATATGCATTTCTGAGTACTTCATAAGCCACCGTCAATTGTTTTTCTTTGGAAGGCGCGGCGTTTTAATTATCGAATGATTGTTGTGTTAACATTTAGAGTCCTTTCTTTGGATTTGTGTGTGTCAGCATTCCTCTCTTTCACGATGCACTTGAATCGGGTTCACTTGGGTGTGCAGTTTTCATTTTCTTTCTTCTGTCGGTGTGGCCCACTGGTTAGTGCTGCTGCTGCCCCCCAGAGCAACCAGGTTTGACTCATGTGCCAGTGTGTGTGTGTGTGTCGGGGGTCCTGATTGTGCGTGTGTGTGTGTGTGTGTCAGGGGGTCTGACTCCTTTCTTCTCCCTAAAGCTGCCAGTAATGGCTTCAGAGCGCAGTGACCTTCCATTGGACTGAGTGGCTCTGAGAATCTTATGGTGCAGAAGAACGACTTTGGTGGCACTGATGGACTTTGGGAAGAGTAACAGAACATTACCAGACCCACTTAATCCAGTTTAGGATGCTGAAGCCTTCACTGGCAGCTTTGGGTATAAAGCAGGAAGCAACAGTAGGTGGGACGCCAGCCATTTGCAAACTCCACTTACACATCCACACTTGCATTTAAACAAAGCAGAACTCTTCCGTGCTAATATTCTGGGATGCTGGTTCATTATGCTGCTGTCTGGCATATGCCAGTCCACTGTGCCCCCACTCACAGAGCTGCGCCCAGGTACACATTTAAAGCAGCAGTTTTATTATTTTGTGTCTTAGTGGTCTTAATTACTAGCAACACCACACACCCCCCCCCCACAGGGGGCGTACAGCATATGGCGTGTCACGAATACAATCCTTTCCTTTTCTCAGGGTGGCACTGTCATTCCATCCAAACAGAAGTAGTGCCAGTTACAACATGAAGGAAAGCTAATTTGCATGTGGCACAAGGAATCAGAGCTAAAGCCAAATATGCGAAATACCACATTTTTATGTTTCTTTTGTTTGTCATCAGAAGGATAACTCAGAGCTGAACGTAAACCATGGTGTTTGTAAGCTGGAAATGAACACGCGGACAGCACCAGGGCAAAGGTGCCACACAGGACAGCTGCCGCAGCTCCCCATGATTCCCATTGGCATTTTACCTTACCAGAGTTCACGTCACTCTTTCACACCCTTTACGATACGCTCCAGATCTCATCCCATCTAATCATCCATTGAACGACACGAGAGGGGATGTGGGCCGAAACTGGAGGATCTACAAGAAGTCCACCAGGACGCAGGGAGAACATACAAATCAGTGAGCCCAGAATGCCTGCAGCTGAGAGGCAGTTGGGACGTCCTCAACCATCCATCCATTTTCTAAACCACTTAACCCAGAGCAGGGTCACGGCATGGGGATACTTTGACCTATCTCAGCATGCATAGGGCACAAGGCAGGACAACCCCCTGAACAGGGTCTCCTTCTCCTCACCTTCAGGCTGTTAAATCCCACACTGGAGAGAGAGGTCAGTCACACGGGTTCTCCACCTCCATTCACTTCAGTCTGCCGATAACTTCTGCTTTGAGGTGGCACGCCTTCAGATCTTGGTTTACAGCACCGGTCCATCTTTTCTCCTCCAGCGCCCGTATACTTCTGCCTTATAGTCTGAACCTCCTCATACCTGCTTCACGCTGCTTGTCTGTAATATCAGTAACAGCAATGTTGCTGTGTAGCTCCTCGTTCCTTTTCTTATTCTTCAGCGAGGCTCCTGGAATCCACCTTGGCATCCTCATTTTAGCTTTTGTCAAACCCACGTCATCCCATGCAGGGAGGCTGTCAAACCTGAGCTTCTCCTGCCAAACCAACCTTGGACAAGATGGCAGGCAATTACAGATCATGCCCATGTAACCAACTCACACACAAGCAATCTGCACATCTTTGGTGGGAGGTGGGAGGAGAGCTGGAATGCCCAAAAGATAAGCCAGGCAGACACAGAGAGAACATGCAACCCATACACGAACAAAAACGAGAGGCGGGAGTTAAACCAAGGGTGCTGGATCCATAAGGTGGCAGTTATATTCTGCTCAGTGTGCTACTTGTATAAGAGGGGTACAAATCTAAGTAATCAAAGTAGACCTCAGCGTTAACGTGTGCAGCACACCATGCAATGCATATGTCTCCATTTAAGAGCAAAAAGCACTGTAAATGTTTGTGATGCACCATCTGTTGGAATGACAGAGACATAGACACCAGACAGACATCACAGATACATACACCCTGATCGTTTACTAGCTGTGCTACCTATCTAAGATGGATTGAAATCTAAATAATCAACGTAGACCTCAGCCTTAACATTTGCAGGGCAACATATAATGCATATGTCTCTGTTCTGTACCGTTTGGTA
This sequence comes from Polypterus bichir lapradei, assembly GCA_026402145.1. NCBI lineage: Eukaryota > Metazoa > Chordata > Cladistia > Polypteriformes > Polypteridae > Polypterus > Polypterus bichir. The sequence continues at coordinate 47,985,344 of JANRMT010062829.1, forward strand.
TTGGATTCATAACAGCAGTGTTAATGTTTGTGATGCACC
>JANRMT010062829.1:47994332-48010146 GCA_026402145.1 Polypterus bichir lapradei
TCTTTCTTTCTTTCTTTCTTTCTTTCTTTCTTTCTTTCTTTCTTTCTTCACCTATAATATTCCAGATCTCTCATGAAAGCCTTCAAAGATGACACTTCCGCATTCAAAACAATATACAGATGTGTTAGACGATGCAGGGAGGGTCCGGTAAAACCTGCGGAGAGTCCGTTCTTCTTACTCCAATATCTTAAAGGTATGTGCCACCATCAGGGTGCAACCTTTGTCCTTTTCTTCGTTGGGCTGCAATTTCATCCTTGGATAGCTGAATGTTTTCAGTGCGTCTTCAGAATTGCCTATGCGCTCTGTCTTTCTCATACCAACACGGCATTGTCATATCAAAAGCTGCGTGTCATCTTCCTCACGCCTGCCTCTCTCAAAGGCTGTATACAACAACATTTATTTCTATAACGCACATTTTCATACAAATAATGTCGCTCAAAGTGCTTTACATGATGAAAAAAGACAAAGTAAGAATTAAAATAAGAGAACACTAATTAACATAGAATAAAAGTAAGGTCCGATAGCCGGGGAGGACAGAAAAAACAAAAAAAAAAAACTCCAGATGGCTGGAGAAAAAAATAAAATCTGCAGGGGGTCCAAGGCCATGAGACCACCCAGCCGCCTCTAGGCATTCTACCTAACATCAGTGACCTCAATCAGTCCTCATGGTATTCAGGGTTCACATGGAAGGACTTGATGACGACGGTCACGTGGACTTCTGGCCTTCAATCCATCAATGGAGGGACATCACAGTGCTTTGATTAGGTGGTAGTGGCGCAGGTCGCCATCACAGAAAACCGGAAAAAGAACAGAAGAGACAGTAGGGATTTTAGAGCCACCATGAATAGTAATGATAATTAATTGAATATGCAGAGCATCAGGATTACATCACACACCAGGGACAGTTCAGAATCGGCAATGCACCTAACCTGCATGTCTTTGGACTGTGGGAGGAAACCCACCCAGACACGAGGAGAACATGCAAACTCCACGCAGGGTGGACCCGGGAAGCGAACCCGGGTCTCCTTACTGTGAGGCAGCAGCGCTACCCACTGTGCCACCATGCTGCCCGTTTTACATTTATAGATAAATATTCTAAAAATATATTGGGAACTCACAAGGCATATTCATGGCAGTCTGATCCAACCAGGCTAAAAGAGTATTTCTTCAGACCAGTTGGATGGGCCGCTAACTTTTAGTCCACTAGAGGGCAGCATTACAGCAGAAGCCCTTTGTCTGAATGGAGTGTTGAGGCGACTGCCTTGGTGGCAGCGGTGGGACAGGCCTTGCCTTTGAATTGGATCACCATGTGTAAGGATGTGCCATTGCAGCCAGCACCGATCAGGTTGAACCTCTCGGTCTGTACAGACATCAGATAAACTACCTCCTCGAATGTAGAAGCTCCAGGTTCAAATTCCGGATTCAGGATCAGGATTAAATTAAAATGAAGATATGAGAAAGCCATGTTACAGTAATGTGTTTTTAGCAGCTTTTTAAAGTACTCCACCGTACCAGCCTGGTGAATTCCTATTGGCAGGCTATTCCAGATTTGAGGTGCCTAACAGCAGAAGGCCGCCTGCCCGCCTCACCACGTCTTTTAAGTTTTGCTCTTGGAATTCTAAGCAGACACTCATTTGAAGATCTAAGGTTACGATTTGGAATATAAGGTGTCAGACACTCCGATATATAAGATGGAGCGAGATTATTTAAGGCTTTATAAACCATAAGCAGTATTTTAAAGTCAATTCTGAATGACACAGGTAACCAGTGTAGTGACATCAAAATTGGTGAGATGCGCTCGGATTTTCTTTTCCTAGTTAGGATTCTAGCAGCTGCATTCTGCACTCGTTGCAATCGATTGATGTCTTTTTTGGGTGATCCTGAGAGGAGTGCGTTACGGTAATCTAGTCGAATGAAAACAAACACGTGAACTAATTTCTCAGCATCTTTCAATAATATAAAAGGTCTAACTTTTGCTATGTTTCTTAAGTGGAAAAATGCTGTCCTAGAGGTCTGATTAATATGCGATTGAAAATTCAGGTCACAGTCAACAGTTACCCCTACATTCTTTACCTCCATCTTGACTTTTAATCCTAATGCATCAAGTTTATTTCTAATAACCTCCTGATATCCATTATTACCAATCACTAAAATTTCAGTTTTCTCTTTATTTAGCTTGAGAAAATTACTATTCATCCACTCCGAAACACAAGTAAGACATTGTGTTAGTGAAACAACAGAGTCGGGGTCATCAGGTGCTATTGATACATAGAGCTGCGTGTCATCAGCATAGCTGTGGTAACTCACATTATGCCCTGAGATAATCTGACCTAACAGAAGCATGTAAATCGAAAAGAGCAGCAGACCCAGGATAGAGTCTTGTGGAACACCATATAGGATATCATGTGTCTTTGAAGTATAATTACCACAACTAACAAAGAATATTCTACCTGCCAGGTAGGACTCAAACCAATTTAAGACCCTGCCAGCGAGGCCCACCCACTGACTAAGGCGATTTCTAAGAATATTGTGACCAATGGTATCAAATGCGGCACTCAGATCTAAGAGGATGAGAAAAGATAAATGGCCTCTTCCTCATGCTTATTTTGTGACACCTTCACCTTTGAGGAAGGGAATATCCAAACTGCAGTACCAGAGACTACTAAGGATGCACTGAGCGATGTAGAGGGAGAAGTGCTGCTCCGATCAGACAGGCTGAAATGTAACAAATCAGCAGAATGTGATGATATTTGTCAAAGAGGGATTAAGGGGGTTAGAGAATGCATACAGAAACTCTTGATGCACATTTTTGGGAAGTCACTGCACACTGGGGAAAGTTCAAAATACTGGAAAATGGTAAATGTTATCCCGTTATATAAAGAGGGTGACCAGGCAGATCCAAGCAACTATAGGCCAGTAAGCTTAACGTGCATCACGGCTAAATGAATGGAAGGAATTATTAAGGATAAGACTGAGCAGCACACGGCAAGGATAGGAGTGTTAGTGAGCAGTCAGCACGGGGTCAGAAGAGGGAGGTCGTGTTTTACTAACATGCTGGTGGTCCCAACAAAGCAATACGATCAGAGTGGTGCATATTAGATCATTGATCCTGGCCCTTTTAATGGGAGTAAAAACTAAAAGAAGTGGGAGTTCAGGGTGTTGTGTGTGGATATGTGCAAAATGGGCTGAAACACAGGAAGAAGAGGGTGATGGCGCCAGGAGCCTCATCAGAATTGGCTGGCGTTGAGAAGTGGTATCCAATAGGGGTTAGCATTAGGGCGCTGCTATTTTTAACTCTTTCAGGGCTGATGTTGACTTTTGTCAAAATTCCGGGGCAGATGACAGTAATCAGCTGCAAACTGCAACAAAACTCGCCCTTACGTTTCAGTTCGGCTCTCTTTGCTAGAAGAAAAGTTACATGGCTTTGCTGATTTAACCTCGATTCCCTACTCGTGCATGAGTAGCGGAGAGCAAATAACCTCTAAAATGGCATCGACATCTGGCGAGAGAACAAAGCAAAATACTCAGTGGACCTTTAACGTAATTTCGTTGACTTGTCTGACTCCGAGTTTGAAACAAGTGATCTGGAGATGGATATCAAACGAAAATGAAGTCCCAGCATCATCTGATCAGTCCCCAGCTAATCATGGTGCTGAACATTTTTGTGTAGCTGATGCACCTATATCAGCGTTCACCTGGGAGGACCAGCACTTAATAATAATTAATAATTATTATTAATAATAATAATATAATAATAATAATAATTATATAATAATTAATAAGAGGTACAAACCATATTGTGTCACACTGCGACTGCCACCGCTTCACCCACCTGCTGTGCGAAGACAGCCAGGCAGCCAGCCCACCGTGTATTCTTGCTGACCATCAAGGTGCCCCAGCGCAGCCACTGCCACCAGAGATGCCAAACATGTGCCAACAGAAGCCACAGCACATAGCAACAGATGTTTTATGTTGATTTATGTGTGAAACCATTGCTCTGTGTGCTTCTCAGAAAAAAAGTTTATTGGAAAAAATATTCAGCCCTCAATGAGTTAATATCTATAAATGATTTGGATAGGGATAGAAATAACAAGCTGGTAAAGTTTGCAGATGACACTGGGTTAGGTGGATTGGCAGATGATCGAGAATCCTTCATCGCAGGGGGACTTGGACAGCATGCAGGCTTAGGCAGATTTGTGGCAGATGAAATTTAATGCAAGTAAATGTAAAGCGTTACACATAGGAAGTAAAAACGTTAGGTTTGAATGCACAATGGGAGGTCTGAAAATCGAGAGTCCACCTTATGAGAAGGATTTAGGAGTCGTAGTAGGACTCATCATTAACAACCTGCAGGCAGTGAGTGATAAGAAGACATTTAGAAAAGATCACAGAATGTCAGGTTATATAGCGCCTTGATGTGTGGAGTACAAGTCACAGGAGGTTCTGCTCAAGCTTTATGACACACTGGTGAGGCCTCATCTGGAGTCCTGTGTGCAGTTTTGGTCTCCAGGCTACAAAAAAGACATAACAGCACAAGAGAAAGTCCAGAGAAGAGCAACGGGGCTGATTCAGGGCTACAGGGGATGAGTGATGAGAAAAGATTGAAGGAGTTGAATCCGTTTTAATGTAAGTAAATGTAAAGTATTAGATGTAAGAAAAAAAAATTTGAGGTTTAAATACACAATAGGAGGGTTGGAAATTGAAGGATTTAGGAGTCATAGTGGACTCTATGCTATTAACTGCCAGACAGTGATCAGAAGCCATTAAGAAAGCTAACAGAATGTCAGGTTTATATAGCGCCTTGATGTGCGGAGTACAAGTCACAGGAGGGTCTGCTCAAGCTTTATAACACACTGGTGAGGCCTCATCTGGAGTCCTGTGTGCAGTTTTGGTCTCCAGGCTATAAAAAGGACATAACAGCACAAGAAAAGGTCCAGAGAAGAGTGACGAGGCTGATTCAGGGCTACAGGGGATGAGTGATGAGGGTAGATTAAAAGAGCTGAGCCTTAAGGAGATGAAGAGGAGACCTGAGTGAAGTGTTTAAAATGATGAAGGGGATTAGTCCAGTGGATCGAGACTTGTATTTTAAAATGAGTTCATCAAGGACACTGGGATACTTTGGAAATTTATTAAGAGTAAATTTCACACAAACGTTAAGAGGTTTTTCTTCACACAGAGAATTACAGACAAGCGACCAAGTAGTGTGGCGGACTGTAGAAGTTTAGGGACCTTCAAAACTCGACTTGATGCTATTTTAGAAGAATTCAACGGATAGGGCTGGCAAACATTGTTGGACTGATGGCCTGTTCTTGTTTACATTTTTCTAATTTTCTGATGTTCTAATAGAGGTGCTTTCTTTTATATTTGATGGCTGCTTTTAAAAACTTATATGAGTCAGATTTGGACAACTGATAAATTCCTCGGGTCTTCCTTCCTTTCAACCTGTAGTACTAGGGTGTTGTACCGTGTTAGCCATTATGAACATACTGAGATTCATTTAAGACCCACATTGTATTGAAAAACTCATCAGAAACTTCAAAAGACTTTGTTGGACGGTTATCTTATCCAAAGATCTTGACCATACATTGTTCTTCTCTCTTGCTAAATGAATCTTAGCCTGAAGAGGTCTATTAATTTTTTACATTTAAGATGTCTCACTTAAAGGTTTTCCAATGTTGTTATGTGTCCTAGTGTCTATATAAACACTGGGAACTCCAGCCTCTCTATTACATCTCGCCTGAAGAAGGGGCATGAGTTGCCTCAAAAGCGGGCATATTGTAATAGTTTTAGTTAGCCAATAAAAGGGGTTATTTTGTTTGACTTCTCACTACATTCCATCCATCCATTATCCAACCCACTATATCCTAACACAGGGTCACGGGGGTCTGCTGGAGCCAATCCCAGCCAACACAGCACAGGACGCAAGGCAGGAAACAAACCCCGGGCAGGGCCCCAGCCCACCACAGGACACACACACACACACTAGGGACAATTTAGAATCGCCGATGCACGTAACCTGCATGTCTTTGGACTGTGGGAGGAAACCCAACACAGACACGGGGAGAACATGCAAACTTAACGCAGGGAGGACCCGGGAAGCGAACCCAGGTCTCCTTACTGCGAGGCAGCAGCGATACCCACTGTGCCACCGTGCCGCCCTCACTACATTCCTTTCAACCTGAAATAATGTTAAACTAATTATGAGATCCAAGTTAAACAAGTCCTCAAAAGCTCCTTATTCACCTCTTCTTACAAGCATATACCCACTGGATAGTTTACCAAAGCTTAAACCTGAACACTCTAATAGATAAAAACACTCCTTCCTAACTTTTGCTTTAGATTTGCATATACTTCCCAGAATCCTTGCATATTTTGCCTCCTAAAACTGAATACTCTATTCAAACACATTGGTTATTCCCATCAGTTTGTTTAGCTGATTGTTCAAAAGAATAACAGATCTAACAGACCTCTTTTTCATAGTGGTCTTAAACTTGGCCCACAATGTCTTTGAAAATGTTTACTTCTAAAGCCTTGCAAGCCCATCGTTTCCATCTTACGTGTGGAGTTGGCCCCAGCAGGTTCTCCAACCATCTCCTGTCCCTCTTTAACAGTGGGATGTCATTGCCTGCCCTGGCAGCTAATTGTGATGGACCTGTAACAGCTCATCTACAAAGCTTTTAACTAAACTCCTCTGTTTTTTTAATCAAAGTCAAAGCGAACTTTATTGTCATCTCAACCATATACAAGTATACAGATATACGAAATTGCGAAGCTCAGGGTCCACAGTGTAACAACATGTGCAAATAAAAAAAATTAATTAAATTAAAAATAGAATTAAAATTTTAATTTAAATTTAAAAATGTAAATTAAAACACAAACAAGACAAGACATTGTGCAAAGACAAGATTGATGCAATGTATGGGTTAGGGTTAGGGTTAGTTTTAATGCTAGTTTTCCTGGTCAGCTCCATAATATCGTTATAGTCTTGGGTCACACAGCTTAGTCACGTAAAAGTTACATCTAAATAATCCTTAAAAACACACACACAAGCTACATATTATGAGCTTAATTTAATTAATAGAAAAAGTTAGCTTTCGTTCTCATTTCACTCCATTCACATTACAGAATGTGAACAGCCCAGCAATGCAGAGCATTCACCCATTTTTGAGCTGCCTTCTGCCAATGCTGTTTTTGTTCATGTGTGACCCGAAGTCAGTCAATCCAACGTTATTTTTCAGTGTGTGCCATTTATATGGTGCCTTCTGGTGCATGACAATGCCCGGCTTCATGTGGCGAGAGAATGAAGGAATTGATACTATTGACTGGCCGGCCCCCCCACGCTCACTCGCCTGACCTCAATCCAGTAGAACACCTCTGGGTGGGACATTATATTTGGGTCCATCCGACGCCTCAGACTGCCCTGGAGCTTAGTGGACGAGATCTGGGAGCTGATCCCCTAGGACACCATCCATCGTCTCATTAGGACGTTGTGAGGCATGCATACAAGCACGTGGGGGCCATACAAACTACTGAGTACGATTTCGAGTTGCTGCAATGAAATTTCGGCCAAATGGACTCGCCTGCCTGCCTGCCCCATCATTTTGTTCCCTTTGATTTTTGGGGGGACGGCACGGTGGTGCAGTGGGTAGCACTGCCACCTCGCAGTTAGGAGACCTGGGTTCGCTTCCCGGGTCCTTCCTGCTTGGAGTTTGCATGTTCTCCCTGTGTCTGTGTGACATGCAGGTTAGGTGCATTGGTGATCCTAAATTGTCCCGTGTGTGTGTGTGCCCTGCAGTGGGCTGGCACCCTGCCCGGGGTTAGTTTCCTGCCTTGCGCCCTGTGTTGGCTGGGATTGGCTCCTGTGACCCTGTATTTAGGATATAGCGGGTTGGATAATGGATGGATGATTTTCGGGGTGTCTTTGAGTTCAGCCCTCTCTCTGTTGGTTCATCATTTTCATTTCCATCCTTTCGTTCCTCACACATCACCATATCAGTCCATAGCAGCAGAGACAGCCAGCAGGATGATTTTTTTTCCCCCATTGAGATCTGATGGGTTCTCAAAGTGTTCCTTTAATTTTTTGAGCCATTTTATATTTCTGATAGTCAACTATTCCTTCAGTTTATGATTTGGGCTGCCGATGGCCGCACAACAATGCGTCGTAATGACTGCACGATGCAGGATTATACTTCTGAACTTTAGACCAGCCGAAAAAAAGAATAAGATATGAGAGAGCAAGGGAAGACAATGTCTGAAATGAAATAAATACATCAATCAATAAATGAAATATTTGCATGCAGTTAAACGAGCAAAAAAATTTCAATACATAACAGCATTCTGATTAACAAAAGCGGTAGGCTATTTTTAGGATTTAAAAAAAATGTATGAAAACAGAAGACAAATTATTTTTACGTTGTGTATTATGGACTGTCGCTTTTGGGTGTTGACTGATCCTGACAGATTTATGAAACTTCCTGCTTTGTTTTCTATAGAAAGAATAAGTTCGAATAGCTGGAGGGCAAGAAAGAGGTGAAATATTTAGTATACGCTGTGTGTGTGTGTGTAACGAGAAAATGTTTAATTAGCGACGTCATGAGCGAGCCGGGTGTTTAGCATGGGCTGCTCCAGCCAGTATGGGTGTGGCAGGCTGGCACAAAGCACTTTCTACGGCTTTTATTAATGACGGCGCGTTTTCTTCACTTTTTACGTCATTTTAGCACAGTTAGAAAGTTAATAGTCTGGCTGAACAGCTAGGGTGCCAAACTATGGCATCTGCTAAGAAATACTGTCAAATGTGGTGCTATAAGTAAATTGGTCTGTCGATCTGTTGATCTATCTCATCATCATCATCATCATCATCAACAGTTCAGTTTTACGACTAGTTTCCAGGATAACGTGGGTCTGCCATTTCACCCCAAGCTAAGAAACGCACAGACCTCTGGTCCTCAAATAAGGGCAGTTCATACAGAACAAGCTGCACATTTTCATTTTGGCCACACGTTCTTTTGTTTCCAGTATGAACAAGAATGGCTCCCCACAGTGAGCACATCGTCAGTTGACCTTTCCAAAGCAGTGCACCTCAACCAAACGGTGACATGAGGATGTAAAAGCAATATTTGCATATGGATGGAAGTTGTGAGTATTTGACAATCTCCTTGTTTTCTCTGTCATTGTCATTCTTGCTTTGTGTATCGTGGACTATGCCTGGCATGTCGATGAGCCATAGTATTAGCCAGCTGCTCGACGGCTCTGTATTCAGGCTTACGTGTTGTCGTTCTTTGTCAGCTCCTGTGTTTGGCTTCGTGCTCAGGAGATGTCATCGCTGGAGTTCTTGTTCGTGCCACCACGTGTGTAAGCACTGCGTTTCGTGTGTGTATTCTGTTTCCTGTACTTGCTGCTCAGCAGATGACGCCGTTGTTCTTCTTCACCGTCTTCTTCTTCCTGAGAGCGGCCTCAACAGTGTGCTTCATGCCCAGCAGATGTCGCTCCTGTTCTTTTCCATTCTGCAACCTTTAAGAGCGGTTTGCCATAAGAAAGGCGCAAACTTTGCGGAGGTTGCCGCTAGCCAAATTTTGTGCTTCACCAGTGTGCATCATGTCATAAGCTTTTGATTAAGAACAAGATCAACGTTCTAGCCCCAGTGGGTTGCGAGTAAACAGGTGACAGACAGACACAACCCTTCGAATTTTGGATAAATGACAAGAAGTACACACTGTGGCGATCGAGGGAAGAACGGTCGGCAAAAACAGGAATAGTTTGGGGTGCCAACACAACCCCATTTAGTAACAAGTTTGACACAAAAAAACGGCGTGAAGTCAATAATCAAAATAAATGTAACGTGGACAAGTGGTCTCTATTCGTTTGTTCTGCTTTGCTCAGCTGGAGGGTAAAAGAAGCGATATGGAGACCAAGTGAAGAGACCGCGTTCAAAAAGTGCAGGATGCCACATGGTGGCTTCCGACCGCAACTGATTCAAGAAGGGACCCACCTGCTGGAGGAAGACAAGACAGCATGAGAAGTTCAGGGGAAGCTCACCCATTGCTGCCTCCACGACTACTCTCATTATTTCATTCACATGTCCTACACGCAGAAGGACTTGGAGATCCAGGGTAGGACTTCACAGCCATCCGAAAACTCACTGTTAAGGACAGAGGTGGGCGCCATCTTTGGACAACAGAGAGAGAGAGAGAGAGGGAGTTTCAGGGTGGTAACTGGGTGGAGTTCACGTCCGCACATTTACAAGATGATTGTGATTTAGGGTCAATTGCTTTGAAATGTGAGTACCTCAGGTTTTAGATAATTTGATTTCCTTTTTTTGCCGTACACATTTTCCTTTTTACTTTCTCATATGCAAAGTATAGGGTGTCACACACGTGCGCATGGGAGGCAGCTGAAGGGTCTGAAAAAGAGAAATCCCACGCCAGACTAGGGGTTGGCGGAGTGCCCTTGACTCATTTTCTCACTTTCCTGCAGACCGTTCACGGGAAATTCTGCCTGGCCCTGATGATGTCATTTCCAGTTCCAGCCCATTTGAGGACGTCACTTCCGGGTCCGGGCCCTCTGATGATGTCACTTCCAGTCCCGAACCCATGGAGGAGGACACTTACAGTTCCGGCCCTTTTGATGACGTCACATCCAGGTTCAAGCCTATGGAGGAAGATCCTTCCGGTTCTGACCCCTTTGATGACATCATATCCTGTTTTGACCTTTAAATCTGCCATCTTACAACCAGTGAATCAGTTCTGTGTTGGATGCTGACTTGTGCACATCAGTGCAATCCTATCATAACCCATTTGCAGCCAGGGAGAATATATGGGCGGCTGCCCCAAAACTTTTTTTATGAATTCTTGGTCTAATTCTTCTGACAAGGGAAAGTATTCTAATTGTCCAAAAATTCAACCTCGAGATTTTGATGAATGGCGACATTTTAGACCTCCCTGAGTCTGATTTACTTTTCTCGTAGGGAAAAGTATTGTAATCATCCAAAAATTTGATTTCGAGATTTTGATGAATCTCAACGTTATAGACCGAAAATACCATTTTTGGAATTATGTCTGTGTGTGTGCAAAAAAAACGGTAATCTGAGTTCCCTTTTACTTCGGTCAACCAAAATGTGCATACAAGTATTAGGTACAAAATGTAGATTTCTATCAATTTTTGAACTATTTCCGCTAACCCGGTAATTCCCAACGTGGGGCACATGCCCCACTGGGGGGCAATTTGGTTTTTTTGGGGGGGCAATTCAAGAATTTAGGTATGTTAAACAATTTATAAAATGAAAAAACAGAAATTCACTGTTAAAAATGATAGAAAAAAATAAATAATTTTAATTTTTATTTTTACAGAGACATTTATATATTTATATAAACATAGAAAGGATGGTGAAGAACCCTTTAATTTATGATTTTACAACTGGCTTGGGTTTTTCTACTTAGAAATCGTTTTTACCATTAAAATAATGTGATTTGTAACAATGATTATACAATTTTGCAATATAACAAAAATATAAATTATATAAAATTTATAACTTTATATAAATATAAATTATGATCAAAATAATACAGAAAAAGCTGTCATTAAAGTTATTTTATATTTATGAATATCACGCATCTTATTACACTGCACAACACTTTTTTTGAAAAGTCTTGCTTCCTGAAAAGTGTTTGCTGATTGTTACAGGTACCTACTGGGTATGCACGAATATAGTTTTGGTTTTACTGCATCACATTGGAACTCTGAGAAATAGACACTTATATGTTTACTGACAATAACGTATTTAGTCACGTTTATGTTTCGCATAAGCTATTAAATGCCACAGAATTAAAACTGTTTTGCTCCTGATTTTCTTTTGTATTCAATGTCTGGTGCATCACGTTGCAGTGTCCAACAGTAGCCAGCAAGCATTGACAGATTCCGGTTGCCCTGGTATTGTCTCTCCATCGTAGCAATGTTCTGGTGAAACCTTTCAACGTGTTCGTCACTGACAGCACAAAGATTTGTGGGGAAGTCGTCCAAGTGTGAGTGGAGGAAATTAATCTTGAGTGACATGTTGTACTTCATTGTCTTGTATTCTTTGAGAAGTTTGTCTACCAGCTGAATGGAGTTTGGGGCTCTGTAATTGCCCAGAAAATTGTCAACAACATATTTGAAGGCTTTCCAGGCATTTTTTTCCGGCCCAACTAACAGATCTTCAAACCGCTTGTCACTCATAACATGTCTGATCTGGGCGTCAGTTATTCTTGGGAACATCTGTCTTAAATAACGAAAACCTTCGCCTTCCTTGTTCAGTGCTTTCACATGAGTCCCAGTTTTATGTGAAGAGGAGGCAAAAATATCTTTGCCGGGTCGACAAGCGATTCATGTGCCACATTTTTCTGTCCTGGAACTAACTTTTTACGGAGTGGCCTGTTCTGTCGAGAACAGCGCAACTCTTTGGTACGGCTGTCCCATTCACAGATGAAACAACAGTACTTTGTGTAGCCGAGCTGCAGTCCTAGTAACAGAGCAACGACTTTAAGATCTCCACAGATATTCCAGTTGTACCTGCTATACTGGATGTGCTTCAGGAACAGTTCCATATTCTCATACGTTTCATTAATGTGTGCTGCATAGCCAACAGGTACTGAAGGATAAACGCTGCCATTGTGTAGCAGAACAGCTTTCAGGCTTAACATTGACGAATCAATGAATAGACGCCACTCTTCCAGGTTGTGATCACAACCCAAGGCCAAGAACAATCCTTCGATGTCACAACAGAAACAGAGACTGTTGACTTGTGCAAAAAATTTGGTTATATCATGATGTCGGCTTCAAAACACAGAAATGTTCATACCTGGTGACAGCAAACACCATTCCCGCAGTCTTGAACCCAGCAGCTCAGCTTTTGCTTTTGACAGACCTAAATCTCTGACCAAATCGTTCAATTCGGACTGCGTTATCAGATGTGGATCGCCTAAAGAGCACGGGTCAATGTCACTGTCAGTACCCTGCATTGCACTTTCTTCATCTGGTTCGTCTAAGGTCCAATCCTCTGGTAGTTTCGGAATTGGAAGACTGTCGTCATGTGGCACGGGTCTCATTGCTGAAGGCAGATTAGGATATTCAATTGACTTCTTGTTTTCGGCAGAGAAACCAGACACATTAGTCAAACAGAAGTCACAGTCCATCACATGGTCTTTCTGTTCTCGCCATATTATCGGAACAGCAAACGGTATCGTCTTTCGAGTGCCTCTGAGCCAGGCTCTCAGACTGACAGCACATGTCGCAACGCAAATGTGAGGCGCCCATTCCTTGTCTTGGTCACCAGCCGAAATACAGATGTTAGCTTTCTTCACAAGAGCAGTCATCCAACGTTTCTGAGGCACAAGTCTATATTCGCCACAGATATAGCAGAATGTATTGAGGCTGTTACGACTTTGACGAGACACCAAAACGTCTATAGCATCAAGCTGACTTACTGTTCTATTGCTACACATGCTATACATACACACTGACTATCTATATTAACCAAATGAGCAGGATCGGTGTATGCAAGCCACCGTTATAGCAGGCTGAGACAGCGTCAAGCTCGTTCAGACCTGCCCAGGCTGCACAAACTGTTGTTGATAAGTCACTTACGGGAGCGAAAATGTTTGGATACAATATAAGAAAAAATCATGACAAAACTGAAACGGTACGTGATGGGTAAATTGTGATATGATATTCGTGATCAGCACCCAAAAATCTATAAGAAACACCCAACAGTGTTCAAGAAGCAAAAACTTTGTTGTGCAGTGTTATGTGTTTTGTACTTGCCGTATTTTCATATTACTTCATATTAGATTTGTTTTTAGTAATTTTTTTGTCAGTACTTCAGCTGTCCTTTCCCTCTTTTGTTTCCATATTCTTTGGAAGCTTGTTTAGACCAAAACCTCCACGTGAGTAGGAGTTCACTTTTTGAATAGGGAATAATAAGAATAAGGTATATGTTACAGTGGGGGGGGCATCATGATTTTAGAGGGGCCTAAGTGGGGCATGGCCAAAAAAAGGTTGGGAACCACTGCGCCAACCGCAAGTGGAACTTTACCTTTTGTTCATGCAGCTGCAGAGTCTGATTTATTCAACTTTACTTTTATAATAATTGTTCAATATATTATTCATTTGATTTGATTTGTTGTTGATGCTATTTGAATGTACAGAATATAAAAATAGAATCATTGTCTTGCGGTTTGCTCCTCAAATATCCATTGTCACACACGTGCGAGTAGGAGGCAGCTAAAGGGCCTGAGTAATTGTAATAAAACATCGGACCAGGGGGGCGGCGGAGTGCGCTGACTGTCCTTCTCAGTTCCCTACAGATCTCTCCCGGGAAATCCTGCAAGGTTCCGGCGCCTCAGAAGACATCAGTTCAAGTGCCGGCCCCTTTGCGGACGTCACTTCCAGACCAGATGACATCACTTCAAGTGCCAACCCCTTTGCAGACGTCACTTCCAGACCAGAAGACATCACTTCTGATTCCAGCCCTTTTGATGATGTCACTTCCTCTGCAGGCCTTTAAAGCCTCCATCTGTGATGAAGACCATGGAGTGGCTGCTGCTTCACCACCTGAGGCCACAGGTCCGCCACACCCTCGACCCTCTGCAGTTCGTATACCAGGAGAAGGTGGGAGCGGAGGATGCCATCATCTATATGCTACACCGATCCCTCTCCCACTTGGACAGAGGCAGTGGTGCTGTAAGAATTATGTTTCTGGACTTCTCTAGCGCCTTCAACACCATCCAACCTCTGCTCCTTAGGGACAAGCTGACAGAGATGGGAGTAGATTCATACCTGGTGGCATGGACCGTGGACTATCTTACAGACAGACCTCAGTATGTGCGTCTTGGGAACTGCAGGTCTGACATTGTGGTCAGCAGCACAGGAGCGCCGCAGAGGACTGGACTTTCTCCGGTCCTGTTCAGCCAACATACATCAGACTTCCAATACAACTCGGAGTCCTGCCACGTACAAAGGTTTGTGAATTTCCCCTTGGGATTAAGTCTTTCAGGGCTGATGTCAACTTTTATCAAAATTCAGGAGTAGAGGACGGTAATCAGCTGAAAACTGCAACAAAACTCACCCTTACATTTTAGTTTGACTCTTTTTGCTAGAAATAAAGTTACATAGCTTTGTTGATTTAACCTCGATTCCCTACGTGTGCGTGAGTAGCGAAGAGAAAACAACCTCTAAAATGGCACCGACATCTGGTGAAAGACCAAAGCGAATGTGCAAAGCAAAATACTCCATGGAAGTTTTACATAATTTCATTGAATAGGACTCAGAGTTTGATGCAAGTGATCTGGATATGAATATCAGAAATGAAAGTGAGGTACCAGCATCATCTGATCGGTCCCCCAGCTGATCATGGCACTGAACACTTTTGTGTAGCTGATGCGCCTACAGCAGCGTTTGCCTGGGAGGACCAGCACTTATGATGACAAGAAGTACAAACCATATTACGCCACACTGCCTCTGCCACCCACCTGCTGTGCGAAGACAGCCAGGCAGCTGGTCCACCGTGCATTCCTGCTGACCACTGAGGTGCCGCCATGCAGCCACTGCTGTCAGAGTCGCCGAACATGCGCCAACAGCAGCCACAGCACATACAGTAGCAAAAAATGTTTTATGTTGACTTATGTGTAAAACCATTGCTTTGTGTGCTTTTCAGAAAACTGAGTTTTTGGGAAAAAATATTCAGCCCTCAAAGAGTTAATAAAGTATCTATCTATCTATCATATAGTGCCTTTATTTATCTATCTATCTATCTATCTATCTATCTATCTATCTATCTATCTAT
>JANRMT010062829.1:48025768-48098454 GCA_026402145.1 Polypterus bichir lapradei
TCTAATACTTGTATGCACAATTTGGTTAACTGAAGTGAAAGCGAACTCGAGTTATCGTGTTTACACACACACAGACACACACATAACTCTAAAAATGGTATTTTTTGGACTCGGGGAGGTCTAAAACGTCGAGGTTCATCAAAATCTCGAAATGGAATTTTTGGACGATTACAATACTTTCCTTATACTTCATATACGAAAAAGTCAGGGTGGTCTAAAACGTGGAGACTCATCCAAATCCCAACATCGAATCTTTTGGACGATTCCAATACTTTCCCTTTACTTCATATACGAGAAAGTGAAAAAGGCCTTGTGCTAATCCCTAATTTCTCTTCTCTTCTTTTTCTGGTTTTCTGCGGTGCTGATCTGCGCCCCCACCACCTGATCAAAGCACCTGTGCTGTCCCTGCATTGATGGATTGAAGGCCAGAGGTCTGCTTGACCAGCATCATCAGGTTCTTCCATGTGAACCCTGAATACCACGAGGACTGATTGAAGTCACTGATGTTAGGTAGAATACCTAGAGGGGGCTGGGTGGTCTCATGGCTCTTGGACCCCCTGCAGATTTTATTTTTTTCTCCAGCCATCTGCAGTTTTTTTTTTTTGTTTTTTTCTGTCCTCCCTGGCCGTCGGACCTTACTTCTATTCTATGATAATTAGTGTCCCCTTATTTTAATTCTTATTTTTTTGTCTTCATCATGTAAAGCACTTTGCACTATAGAACGTGCTATAGAAATAAATGTTGTTGTTGAAAAATCTTTATTAAATAAAAGGCTCTGCACTGCATGAAGCTCCCACGGGCACAAAGGAATGGTCTAAGAAGACACAGCAATCCACAATAACCAAAGTCCCACAACAGAATCCAAGGGCGAAGTCAAAGACCGAGCACAGGTTCAAAAATCACGAGAAGCAATGAAGCACAAAGCCCAGTAAACACTCGACTCCCCAGCGCATTTGAAATTAACCGCCAGGAACTATGGAAGGTCCCCCGATATATGTAGGGTTCCTGACGGTGATTGTCCCTCTCGGGGTGGGGGGGGGGGGAGACCACCCACGAAACATAGGACATAATCTAGGCATTTTCCAATTCCTAACAGACCCAAAGAAAAGTCTTATCAAAATACGCAAGAGAAACACAAATACAAATAAATGGCACAAAACAGACAAGCAGCTCCATTTTGAACCCCGAACTAGGGGAGAAGAGAAATAGTGACTGAAACGTGATAAGGGATGATACGCATCCGCACCTGCCGTTCCCTCCAGAGGACCACCCTGCATCGGCGAGAGTCTCTTCATGTCTCTATCTAACGGACAACCTGGCAAAGATGGAGCTTCTTCTTGTTATCCCAGCTTGTGCGTCTATTCGCCCCCCCGCTTTGCCTTATTATCTCTTGAGGTGGTGATCGATGGCCGGATCTCCTTCACTGACCATGTTGCTCGAGTCTTCAGGTCTTACAAATTCACTCTACACAACATCCGCAGGTTCGGGCGGTGTGCAGCACAGCAACCGGTGCAGGCTTTGGTTTTGTCACGTCTGCAGGAGTACCGGCATGTGTCACCGGGCCAGCGCAGGTCAATTAGCATCACCAGAGCCCTTAAACTGTCCTAACAGAACAAGATGGAGAGGGCAGAAAGATATGGAAGAAGATGATCCACTGTGGTGACCCCTAACAGGAGCAGCCGAAAGAAGAAGAAGAAGAAGAGCCCTTAAACTGTCCTAACAGAACAAGATGAAGAGGACAGAAAGATATGGAAAACGATGATCCACTGTGGTGACCCATAACGGGAGCAGCAAGAAGAAGAAGAAGAAGATGAAGAGCCCTTAAACTGTCCTAACAGAACAAGATGAAGAGGACAGAAAGATATGGAAGAAGATGATCCACTGTGATGACCCCTAACAGGAGCAGCAAGAAGAAGAAGAAGATGAAGAGCCCCTAAACTGTCCTAACAGAACAAGATAAAGAGGACAGAAAGATATGGAAGAAGATGATCCACTTTGGTGACCCCTAACGGGACCAGCAAGAAGAAGAAGAAGAGCCCTTAAACTGTCCTAACAGAACAAGATAAAGAGGACAGAAAGATATGGAAGAAGATGATCCACTTTGGTGACCCCTAACGGGAGCAGCAAGAAGAAGAAGAAGAGCCCTTAAACTGTCCTAACAGAACAAGATAAAGAGGACAGAAAGATATGGAAGAAGATGATCTACTGTGGTGACCCCTAACGGGAGCAGCCAGAAGAAGAAGAAGAAGAAGTGTCCTTAAACTGTCCTAACAGAACAAGATGAAGAGGACAGAAAGATATGGAAGAAGATGATCCACTGTGGTGACCCCTAATGGGAGCAGCCAAAAGAAGAAGAGCCCTTAAACTGTCCCTTATGCGCACACGTGGGAACTCGACACAGACAGACAAATTTTGAACCCAGGTTTTTGGAGTGTCGTGTCACTATAAGGTGCTGCGATTGCTGCAAGATCAGACAAAAGAGCCAGCGGGGAGGTTTCTTTATTGTAAAACTTTGAGCCTCGTTTTTTGGTTTTTTTTTCCTGAAGAGATCTGGATTAAATCAATTTGTGGAAAAAAAAATCCATTCCAAAGCTTTAAATATATGGGATCTTGACATGAGACAAACTGTCACACAGGACCACCCAAAAAAAATAAAATAATTTATAGGAATCCACCGAAATGCTGCAGGGAGGTTGCACCACTAGTCCTCTGGGATACTGTCATGGCTCTACAACATAAAGAAAGAGAGAGCTGATTGAAAGCAAATGGCACAATTGTTGATGCAAACAATAAAAATATTTGTAAAAGCCGAGCAGGAGGATCCCGGGTATTCTCTTACAATAACATCCTGATGTAATTTCTTCGGCAGAAATCTGAATATTTATAGCTTTTTCAGGGAAGCAGAATTAACAGACTAATGGCAGGTTTTCAGTTCTTCCGCCCCTTGGCTGAATATAAAACAGGACAGGATGTTGTTGATTTCGTACTTTAGTAGATCGCCTGTGTGTTTCATGGCAGACCCACCTTGCATGTGCCAGTCCCCTTCGCTTCAAAGCTTTAAAAGTTAGAAGGGCTTTATGGATGGACAGAACACTTCAACACAACCAAGAAACTGCTCTGTGGCGACCGCCAGGGAAGGGTCACTCCTGACAATCGTCCTTCAAACCGGAGACCCCCAAGTTACAGACGTGCCAAGTCCTTCTGATCATAACAAGTTTTTTTTTTTTTTTCTTTTCTATTTTATTGAATTTATTTACTCCTCCTAGAGCTGCCACCTTATCATGGTGGAGGGGTTTGCGTGTCCCAATGATCCTAGGAGCTCTGTTGTCGGGTAGGGTCACCCAAGGCAAATTGGTCCTAGGTGAGGGACGAGACAAAGAGCAGCTCAGAAAACCTACAATGAAGAATAAAAACTTTGGACGGCGTTTTCCCTCACCCGGATATGGGTCACCGGGGCCCCCCTCTGGAGCCAGGCCTGAAGGTGGGGCTCGATAGCGAGCGCCTGGTGACCGGGCCTACACCCATGGGGCTTGGTCGGGCACAGCCTGAAGAGGCAATGTGGGTCCCCGTTCCCATGGGCTCACCACCTGTAGGAGGGGCCAAGGAGGTTGGGTGCAGTGTGAGTCGGGTGGTGGCTGAAGGTGGGGAACTTGGCGGTCTGATCCTCGGCTGCAGATGAGGTGGCTCGGGCATATGATCAGGATGCCTCCTGGACACCTCTCTGGTGAGGTGTTCCTGGCACGTCTAACCGGGAGGAGGCCCCAGGGAAGACCCAGGACACGAGTTTGCTTCCCAGGTCCTCCCTGCATGGAGTTTGCACGTTCTCCCCATGTCTGTGTGAGTTTCCTCCCACAGTCCAAAGACATGCAGGTTAGGTGCATTGGCGATCCTAAATTGTCCCCAGTGTGTGGTGGGTGTGTGTGCCCTGTGGTGGGCTGGTGCCCTGCCCTGGGTTTGTTTCCTGCCTTGCGCCCTGTGTTGACTGGGATTGGCTCCGGCGTGATAGACCCCCGTAACCGTGCGGGTTGGATGATGGATGGATGGATGGATGTTGTTATTTTGGTGCAGGCCCAGAACACATGGTGGCTCAGTGAGGCTGGAGCTCGATTGCAATGTTCGCAGGTTGCATCTCATCCTGGCCAGTTTTAAATGAGACAGATGTGCTCAATAAAAGATTTTGAGCTGAATAATTGAATGCTTTGCGCATATGGAGCTCGAATTAAGTCTGTGCATGGCCGCCTTCCACTCCTTTTCTGAGATATTTAGTGAGAGATCCTTTTCCCACTGTACTCTGGGATCTTTGAAAGGAAGGGACTTTAAAATGTCTCTCTATTATAATAAAAAAATCTTGGGAGACGAGACTTTTTATCCTGTGATGAGACGTGATCTTTTGAAGAGAGGCACTTTCACGTCCCGCGAGACGAGACTTTGTGCCAAGAGATTTAACCAGGCAATAAAAGACAAAGAGTAGATGACAAAGTAGAACGTCGTAAAGAATTCAAAAACGCTGGTGCGATACACATGGAGAGCAGGTTAGAGATAATGGAAGTACGAAAATTTGAAAAAATGATAGTAAAGATCACAATAGCGCAAACAAACGGAAATTATTGTTCAGTGAAATAACGGAACAGTGAAAAGAGATTGAATATATATTTTGTTTGGATTTAAACTTTAAGTCAGAGACTTGTAGATCGTCTAATTTGTGCTGCCATCAGGGAAAAGTAGTTTTGTTGTAAGACAAGACTTTATACAAAGAGATTTGGAAAAGAACCACCCACATCTAAAACATTTACAACCACACACACGGTTCAGTCATTTCTCATTTGTGTGAATGCTATTGTCAGACACAATTTGAGTAGAGAGAAAAAAACGATATTCACTCACGGGCAGTTATACGCTGCGTTGTCATGATGTCATTCCAAACACGGGCTCAAAATTCAATGCGATATTGACGAAAAGGTAAAAGCGAAAAGAGATTGAATATATGGACATCGGTGAAATGACAGAAGTATGTAGATATTGTTTGGCTTTAAAGTTTAAGTCAGAGACGTGTAGATCGTCTAATTCGTGTTGCCATCAGGGAAAAGTAGTGTTTCTTCCCCAATGAAGAGGCGTATCCGCGAGAAATAAAAGATTTGTTGTTTGCGAGTGGAAGAGACACGGAGTTGCTGGTGTGTAGCACAGGCAGAGGGTTGGCGAGTGAAGCCCCCTAGTTTTTATATATTATAGAAATGCTGTCTAAGTCCTCAAGACTGATCAATATCTCTACTGGAACAGAAGTAGGTGGGAGGTGAAGGGAAACTGGGCAGATTTTGTTTAGCAAAGTTTCTAATTTGGAGATGGTGGAAAAATGTATGTTGATGGGAAGCTGAATTTGGAGGGTCATTGTTTGTAGGATGCAAAGACATCATCAGTGTACAAATCTCAAAGTGATTTAATCCTGTATGTTTTCCAAACATTAAAAACTGTTTAAGTCTGAGAGGGTGGAAAAGGGTGGTTATCATGTAGAGATAGATAGATAGATACATAGATACATAGATAGATACAGTAGATAGATAGGAAAGGCACTATATAATACATAGATAGATAGATAGGAAAGGCACTATATAATACATAGATAGATCGATAGATAGATAGGAAAGGCACTATATGATAGATAGATAGATAGATAGATAGGAAAGGCACTATATAATACATAGATAGATAGATAGGAAAGGCACTATATAATACATAGATAGATAGATATGAAAGGCACTATATAATAGATAGATAGATAGATCGATAGATAGATAGGAAAGGCACTATATAATACATAGATAGATAGATCGATAGATAGATAGGAAAGGCACTATATAATACATAGATAGATAGATAGATAGGAAAGGCACTATATGATAGATAGATAGATAGATAGAAAAGGCACTATATAATACATAGATAGATAGATCGATAGATATGAAAGGCACTATATAATAGATAGATAGATAGATAGGAAAGGCACTATATAATAGATAGATAGATAGATAGATATGAAAGGCACTATATAATAGATAGATAGATCGATAGATAGATATGAAAGGCACTATATAATAGATAGATAGATAGATATGAAAGGTATGATAGATAGATAGATAGATAGATATGAAAGGCACTATATAATAGATAGGTAGGTAGGTAGGTAGGTAGATCTCCATAGTCTGTCGGTGGAGCAGGACAGTGACAGCAGTCTGCCGGTGAAGCTGCTCCTCTTTCTAGAGATGATCCTGTTCAGTGGGTGCAGTGGATTCTCCATGATTGATAGGTACCACAGATAAAAGCTTCTCTAACTTGAAGTGTATTGTTTCCATATTCTGAGTGAATGGAGGACATTTGGGTTGTCAGTACATTGGCGATAACTCGGATTTATTGGGGCACAAAGCAAGGAATATAAAGAAGTGCTGCAGGATTTCATTTCTATTGCAGACCAAGCCTGTGTGTGTTCATCTATTTGTGTCCATGTCCAGGTTTTTATAGTTTGTATATTTGAAAAACTGAAAGTGAGGTAGTGCCGTGCCACCTTTTGATTTGAGTCGTTGTAGGGTCATCCTTTGAATGTGTGGATGTTTTGAATTCCAAATAATTGACGTTATGATTGAATCTAATTTCTTAAAAAATGATTTGTTAATGTATATGGGAATGTTTTGAAATAGAACCAGCAGCTTAGGGAGGATATTCATCTTAACTGTGTTAATTCTCCCTGCTAAAGTAAGATGGAGGGTAGACCATCAATGCACGTCTTGTTTAATTTTGTCCAAGAAGTGCACTTCCATTCCTGCAAAATCATTTTTGTCCACACCGTTTTCATTTGTGTTATCATTTGAAACATTCTGCTGAATCAAAACTCTAAAGCAAAGTCTGATTTTGATTAATTATGAATGAACAGCGATGGGTGCCAGTGACTTGTGTCAGTTTCAGGTTATTTCAGAGACAGTTGGGAGTTTCTTCTTTTTTTCTTGGAGGAGTACAAACACATTTGTCCACATCCTCTGGGCAAGATTACTTGCGTAGATTTTTAAGAAAGCAGCCCACAGGGGACCACGTGCTCAGTGACTGCCGTTTCCGTGTCGCTCTTTGATGTGGCATTTCCATCCCCTTTACAAATAAAGGGAGCAGCACATCAAAAGGCAGCACACCCCGGACCTGCTGACCAGGAGCAGCCGTCTGATTGTTGGCATTGTGGCACCGCACACAAACACCGGGGAGGACACGCAGCGACTTGCCAAAAAATAAAACAAACCCGCACTGAAAAGAGCATGAAAGGCCTTCTGAGGCTTTGCTGTTTACTCAGCGTGCGGCGGGCATCTTGACCAAGAAGGAAAGAATCCACCCATTTGAGCACCTGCACGTTAATGCCACACATGCATGTCAATGAACGCCTCGGCACTAAAATCAAGCAATTGCTAATAAAGGATTTAAGGAGAATCTTGTAAAAAAAAAATTTGGACACAATACTTTGTGACAGTGGCACCGTGGGTAGCATAGCTTATTCACATGTCCACGTTCAAATGAGAGCCTGGAAACAGGGTACACCTGTAAATCTCCACCGACAAACACACCGGCACCACGGTGGGTCATACTAAAGAGCTCAGTGGCTAAAAACATGCCACTCTCATAGGATGCCACCCTTGCCATTGAAATGTCTGCTCTTTTTAGATCTGCCCCTGTCAACTGTAACTCCTGTTATTGTGAAGTAGTGGGGTTGAGGAGCAGCCATGAAGTGGTGGATCCCCTCAAAACTGAGAACCGCTGAGTGCTGAAGCACGTAAAAATGGGCATCTCCTCTGGGGCATCACTCCCAGCAGAGTTACAAACCACCTCTGGAAGCCGCATCAGCACAAGGACCAGGTGGCAGCAGCTTCACGAAATGGGTTTCCACGGTCGGGACACTGTCCAGAAGCTTTAAGATCGCAGTGCGCCATGCCAAAGGGTCTGCTGGAGTGGCGTAGAGCATGCCACCATTAGATTCTGGAGCGGTGGAGATGCGTTCCCAGGAGTCTCGCTTCACTATCTGGAGTCTGACGGACAAATCTGCAGAGGGCCCACTGTACTGTAAAGTTTGGTGTTGGAGGGAGAATGATCTGGAGATGTTTTCCTTGGTTACAGTGATGGCTACAGTTAATGCTGCAACACACAAAGACAGCTGAGACCATTGTGGGCTTCCAACGTGGTGGCAACAGTTTGTTGGAGGCCCTTTTCTGTTCCAGCGGGGGCCTGCACTGATACAGCACGTCACCGCACCCACCACACGATGAACCACTTCAGGATCTCAAATTAGGACCCCTGCGCAGCCGTGCAATGGGGGGCACCTCAGCACCACACAAGTTTGAATGGAATGGAAGAGTGTGAGGTTTTATTACGGTGGCTGGGGTGCCAATCCTTTTCCCTTGTTAAGAAAGGGACAAAACCAAGAAAAAAAGGTTTGGGGAAGCCCCCCTCCCCCCCCCCCATACTTGAATGATGAGGCCAGTAAATAAACAACACCAGGAGTGGTCTCCATAGACTGAGTTCACAACTGAACTTAATTGTATCTGCAGTATGTCGGTTTTTTAGAGGGATGACAGGAAGGGTAGGAAACGCAAGTGAGGTCATCTCCAGGGGGCCGGAAGTGAGGTCAGTACCAGAGGCAGGAGTGAGGGTATCAGGAGGACTTCTGCTGAGGGTCTAGAGAGGAAGAAGAAGAAGAGGTGCCATTAGTGCTTATTGTCAACCCCCATTCCGGCTTATCATTTTCTTTAGTTAAGCCCATTGGTTGCCTCTCATGCGCACATTGGTGGCGAGTTGGAGGACCTGTTGGTAGGCCTGGATGCAGGTTAACGTCATACCCTGGTCGGAGTAATTGCAAGTTAAAGGGCCCAACAGAGTGGAATCACTTCTGGCATTTTCGGGATTTATAACCGGCAAACTTTTCCGATTTTAGAACCACCACTCCTTCAACAAGAAGTACAAAGTAAGGTCCATAAAGACGTGAAGGAACTCAAATAGCTTGCACTGAGCGCCCTTCCCAGTGGCTTAGCCACTTCAGACAAGCAGATCATACATCAGGGGCTGCAGCCACCCGTGTCTAGTTAATTATGGGACGAGAGGGATGATGTAATTAGAGTCCACTGGGGTGACTGCAATATAAAAGAGGCTGGGGGGTAGAAATGACATGAGAACGCAGGAGTGATGGCTTGTGAGAAGATCAGTTTGACTAGAAGTATTCGATGGTGAGAGGACATAAAGCATCGGCTCTCTTCATTTACCTAAGGGAGCAGGACCAATGGCTAGGGACAGAAGTTCCAGGGCGCAGCTATGTTCAGATCTGCTGATTTTAGAAAAGAGTGCAGAGGAGAATGGAGAGCTGCCACAGAAGGAAGCAGACAGGAGGATCCACAGTGTGACGGCAACCTTGCTGAGGATAAAACATCTGGCACTATCAGAATTACTATAAACTCACTTCACAGTGGGAAAACAGCAGGCCCTGATGGCTACCCTGCCGAATTTTATAAAAACAAATTCTCAATTAAGCTAGCTCCTCTTTTATTAGCAACATTTACAGAAGCTAGAGACAATAAAATTCTACCTCAAACTTATCATCCAGCCTTCATTACCGTATTTCCTAAGCAAAATAAGGACTTATTACAATGTGCATCATACAGACCAATCTCACTTTTGAATAATGATGCTAAGATACCCCCCAAAGTCCTAGCTAGAAGGATTGAGAAAGTGCTTCCTTCGGTAATTGGATTTATTAAAGGCAGACACTTAGCTTACAATCTTCGACGCCTCTTTAATGTTATATATTCACCCACAAAGTCAAACACCCCAGAGATGATATTATCGTTGGATGCAGAAAAAGCATTTGATATGGTCACCATATTGGAGAAATCTGGGTTTGGCCCGAACATTTGTGCAAGGATCAAACTATTGTATACCAGTCCAGAAGCTTCAGTTTGTATTAACAGCATTAATTCAGACTACTTCAAACTAGAACGAGGTACCAGACAAGGAATGCCCCTTGTCACCACTGCTGTTTGCAATAGCCATTGAGCCACTCGCAGGTCATTGTCGAAATGCTTATGAGATAAAGGGGATTATCAGAGAAGGACTTAAACAGAAAGTTTCTCTATATGCAGATGATATGGTATTGTATATATCAGACCCACAAAATCACTGTGTCTGCAGTCCTAACAGCACTAACAGAATTTCAAAAGATTTCAGGTCTCAGAATTAATCTGACTAAAGTGTGCTCTTTCCAGTGAATTCTCAAGCATGTAATATTAGATCGGACACCTTCCCTTTTATCATCACAGATCAGTTTAAATACCTGGGGGTAAACATCACAAGTAAACATAAAGCTTTTAATTTATTGCAGCACTGATGCACTTTATCTCTTTAAATCTTTGTTGCCAATAAACTTCTCTTACACTACTGAACTGAAAATCTCACCCATCTTCTCTCTTGCTCTAATCCATGACTACAAGGGGTGTCCCAACAGAAGGTGGGCACTGGGGCATCACAGACTCCAATTGTGAGCCAGGTCTTCTCATCCTCACGTGAGCACATGACCTCATAAATGGGCACAACAACCTCGTGGATAGGAGAGTGGAGGCTGTTATAGCTACAAAGTAGGTGGCACCTCCATCTTAATGCCCATGGTTTTAGAAAGGTATCCTCAACAAGCTCTCTAGGTGGGATGTGCAGGGTGTCCGCAAACGGCATATAATGTAGCTTCAGTCACCACCAGTAACCAGCTTTCTGTTTTTATGGGTCCCTCTGGGCAACCAGGACAAGAACTCGGGTCCTGCCAATCATGCCATAAGAGACAGATCATCAGGCTTAGCCAGTCAAGCCAAACCAGAAGGCCCTCATCTCAAGTGACCGACTGCAGGTTTGACATCTTTGTCACAGCAGGTCCACTTTATTTGTTTATGGGCAGTATGCCAGTTTACAGATACCAGTTATGCCAATACACACAATCATTGGAATGTCGAAGAAATCCCAGAAAGTAAAGCCATAAGGGCACGGAAAACATGCAAACACCACATAGCGGGTGACTCGGATGCAGGTGTCTGGAGCTGTGAGGCACCAGACAGCCATCGTGCCCAAGAACAGGAATGTGAAAGGGAAGTTCTTTTAACCTTAACCAGCGGCTGCCTGCCAAAACTCTCAGAACATCAGGGATTTACAAGAAGGCAGCCTGACAAGCTGAAGGAAAGTTAATTATTTTCTGGTGCAAGAAGGAAAATCTATTTTGGGCAATCCCCTTGAAAAGGTGACTCAAGTTGCTAAGTGGTTATCTATCTGACCTCTCTATGTTGATCTTTAATGGACAACAAAACATTTGTCTTGTTAAGGGAAATACCAGAATGATCCCATTGGCCGATGGATATGGACAAGAGCTGAAACTAATGCGAGGTAAGGCTGTGCGGCCCGGGACTTCCCCTGGTGTGAATGCTTGTTCTGTCCCTAAAAGTTCACTTAATTATTTCAAAGAGCAGCGAAAATCAACTTCTAGGAATTCACATCCCCTGGATGAAGTGGCCCCTTTCGGTCACAACAAGTGTCTAGTTGTTGTAAATGAAATACCTGTAACTAATTAACATTATAGAAATGTTTCTCTGTTTTTGAAAGCCCCCTTCAGCTTCAGAAGCTTCTTTCCATCCATTATTTTATCACTCTGTCTGTACAGTTCAAGGAGTGAGAAACCAACATAAGGAACAAGTTGGGCATCAACCCCAGATGGGAAGCCAGGCCATGACAGGCCTCTGATTTGTAACTTATTGTCACACACATGCACATGGGAGCCAGCTGAAGGGCTCATAAGAAGGTATTTCCATGCCAGGCCAGGGGGTGGCAGAGGGCATTACTCCTTTGTCTTTTATCCCTGCAGAGCAAACATGGGAAATTCTGCCCGGACCTGATGACACCACTTCGGGTTCCAAGTCTGATGACCACACTTCCATCTCCAATGATGTCACTTTCCGTTTTCCAGGTCTGATGACATCACTTCTGTTTTCCCGGTCTGATGACATCACTTCCGACTTTGAGGACATCACTTCCGGTTCCAGGGCCAGATTACATCACTTCCAGTTCCAGGCCTGATGACATCACTTTCTGGTCCCGCCATATTCCTTCTGTTTTGGACTCTGGTCTGCAAAAGCCCACTGCTGATATATTTGACCTTTTCAGTCGAAAATTCAAATATATGAAGTGCTGTCCCAAATCTTTTTGTGCTGTCAAGGTGTTTCTTTCACACCTAGCATTTTTAATCCCAGTTCGTCAAAGTAAGAAAGTAAGAAATTTGATAAATGACAGGAAACCGTTGAGTCCATCGAGTTTGTTTGTTTAGCTAAGCTGTACGAAAATATGATGTGGGTCCTTCTTAAATGTTCTCAAGGTTTCCATGTCTTGGTAGTTCTTCAAAGTAACAATGTAAGAAATTTGTTAAACGACAGGAAACCGTTGAGTCCATCGAGTTTGTTTGTTTAAGTAAGCTGTTCGAAAATCTCATGTAGGTTCTTAAAGGTTCTCACGGTTTCCATGTCTTGGTAGTTTGTTCCTGATTCCCAGAACTCTTGGCCTAAATTAGAGCTTCCTGGCTTCAGTCCTGAATGAACTCCCCCTTAATTTGCAATGGTGTCTTCGACAACGCGATTCACCTTTTGGTCGAAAGAATTCTGTAAGATCTTCACTATTGTAGCCTTTGAGGATTTCGAAGACCTGGATTGGGCTGGAAACACGTTTAATTCTCAGAGTCTTCTGTCACACACGGTAGGAGGTGTCCTAAAGTCCTGGCTGGTTGCTCTCCTCTGCACGGCTTCATGTGCTGCTTTGTCTTTCGTTGTTCAGAACGGCACACGGGGTCCAGATGTGGTCTCACTAGTGCATCACGTCATCTGAGCATAATATCCCTCAATTTGTACTCAACGGTTTTTACTATTTAACCTGACGTTTTATTTGCCTTTCTCATCACGGCTTAGATGATGAAAACGTGGTGTCAACATAAACCCCTTTCCAGAGGTTGCTTCCTGTAGCTCAGTGTTCTTGTATTTATGATGGATGTTCATCTGGACTGCGTGTAACACTTGGCACGTTCAACTTCACTTTCCAAGTGTTCTAAAGATTGTCCATGTCTTTCTGAATTGTTTTTGCTACCTCCATTCCTTCAATTTTAGCATCATTTGTAAATTTCAGAAGTTTACTAACTACATTGGAGTCTATATCGTTAACCTCCTTAGCATTAGTCCCGAGCGTCACTCGTCCAATGGTATGGACACGTCTCACACAAGGCCCAAGGATTACTCGGGCTGTAAAAGTGCCAAAAGCGTTAGTGTACGTGTTACTTTGGCATCTGGCGTAAGCATCACACCCAAGCGTTACCCGGGCAGAGGTATAGATGCGTATAACGGCCTCTCGTAAGAAACACCTCTCATCAGCAGTGATGACGAAGTGAATCTGTCTTCAGGCAGAGAAACTGAAATGGTCAGTGACGCTGACAGTGACGCTCGTGTCACTCGCATATCTGCAGTGTGCTTTTAGTATTATTATTATTGTTATTATGATTCATTATTATTACTATTTGTAACATCATTATACTTTTTTCCTACTTTATACTTTTAGTGTTTTTCATGTTTTACAGTCGAAAGATGAGATCTAATAAAAACGTTATTTTTCAAGCCCAAAAATGCAATGCGTTTCACGTGTTTTTTGAGAAAAAAGTGGAACGCTAAGAAGGTTAATATAAAACAGATAAAGGACAGACACCTGAGGACCTCACTCCACTGATGACAGCATCCTTCTCTTATCGCCACTCTTTGTCTCCTATCAGTTAGCCATCTTGAGATCCAGTTTTTATGGGTTACCTCTGACGCCAGTTCTAGTGATCCCTCCAATTATTTTCAGCGACAGTGGCTTCCAACCTGAGCCATTAGACTTCTCATCATTATATGAGGGGCGCAAACTTCAAAGCATGAGAACAAAGTTGTGAGCGGCTTCAGTCCTAAAAGCACTTGCCCTTAATGTCCGGTGGTGTATTCGAGTGCGTGACTCTACTTTATTAATGCCTCGGCCTGAGTTCATGACCGGAGATTAGCTTCCTCCACGTGAGACTAAACAGATTTAATTCTCCGAGCCTGCCAGTTTGGCTCTGTCTTTCTTGTAGCGATGGCACACAATCCCCGGTGTGGTGCATCATAAAGTCAGGGATACAGGGCGCTGGTGCACTCTAATACTGTTCATGATTTAGGCTGAAAACTGATGCTTTGTAGCCTTTTCCTTTAAGAGAAGCCATATTGTGTACTGTTGTCTGGGTCACGCCCCTCGTTTCTAGGGGCGGAGTCTCCGGGGTCGTAACCATGACTTAATCAACCACCAGGATAAAAGGTCAGCCTTTAGCTATGAACCTTATCCAGTCTGCGGATAAAATCCTCGATTTCATGTTGATCTATTATGTGTTTTCTCTTCTTGTATTGCCTGGTTTCGACTTATTGTCTGTTAATTGACCTTCATGCGGATTACGGCCGCTGCGGTTTATTTTTATTTTCTTTTGTTTTGCCCTATGGCCGTTTCTCCTGATTACTCACAAAATCAGTTATCCTGCTGAGTCAGGACATCCACGCTCTGAATAGGACACCCGTCACAAACCTCAGATTTATGTCACAACATTCTTAATCCCAATTACTCAAAGTCAGGGGGGCTGGTAGCTATCCCAACATAAGGTGCCAGGTGGGGCCCTCCCCAGATTGGATGCCAGTCTCATCACAGACCTTTCTGGTGAATTTCAGGAGGTTTCAGTCCCTCTGCCCAAAGAAATTTCACTACGGCGCATTGTTCAACAGTGGCACAATCCCACAGCGGAGCGTCCATGTTCATTCAGTTAGACTAACGGCAGAGTGCTGAGTTACGCCTGATCAAAATACCCATAAGCCACTGTGAGTCCGCTTCTATCCATTTCAGTTAAAACCCAATAACTTGTTAAAATTATCCAACTAACTAAGAACTTGGAAAGGACGTCATTTATCATATAGCAGGAAAACCAAAGGTGACACTTATCTCAAGTAAAAGTGTCTCAAGTCACGGCAAACCCGCAAGCTCAGCTCAGCCTTGGTCACACATTAGCAACTCTTTCAGCGGACACTTAATGCACAAAGACCACGACTACAGACCTCAGGTTTGTAACATTTTCAATCCTGCTTGATCCAAGTCATGGGGGCAGGCAGGAGCCAGATCGATCCAGATTGGTTCATAGTGTGGACGTTATCAGATGTACAGATGAGGAGCCAGTCCATCACAGACCTCACTTTTTCTAACGTAACCTTCTGGATTCCACTTACTCAAAGTTAAGTTTATGGGGAGCCTGTGCCGATCCTAACAGCATAATGTACAAGGCAGCAGCGTTGCAGGTCCACAGTTTTCTTGCTCAAATGGGGTATTTTTGATTGTCATCTGCATGAAAAAATGGGTTTTCACAGATTGCGGTTCTTTGGGCTACTTTTTGTTTTTACAATGCAGTATTTTGGGCTATTTTTCAACTCCCCCACTTCAATTAATTTTTACCATGTTTTTCGTCCATCTGATACCCCTTCCCCTGCTATTCGTACTTCCTGATTTTCCTTACCCCCCGTTGTGTGATGGTACCTACCTATACCTGTTCTTTCACCTTAAATATCTCTGAGGGGGCTTTCCCCCTCTACTGAGGCTTTAATGGTATGTGCCTAACCCTTTCCATTGTCATTCTGTCTTCATCAGGCATTGGGCTGTTCTCTTGGGCCAATTTGTCAATTTTAAGCAAGGGAAGACCCTGGACACCCCTCACAGACTTCAAATCATATAACATAACATTCTGCATTCCATTTACTGAAAGTTAAGTTTATGGTGAGATGGTGCCTAACCTAACAGCATAAGGTAAAAGGTGTAAGTGTTGCAGGTCCTCAGTTTTCCTAGCCTATTTTTGATTGTTGTCTGCAAGAAAAAATGGGCTTTTGCGGGTTGCTGTTCTTTGGGCTACTTTTTGAAAAATAATGTGGTATTTTTGGGCTATTTTTTAAATCCACCCCTGCAATTAATTTTTACCATGTTTTCCATCGATCTAATACTCTTTCCCATGCTATTAGCATTTCGTTACCCCTCTGTTGTGTGATGGTATATACCTGTTCTTTCACTCTCATATATCTCTCAGGGGGCTCCCCCCTACTGGATCTTTAATGGTAGTGCCTAACCCTCTCACTTTCCAGTGTCCTTCTCTCTTTATCAGCCACTGGGCTATTTTCTTGGGCCAATTTAAACTGTCCTTGGGCTCCAAATTTTTTAGGAACCTGGCATCTCTGCAAGGCAGGACCCTGGACACCCATCACAGATGTCAGATCATATAACATAGCATTCTTTCATTTCCACATAGCACTTCCCCTTGGGATTAATAAAGTATCTATCTACCTGTCTTGATTCCACTTACTAAAAGTAATGGTTATGGGAAGCTGGTGCCTACCCTAACAGCATAAGGCACAAGGCATGACTATACTGTGAACAGGACACCCATTACAAATTTCAGATTTCTAACATATCATAATGTCATTGATTCCAGTTATGCAAAGTTGGTGTCATGGTGCCTATCCTGGCAGTGTAGGGTGCAAGACGGGACCCAACCCTGAACAGGGTGCCAGCCAATCACAGACCTCAAATTTATAGCCTAATGTAACATTCTCAATCCCACAACTCGAGATTATGGAGGAACAGCAGGTGCCATCACCTGTTAGGGCTGAGAGATGTCAATATTGAGGGTAAACATCAACGTGGTAGCTCTTTAGAGCAAGGACTTCAGGATCTGTTAGTCACTTATTGCCATGTGGCTCAAACAAAGCTTTTGTTCAGGTCTTGTTACATGACAGCAAGTGGCCCCCATTTTGAAGCATCACCGGTGCTTTTGTAAGTCTTATTGCAGCCCACTGACGCCTTTGTGTAGATCTTGTTAGACAGCAGTAACTGACGGCTAGATACTCCGAGGTAGTACCATGAAGATCTTAGCTTTACATTTTGATAATTAATCAACCAATCATCCCCTGTGATGGACTGGTGCCTTGTCCAGGGATTGCTCGTACCTTACACCCAATGCTTGCTGGGACAGATTCCATCCCTTGGTGACTCTGCTCAGGATAAGCGGACTTAGAAAACTGCATGGTTTGCTATGGTATGGTAGCAACTGATAAAACCTGACTTTACCTTGCCCATTAGATACAATAACACATTGTTTATGCAGTTTTGTTACAAGCAATGCGTGGTATGTCCATACAAACAGAAAAAGAAAGTAACATCAGAAAAAGAACCGCCAAGGGCAGAACAGAACAAAGGCATTTGTGAAATGCAATATAGAAAACTGATTTCCAGTCATGGGAACGTTCTCGTCTCAGCCCGGGGCCAAATTCACGTCTTGTCCAATGGAGGTTGTTTTGTTTTTTTTTTACTGGAGGTTTTTAGATTTTTTTTGTTCTCTGTGATTTGTATTCTTCTACCAGCTTTGCTTGGCATGCATGAGTATATATATATCCCAATACATAAATATATTTTTTATATATACAGTATATATATATATATAAATATATATATATATTGTCACACATGTGTATCTGCGAGACAACCTCAGGACTCATTTATCAACTGTTATCCTCCAAGCCAGAAGGTGGCACTGTTGTCTAATGGCTTTTCTCTTCTCCCCTCTACAGAAAGGATGATTGACAGTTCCTCCATTTCTGATGTCACTTCTGGTTTTCGGCGTCCAGAGCTCACCCCTTCCAGTGTGCAGATGTCATAACTGGCTCCAGCACCATCTTGGGGAACTTTGAAGAAGGTTCACATCTGAGCAAGACAAACTGTTTATTTTCCTATAACTTTTTTCTGCTCTTTTGGCAATATGATATATGGATATGACCATGGTGCCCCAACTCTCTTTCAGTCTTTTTTATCTACTGTATATCTATAGTCACCTACATGCACTTGGGGAACAGCTTTTAAAGGCTTAGGTGGTGGTAATTGTCCACTGAGATAGCAGATGGCGCTATATGATAACAGTCTCTGTTCTCTTCCCTCTGTAGAAAGGAAGATTGACACCATTCCCTCTCTGACATCACTTCCAGGTTCTATCCACCTGGACCTGCTTCTTCCTCCAGAATTCCTGAAGTTTGGAGGAGCCACAATCTTGGACAGTCTACCTAAGACGAACATCGTGGCAATTCACTTTTTACGCTATAGCACGCATTTTTTTTCATTTTCTTCTTAAAAATATACAGGGTTGACTGTAAGGTGTCCCAAATCTTTGACTTTGTTCTGCTTCTTTTTTACTATATACAGTGGTACCTTGAGATATGAGTGCCCCAACGTACACGTTTTTTGAGATACGAGCCGTCACTGGGTCGATTTTTTTTGCCTTGAGTTACGAGCCAAAATTTGAAATATGCGCCATCAGAGAGCTTGTCGCCACACATTTCGAGGAACTGACGACGGAGGAGTTGACGGAACTACAGACGTTCTGCAGGAGATCGCTATCGCGGAGGAGGTTATCTCTTATAGTGAGATAAGGAAGTGTTTGCAATGTGCGAAAAAGTTTCGAACTTTAAAGAAAAGAAAAGCCCTGAAAAAGTTACAAGTGATCGTGCAGCGGCGTGATTTAATGATACTTGCCTAACACTTGACTTTATTGAAAAGAAACATCTGATCGCGCAGCCACACTATTTAATAACACTTTCCTAACTCATTTCAGAAACATTCTAAAGGGGAGGACTAAACAAAGCTCCTTGGACAGGTTTGTATTGAAACGCCCTGCGAATGAAAGTGACGAAAGCGTGGCAAAAAAGAAAAAAAAACAACAACTGAAGAAGAAAATGAAGTTAAGCAAAAGTGAAGTGAAAGGAAAAAACATTACAATACACTAATCGGCTCTGCCAACATCTGTTTATTTCTTTAGATTTTCTTTTATGTATTAGGTTTTATTTTGTTTGTATACAATATTTGCTCATTATAAATACATTTTTCTTATGTTGAAAACATTTAACAAAAATTTGGGGTAGTTTTTTGGGGGCTGCCACGAATTCATTTCATTTCAATTAATTTCAATGGGAAAAATTAATTTGAGATACGAGCATTTTGACTTACAAGCTCGGTCACGGAATGAATGAAACTCGTATCTCAAGGTACCACCGTATATAGTAAAAAAGAAGCAGAACATACATAATATATATATATATTGTGGTCCCCGGCCGGGACGCCCAGGAGAACGAGAGGAGGGCTTGTGCCTCCTCCAGACCGCGAGGGGGCGTCCGTCCTGGTTATGTTGGGGGCCTCGGGTAGGGGGCTTGGAAGCCCAGCCCTGTAGGGACCCGTGGCCACCGCCAGGCGGCGCCCCGATGACGGTTTATCCCGTGTGGTCCCCGGCCGGGACGCCTTGGAGGACCAGAGGAGGGCGTGTGCCTCCTCCAGACCGAGAGGGGGCGTCCGTCCTGGTTATGCAGGAGGCCTCGGGTAGGGGGCTTGAAAGCCCAGCCCTGTAGGGACCCATGGCCACCGCCAGGCGGCGCCCCAGTGCCTATTTATCCCGGGAGCCCGGCACTTCCGCCACACCAGGAAGTGCCGGGAGGAAGATGACAGGGGACACCCGGACGCCTTCCGGGTGCGCAGCCGGCACTTCTGCCACACAGGGGTGTGGCCAACTCTAATTGCCGGGAAGCAGCTGGAGCCCATCCGGGTTCCCATAAGAGGGGCCGCCTCCCTCCAGTCATTAGTGGATGTTGGGTGGAAGAGGACAGAGCTGGAGAGAGGACGGGAGGCGGTCGAGAGAAAGGCACAGAGACTGTGAGGCCTGGACAGTTGGGGGAACGGTGCTGGAGGCACTGGGGTTTGTGCACGTGAACACTATTTGTAAATAAACAAGTGTGTTGGGTGAACTATGTTGTCCGTCTGTCTGTGTCCGGGCCAGCGTTCACAATATATATATCTCCATGGCATTCGTAGTCTGAATCACAATCTGATTGTATGGGTGGTTACCTACCAGGTAACGCTTGTGGATGGTCAGCAAGTCGGCTAACATCCACCACGGTGCCCTCTTTCAGTTGCGAGAAGCAGATCATAGAATGGTTGAAATAGTTTTACTGTCAAAGAATGCAAAGAGTACGCGACACGTGTTTCGCACTAATTCTGGGCTCATCAGGCGTACATACTCACTGCACCCCCCTCTCAGGGAACTGAACCTCGGACGTCAGCGCCATAGGCGAACACTGCGTCACGGCGTGTGGTTCGTTCATTTGACAGCATGTAGATCGGGGTAATTACATTCATGGCATTCGTAGTCTGAATCACAATCTGATTGCATGGGTGGTTACCTAACAGGTAATGCTTATATATATATATATATATATATATATATATATATATATATATATATTGTCACACATGTGCGATTAGGAGGCAGCCAAAGAGCCTAAAGGTGAGTGAAACATCGCGAGATAGCGGGTCATCACGTGGTACTCACCTGGATTTCTTTTCATCAACAGAAAACATGAAGAGAAATAATCTCACAACTTCCGGTTTCCAAAATGGCCGCCATGACGCAACTTCCAGCCAACCTCGATGACGTCACTTCCGGCTCCCACAAATCACCTCACTTCCGGCCCATCATGATGACGTTGTTTCCGGTTCCTGCTGCAACGTCACTTCCTGCCAACCATTTCCTGTCATATGATTCATTCTTACTATAAAGCCGCCATTTTGTGATCAGTAAAACATTCATTGTACTTGCAAAGACTCTGAATCGCTTTCTTTTCATTATTGTCTGCACGACAATATACGGGGACGGTCCCCAAAACTTTATTTTGTTTGTGTGAAGATTTATTTACTCAGAAGAATCACCATAATATATATGTATATATATATATTTTTTTTTTATATCCTAGGGGGCTTTGTCCCCTACTGTCTTCGCTCGCCAACCCCAGTGCTTGCACTACACGTTAGCCTCTTTGCAGTTAAGCCACTCACGGATGGGGATGCAGATGTCCAATTTACTAACTGTTTTACATTACAGCGAGTAATTAACCATATTAAAAAACAGTAAAAGGTGATCATTTGAATGTAAATTATGTCGCATTAGAGGTATTCATTGCGTAACACAATTTTGTTCTGTTTGGCTTTGAAATTAACACGCAGATACTTTTACTGTAAAACTTCAGTAAAAATAATTTTTTGAATTCAATGTTCGTCAATAATTTGAGCTCAATTTGGAACTTCATGGCAAAGGCTGTGAATACTTATGTACATGTGATTTCTCAGTTTTTTTATTTTTAATAAATTTGCAAAAACCTTAAGTAAACTTTTTTCACGTTGTCATTATGGGGTGTTGTGTGTAGAATTCTGAGGAAAAAAATGAATTTAATCCATTTTGGAATAAGGCTGTAACATAACGAAATGTGGAAAAAGTGATGCGCTGTGAATACTTTCCGGATGCACGGTATCTACTAGCTGCTGTGTAAGCCTGTGTAGTAAAAAAACCCAGGGTCCTACAAATTATTGAAATCAGAAAAAAAATTGAAATGATGAGATGTCAGGTAATTGTAAGGAGCTACTCTGGGCGTCTCTCCCCTAGGAGGATTCGTTTTGCCGACGTGCTCACATCATTGGTGTATTAGCGGCTAAGCGACTGCCTTTCTTCGGAGGTTTTATTTTGCCGACGTGCTCGCCTCACTTGTGTATCCTCGGAGATGGAGTCCTTACCCTGACTTCACCTCTCACTTCCAGGCCGGATAGACAGACACACACACTTCCATATGTAGACATATATATATATAAGATATGAAAAAGAAAAAAAGAAATAAAAAAGAAGAAGAAAAAACAGCTGGAAAGGAAAGAATATTTAAAGCATAGCAGAGTCAGGAAAAGAAGCAGGTCAAAATAAGGAGTCAGAAATCAAAGGAGAAGACATTGAATAGAAGTCAAGCTCCAAACAGGAGTCATCTATCCATCCACTATCCAACCCACTAAATCCTAACTACAGGGTCACGGGGGTCTGCTGGAGCCAATCCCAGCCAACACAGGGCACAAGGCAGGAAACAAACCCTGGGCAAGGTGCCAGCCCACCGCAGGGCGCACACACATACATGCAAAGCACAATTTAGAATT
The DNA here is from genome assembly GCA_026402145.1 of Polypterus bichir lapradei. Taxonomy (NCBI): domain Eukaryota; kingdom Metazoa; phylum Chordata; class Cladistia; order Polypteriformes; family Polypteridae; genus Polypterus; species Polypterus bichir. Next base: position 48,047,942 of record JANRMT010062829.1, read on the forward strand.
GCCAATGCACCTAACCTGCATGTCTTTGGACTGTGGGAGGAAACCCACGCAGACACGGGGAGAACATGCAAACTCCACACAGGGAGGACCCGGGAAGTGAACCCGGGTCCCCTAACTGCGAGGCAGCAGCGCTACCACTGTGCCGCCCCAAACAGGAGTAACAGGAAATAAGCACTGATGCCATGGCCTGCTTGGAAAATAAGCTAACTACGCTACAGCAAATGAGACGTTGCATACTAACCGAGGGATGATGTATATTAAAGCTGCCGAAAATTTATAGGGTATGTAACATAAGAAGAGAGAGAGAGAATATTAAAGGGCTGGGGTCTAGGTAGGCACACCGTTTAATACAAACAGAAAGTAAAATAATGAACGTCAAGTCCAAAAACGTATTCTGACATCTGTTTTCCTTAAAATGATATTTATTTGCATAATAACCAAGAGTAGCAAATATAAGCAATACAAAGACTTATATAACATGGGTGGGCTCGTGTCGTCTTCTTTCGTTCCCTGATGACAGTTCTCAGATTCCGTAGTTATTGATTAGAGTTAGTTAGTTAGTTAGTTAGTTAGTTAGTTAGTTAGTTAGTTAGTTAGTTAGTTAGTTAGTTAGTTAGTTAGTGATTTTGTATGTTTAATCAAAAATTGAAAAGTCAGATTTCTTCCCAGAGACAGAGCTCTTGGAAAGTGTCCATCAGCTAAGCAGATAGCGAGCTCCATTTAAATGTCTGCAGCTTCTCTTAAAGTCTCAGAAAGGCAACAAGACACCAAAACTAAACTAAAAATGCAACTCTAACATTCTAACAAAAGGCACCCCCCCTTCCCCACCTTTGCCCAGATTAAACCCACACTCACTCACACACACACACACACACCTGGCTTACTGTCCGCTACCACAGCAGCTAACACTTTTACAGTTTCTCAAAACACAGAAAACGTACGGCAAAGCCTCAAACTTGACCCCCATGAGAAGCAAAGAGCTGCCCTAAGCTGCAGGCAGACTGCGAGTGTGAAACATTTGAAGGTTCCGCTTTGCCGTTCATTTCTCCCAGAATTCATTTCACTCCTGTCCTGCTTGACAGCTCTTTCAGGCTGCGGCTGTTTACCAGCTTAAAGAGGTTACTGTGTCCCCCATACACCTTACAAGAGTTTGTTTTGGACGCCAGCTGATGTCTTACTTGGTGAAAGGCCAGAACACTACGCTGTAAATTTTTGAAATAAAATTTCCGGGTTATTCACCAGTGTAGGTAATACTCACACCATTTAATTTTATAACCTAGGGCCAGTATAGCAATTCCCAATACATCTGTAATCATTCAAAAAACATAAAAGGCAGCTGGAGTACTGAATTATTGAATTTCTTTGACAAATATTTACAGCCTGGCATCGTTACAGTGTTTAATTATTTTTGACATATTTACCTTCCGAGTATATTCCCCCTTTTAATCATTTTCAAGACTCACTGAATCACACTTAGGGCTACGGGTCAGATCAGACAAACAGGACCTTGTTAACCATTCACTATTCTTCATATCGAGCCTTTTGCTTCTTAAAAAATGTCACCGCTGCCAAATCGCTACTCCCAAGCAATGTTCAGATCTCAGGGGGGCTTCCAAGCCAGCAGGAAAGGACGTCTGTTGTTCTTTGGAGCTGCTAAGAGAAATATGGTGGGGTGTGTAAAACAGCTGCAATACAAATACATGGGAGCTTCTTTCCAGTAGTTTTCCTCCCGTGAGCCAAAAATGTCTGTGCCAAGTTATTCAGTGACTGTAAACTGTCACGAAAGTGTAAGTGTGGGTGTGTTGACTGTCACCCCAGGCATGGCTGGTTGGCCTTGGACTTGATGTTCTTGTTAATTAAGTAGGTGCCTTAACCAAGGATGGCTTCAGCCTTGAACTTGGCACTGCCAGGATAGGCACTGGTATCCTCCACTGTAAAGTGGACCCCTTCACTTTTTACACATTTTTAGGTTAAAACCCTGTGCTAAAATTGCTTACACTTTTCCCCTTATCAAGTAACTCTCAATACTCAGAATGACAAAGCAAAACCAGGATTTTGGATGTTTTTGTAAATTGATTAAAAGGTGCTAGGTTGAAATCAAAGTCATCAATGCATACTTCGGCATTACCTCTGGCCATCCATTACAATGTAATAATAAAACGCATTTGCATTTGTCATTCCAACAGATGGTGCAGACATCTTTAGTAATAAAATGCATGGCTAAAAGTGAAAGCCATTTGGAGCGCATTTGGGTTGACAGACTCTTGTTATCCATATTGGGTACTCGGTATTATAAGACTTCAGTGACCTGTTGGGGAAGGGGGAGTATCCAGAGTGCGTGATTTTTGAATAGCACAAATGTCGCCCCTTTAAGGAGTGTGCCCGCTGGTGTACAGAGCATGTGCGCCTTTACTTTTTCATGCCTCTCATTCAGTATCATCAAAGTTTGACGACCCTCCCTTGATGTTTACTTTCATTAATGGCGCCAACTCCTTATCACCTTAACTTGATGACCAGGTAAGCGCATGCCCCTTAAATTTCATAAATGGCATCCCTCAGATGATGACACCCTAGACGCCCACCTACTGCTACCTGCTACCTCCTCCCGATGCCATTGGCCATGTCTACTGATGGTTCTTTTCAAATGTGCCTAGGAGTTTGGCAAAGTTCTGCACTTTTTCTATGGTGGATTTTTGACTGTATTGCTCCCTTTTTGACGACTCTTTGAATATTTGTTTCGGGACTTGTTTGCTTTGAATTACATTTTGTGTTACAGGCAACTCCTTTTTTGCCTTTTGTGCTCCACTGTTGTGAAAAAGCATTTCTTGGTGAATAATAAATCATTGTATTTATAAAGACTCTACGTTTGCCCTTATTACGAGCCGGGGTTTGATGGTGATATCCCCCTCTAGTGGACAATTTTGGAAGTGTTTTTGGAACTACATGCTTTGGGACTCCCAGTTCATAACACACGTGTACAGCAGACGGTGAACTTCTTACTTGCATGCTCAACCAACTCATCGCCATAATTAACAAGAAGGTATTCAAGTACAAAAAGGTGAAGTGAGCTTAATTAACTACATTGGAATGAATCAATAAATTAATATGGCAGTGGATAAGGAGCAGCCAGCCAGCCCAGATGGCACCCTCAGCACCCTACACTGCGCTGACAGGTCCACCTCAATGACAGGATGTGATTTAAATATCAATAAACGGTGCTTTTTTTTGTGGAAGCCGAACAGGTGGCATCATCTTTTGCTAACATCCATTCACTTTCCAAAGCTTCAAATGAACGGCATTGTTCCCGATGAAAACGATAACATCAAACTGTTCACAGAAAAAGTCACCACAGAAAGACAGAGAAAAGTCAAACAGAGCGCTTCACTTTCCCTTTATCTGGGTGCTACATCTTCCCTTCTGACAGGCGTTTCACATGCCTTCAGCTGACAGCTGGAGAACCTCGGCCTTTGAAGTTTAAAGGAGATTTTTATCCCAGGTATTTCTCACCAATTCAGATAATATTGAGAAGGGCTCTCCTGATGCTTAAAAGAGTGAGAGGGGGCTTTGTGTTTAAGATCACAGCAATTTGCAAGGTTATTGAGGAACGTGGACTCATAAAAAGACCTTAGAGAGGGAATCCATCAACACTACTAAGTCCTGGCGGAAGATTTTCTTTTATACTTCTTGAAAGTGCTCAGATGAGTAATTATGTCAATTCATGCCAAGCTGTCTGTTACATTTTTAAATGCCATGGGAAAATGAATCAGCAATACAAATGTATACTATCTATTGACGATGGCTGGGACTGGAATTGCCATGGGTGTAGAGTACCCTAATCGATGGTTCACTGGAATAACTACTATGGTTCTGTCAGAGACGATGGGCTTCCACCCCGAGGGGTCCACACTAAGGAACCTAAAAACAGGAACCTGTGGGGTAATTGGAAATGGAAGGACAGTGCGGGAGGTAGGCAAGTAGGGCCGGGGGATCTCCCAGTACAATAGTTGGAAGCTGTCATAATTCTATACCTGGGTTTTGCACCCTTATTAGCTTTTGGTCACGTGAAACCAATCTGTGGAGGTTTTTAACCATTTGCATTTGTTTTTACCAAATTCACTTTCGATTTCATACCATTACAACATAAATTTAACAAACGAAAGGAGACCATTCTGTCTATCAAGCTCCTTCATTTAGCTAATAGTCAAGCTTTCCCACTGTGTCATTCAGATACTTCTACAGGAGGCAGGCAGGCAGAGCAGGGGGATCTCCCAGTATAATAGTTGGACGCTTTCATAATTCTATACCTGGGTATTTTGTCCTTGTTAGCTTTCGGTCAAGTAAAACCAATTTGTCGAGGTTTTTAACCATTTCTATTTCTTTTAAACAAGTTTGTTTTTGATTTCATATCATTAGAACATAAATTTGACACACAAGAGGAAGTCATTCTGTCCATCAGGCTCCTTCATTTAGCTAATAGCCAAGCGGTCCCAGTGTGTCATGCAGATACTTCTGCAGGAGGTAGGCAGGCAGAGCAACAACAACAACAACAACATTTATTTTTATAGCACATATTCATACAAACAGTAGCTCAAAGTGCTTTACATAATAAAGAATAGAAAAATAAACAATATGAAAACAAAATAAATCAGCATTAATTAACATCGAATAAGAGTAAGGTCCAATGGCCAGGGGGGACAGAAAAAACAAAAATAAAAACTCCAGACGGCTGGAGAAAAAAAAATAAAATCTGTAGGGATTCCAGACCATGAGACCGCCCAGTCCCCTCTGGGCATTCTACCTAACATAAATGAAACAGTCCTCTTTGGATTTAGGGTTCTCACGGAAAGGCTTGATGATGATGGTCACATAGAATTCTGCCTTTTAGTCCATCCATCATTGTTGGAGCATCATGAAGCTTTGAGTAGGTGGAGGTGGCGCAGGCCACCACCACAAAGAAACCGGAAAAAGAAACAGAAAAGAGAGTAGGGGTCAGTACGGATTGTAGAGCTACCCTGAATAGTTATTATGAGGAAATTGAACATATAGAGTATCAGGATTAAGTTAAATTAAGTTAAAGTGAAGTTATGAGAAGGCCATGTTAAAGTAATGTGTTTTCAGCAGTGTTTTAAAGTGCTCCACCGTATCAGCCTGACGAATTCCTATTGGCAGGCTATTCCAGATTTTAGGTGCATAGCAGCAGAAGGCCGCCTCACCACTTCTTTTAAGTTTTGTTCTTGGAATTCTAAGGAGACACTCATTTGAGGATCTGAGGTTACGATTTGGAATATAAGGTGTCAGACACTCCGATATATAAGAAGGGGCGAGATTATTTAAGGCTTTATAAACCATAAGCAGAATTTTAAAGTCAATCCTGAATGACACAGGTAACCAGTGTAGTGACATCAGAACTGGAGAAATGTGTTCGGATTTTCTTTTCCTAGTTAGGATTCTAGCAGCTGCATTCTGCACTAGTTGCAAACGATTTATGTCTTATGATTTATGGCAGGGGGATCTCCCAGTGTAATAGTTGGAAGCTGTCATAATTACACATTTCTATACCTGGGTCTTGCGTCCTTGTTAACTTTTTGTCTCGTGAAACCAGTTTATGGAGGTTTCTAACCATTTCTATTTGTGTTCACGAAATTTATTTTTGATTTCATATCCTTAGAACATAAGAAATTTGACAAGCAAGACGAGACTGTTCTGTCCATCAAGCTCCTTCATTTAGCTTATAGCCAAGATGTCCCAGGGTGTCATGCAGATACTTCTTCAGGAGGCAGGCAGGCAAAACAGTGGGATCTCCCAGTAGAATGGTTAAAAGCTGTCATAATTCTATACCTGGGTTTTGCAACCTTGTTAGCTTTTTATCATCTGAAACTAATTTGTGGCTGTTTTTAACCATTTCTGTTTCTTTTCACCAATTTTATTTTCAATTTTATATCATTAGAACATAAATTTGACAAGTGAGAGGAGACCATTCTGTCTTTCAGGCTCCTTCATTTAGTTAATAGCCATGTTGTCCCAGTGTGTCATGCAGATACTTCTTCAGGAGGTAGGCTAGCAGAGCAGGAGGATCTCCCAGTACAATAGTTGGATGCTGTCGTAATAACACATTTCTATACCTGGGTTTTGTGTCCTTGTTAACTTTCTATCCCGCAAAACCAATTTATGGGGGTTTCTAACCATTTCTATTTGTTCACCAAATTTATTTTTGATTTCATACCATCAGAACATAAGAAATTTGACAAAGAGGAGATCATTCTGTCCATCAAGCTCCTTCATTTAGCTAATAGCTAAGTTGTCCTAGTGTGTCATGCAGATACTTCTGCAGAAGGCAGGCAATTAGAGCAGGAGGATCTCCCAGTACAGTAGTTGGAAGCTGTCGTAATAACACATTTCTATTCCTGGGTTTTGTGTCCTTCTTAGCTTTTTATCCCGCCAAACTAATTTATGGAGATTTCTGACCATTTCTGTTTGTTTTCACCAAATTTATTTTTGATTTCATATCATTAGAACTTAAATTTGAGAAGCGAGAGGAGACCATTCTGTCTTTCAGGCTCCTTCATTTAGCTAATAGCTAAGCTGTCCCAGTGTGTTATGCAGATACTTCTTGAGGAGGTAGGCAGGTAGAGCAGGGGGACCTCCCAGTACAATAGTTGAAAACTGTCATAATTCTGTACCTGAGTTTTGCGTCCTTGTTAGCTTTTAAACATGTGAAACCAATTTGTGGAGGTTTCTAACCATTTCTGTTTGTTTTCACCAAATTTAGTTTTTGATTTCATATTATTAGAACATGCGAAAGGAGACCATTCTGTCCATCAGCTCAGTCATTTAGATAATAGCTAAGTTGTCCCTGTGTGTCATCCAGATACTTCTTAAAGGTCATCAAGATTCTGGCATGTCTCAATCATGGTTCCTTCTCAACCTGTGTTTAATTTCTCTTTTGTTCATTTTTGATCATGTGCATCATTCTTTATTTTTAGTTTTGTCTTGTGTATATCACAACTCTTTCACAAACTCAGCAATCAATGGAGAAGGGCTCTCGTTAAGAGACGTGACCAAGAACCTAATGATCATTAAATCCCGGAAAATCTGTGTGGTGATGGGAGAAACTTCCAGAAGGACAACCTTTACCGGAAAACTCTAGTTAATCTGGGTGTTATGGCAGAGTGTTCAGATGACACATAAAACCCCACTTGGTGTCTGTAAAAAAATGTCACCTAAAGAACTTGCAGACTGTATGAAACAAGACTCTCTGGTCTGATGAATCCAAGACTGAACTGTTTGGCCTCATTTGTGAGTGTCACGTCTGGAGGAAATGAGGCATCGCTAATCACTAGAATGGCTCCATTTAAAATACAACCTGGGAGTACTTCCTGTGCTAGGACATGGTCCATAGGAAGCACTTCTGGGTGAGGTGGAAGCCCCACAAAAGTATGGATCACTACTCCCTGCATCCCCTTTCTTGCTTCTCCCATGGAATCCAACAGGGCTTCCCTTTGGGACTACATTTCCCAGCATGCCTTGTGGGTCTCCATATAGGTACTGAGGCTGCCTTCTAGCATGTCAGGTTGTCTCCCCCTGTCTCTCCCAGCCAAGTAAGGATCTTTGGTCCATCTCTGCTGGGGACACTTTGTGTACCCACTTCTGCATTGGCATCTCATGGCAACCTGCCACTCTTCCTCAATACCTTGGCCTCCCAGGCAGGTGAAGAACTCTTGAAACATCCTGACAGGAGTGCCAGACCGTGCTTGTAGTCCATTATAGTACATGAGTGTGCATTTGTGTGTGTGTGTGTACAGTACACTGACGCTCCGGCTCCTTCATTTTGATTTGTTCATCCTTTATCAGCATTTCTCACACTGATTTCCGCAACATAATATTTTATATGAATATGGCTATTCATTATAGACTGATTATTTTCAATCATAAGACATGCAGGCTTTTCCCAGTTCACGCACCAGCAGCATTGGTGACTCAACTCCACCATTTGTATCCCATATTGTCCTGAACTTCTCCATCTGTCCATTTTCTTATCCTGTTTATTATGGGGTTATGGGGCAGCTGGAGCCTATGCCACCAAACATCAGGGGGCAAGACAGGAAGACCACACTTAATTGTTCCTCGGCTTTTGGTTTGCCCCATGCCTCTCTTTCCGATCCCCACACTTCTGCACTTCTACACTGGGCCGCCTCTCCATCCCCAGTCCCTTACTGTAACAGTATAGTACCATCTGGTGATGGGAGTGGTGGGGGTCTTTTTTTTTTTTTTTTTTTTTTACGATGGCATGTTTTGCATCAAGCGAGAGGCTTCTTCATTCTCAAAGGGTCCTGAAAAGGTCCTTTGTTTGCTTGCTGAACACCTGGAGCAAATTGTCGCAGTGGACTACAGCTGTGGAAGGGTCCGGCCATGTCACTGGTTGTCTGCCTTTGCGAGGACTGGAATACCAACCAGACTGGATTAGTGGAAAGAAAAAGCCTGTCATACTTTGTTGTCTTGTATTCAGCATAAAAACATCAGCTTTGAAAAATGTCTAACAATTCATTGTATTGGGGGCTGTCGAGCTTACTAAAAAGAGAGGAGAGGACTTTTCTTTCTTTCCTTCTTTCCTGTTTTAGACATTTACTTCTCTAGAAGAATTTATGTACGGCCCTATTGGAGGGGATAAGATGTCGAACAATTACTTCTTTAATACCAATGTATGCATTTTAGAAATTAAAAAAAGAAAGAAAGAAAAATGCTGGCCCAGATCTGAGGCAAATTCTTAAACATGCTGGAACAAAACTGCCACCCGTTTCATGATATTCGGTGTTCTGTTTCACGGTCCATTTTTGTGTACAGTCCGCTGTAGTCTGGCAAGTTTAACGATGTAACGTGGCGGATTTTGTTTCAGGGATTTTAATCAATAGAGGCTGCATAGACGGAGTCATTGTTAAAAACGTAGTAGCGCGTTTAAATGAAATATTTGTATTACCAAGAGAAATCGGTAAGGTTAACAGGCTGACTTGATCAAAGTAGTTAAGCCCCTCGTGCTGCTATTCTAAATTATAATGGGGAACGTTAAATTAAAAATATGCAGCCCTATTGTTCAATTTGTTGAGCCCGTGAGGTGCCGGTGTGTCAATCACTCGCCGTCCTGTCTCGTTACTCGCGCCGGGACTTTGCAGCCTCGCTGCTCAGTCTGCACAAACGGCGTTTGGTTTTCTCCTCCTGGAAAACAGGAGTCGTGGTGTTCAGTTTACAGCATCTTCGGGAAAAAATACAATAAAATGAAATGTGCGTTTAATTGCTGCGTGGATGGAGTGCCATAGCCGTCCTGACAACGAACGGGTGTGTGCGGGACCGACAGGTGAAGGTGAACGAGCGACATGCAGGCGGACTGCCGGCCGGCCATACAGGTGCAGAACACGACAAACATCCCCAGTCCTTTAGGGGGGGAAGTGGCAGGTAAACGAGAGGACCGCTCTCTTCCTCTTGAAAGAAGTTGATCTGAATCCTTGAATGTTTATTTTCATCCATAAACACCAACGGAATAATGATATTTTATACTGAAATGATAATCTCTAAATCGGACGGGTAATTAGCGTTAATAAGTCAATCTCAGCCAGAACTGACCAGAAATTGGTGGAAAAAGGGCAAAAACTGGTTAATTTTGGAACAGTTCTTGAGGTTTATTGTAACTACCTCATAAACTAAATATTATAGAAAACTTGTTAGAACGATCTGTGTAGAATAAATTAAAACGAGCGGCGTAAAAACAACCCACATCTCCGATGTAAAAACTTTTAGTTTGATTTTGGTTTTCAAATTGAAAATTTGAAGCTTTTTTATCATGCTTTATTTAGAAATGACCCCAGGAAGTAGGAATGAATTTTATATCCGCAATATCGGGTTGGATAGACTTGATAACTGCACACTCCATGGGTGCCTGCTTGATTTATAGATACATCCTATTTAAAATTGATATGAAAGACATTATATCATAAATAGAAAGTTGATGTTTAAAACTGATGTGAACGGCACTATATAATAGATCTTATTTAAAAGTGTTGTGAATGGCAGTATATTTATAGAAAAATACTATTTAAAATTGATATAAAGGCAGAATATAATAAATGGACAGAAACTATTTAAAATTGATATGAAAGACATTATATCATAAATAGAAAGTTGATATTTAAAACTGATGTGAACGGCACTATATAATTAATGGAGAGAAAATGGATATAAAAGGCATAATATAATAAATGGATAGACATTATTTAAAATTGATAAAGGCCCTATATAACAGACAAATTCCATTTAAAATTGATAAGAAAGGTGCTATATAATAGATAGATTGATGTATTCTATTTAAAATTGATATGAAAGGCATTATATAATAGACATTATTTACAATTAATAAGAAAGGCACTATATCATGGCAGATTGATCCATCTATTTGAAATTGATAAAGTCGCTATATAATAAACAGATTGACAGGGTCTATTTAAAATTGATCAGGGGCTATATAATAATATGTATTTAAAATTGATATGAAAGGCATTATATAATATATCCTATTTGAAATTAATGTGAAAAGCACTATATAATAAATAGAAAGATACTATTTAAAACTTTTAAAAATGGGCTATACAATTGATACTAAAATTTAAATAAAAGGCACAATATAGTAGACAGACCAATTAAATATAGGGTGTTCCAGATCTAACTATGCAATTTTTTTTACGCTATAACTTAAATTTATTACATTGAAAATCACCCGAAAAATCCCGGACCATGAAGAGGTGTGCGAACTGACGACATGAAGAATCGTCCCCGCATAAATCAAAGTCATCAAGACGATCTGGATCTGCATAATTAGATCTGGACCACTCTGTATTTTTTTTTTTAATATATATAACTGAAATAAAAATTCCCAGAATTAAATGGTTTTTCGTCAAGCAATGACGCAAAGAACCAAACACCCCAGTAAAGTGCCATTTTGGAATTTTTATTTTTATGAGTGTATAGATAGGTAGACTGACCGGAAAGGCACTCGACAATATATACAGGGTGGTCCAGATCTAATTATGCAGATCCCGATCGTCCCGATTGATTTATGCGGGGACGATTCCAGTTCGACGCGAAGACGATTCTTCATGTCGTCAGTTCGCACACTTCTCGATGGTCTGGGATTTTTCGGGTGATTTTCTATCTAATAAACTTAAGTTATAGCGTAATGAAAATCGCATAATTAGATCTGGACCACCCTATAGATAGAACACTGTCTGTACTCTTTATACGGACTGTCATGTTCCTTTTTTTAAAATAAACCATTAACCATGTTAATCCGTGTCCGTTTCTTTTTCTTTTTTTTTTTTTTTTTTTAAATCGAGAGGTAATTCGCCAGTATTAACTAACTTTGACTATTTTTACATGAAGTCAGCGTTCTTGCTCGGTGTGTATGCTGCACCTCTTTCTGATGGCGTGATTTTTCATACCGTTAAGCGAGACTCGACATTTCACATATTCCGGCTATTATTTTGTTCCATTCGCTCGGCTTTGCGCGTGGGTTGGCTTACTAACCGTGAAATCCCGTAACGGTTGCTACAGAGAGTTACTAGCCGTATATCTGCATCTTAAACTCGGATTCTTAAAGTTCACTTTACTGCGCGGCTCGAGTGGCTCGTCGTCGAACCTTCGCTTGACAAGTAAGCTCTGCATTCCGCGATGGGCGCTTTAATTAAAGCTTTAAGAAGGTCCCATAACACAACGTGTGGGCAAAACAGAAATCTGGAATGTCTAGCAGGCTATCTAGCAGGTAAGAGATGAAGAAAGCCTGAACTTAGTCCAAGTGAGGGTCCTTATAGTAAATCGGGAACTCGCTGGAGTGTCACAAATCTGTACTCATCGGCAGATGGCTGTTTGTGCAGCCTGCTCTTTTCGTTGGTGGTACATTTGGGAGCCAAAACACCGGTCACCCTGTGGCATCACTCTGAAGGGCTACTTTGGCATCTTTATGTTTGAGAGGGGCACCTCCACCTGATTGTATGGAGCATAAGGCTGGGACAGGATTTGTCAGAGTTTTCTTTAATTGTTCACGCTTGCGTTAACTATGGAGGAGCATCAGGTGACGATACGCCTTTCACTGCGGCAAAAAACGGCTATTTTTCTCTTTTCTTTTCACAATACAGTTTACAATGCCCCAGGAGAAGTACGTGATGTTAAAAGACACCTTTGAGATGTACTTGGTATTGTCTCCTCGATAATAACTGAAAGGTGCACCGAGCTGCTGCCAGACCCGCCATTTGTTCCACATTAGAGATCATCGGGGACCAACCGTGCGAGCAAAACTGTTTGTGTTTAGTTGCTAAGAGGCGATATGCGACTTCTTAATGCAGCCCAGATAGACAAATAGATAGGAAAGGCACTAAGCAATGGATCAGATATTCTAGATATGAAAGGCTCTGTATACAATGTACAGGAATAGGGCTAGAGGAGATGGGTTAGGAAAGGCACTATACAATAGACAAAACATTATAGACAGAAATGAAACGGTGAAAGGCGCTATATAATAATAAATCGATAAGAAATTAACTACATAAAATAGTGAAAGGTGCTATGCAAGAGATAAAATATTATTGATAGAACTGAAATGTATTAGATATAAAATGCACTATACAAAATACATAGGAAAAAGGTTATATAAAATAGATTAGGAAATGCACTATACAACAGATAAAATATTATAGATAGGAATGAAATGCATTATAGATATGAAAGGGTATAATGTATAGGAAGGGGCTAAATAACAGATCAAATATTATAGATGGAAATGAAGTGCATTATAGATATGAAAGGCGCTATATACTCGATAAGAAAAGAACTATATAAAATAGTGAAAGGCACTATACAATAAATAAAATATAGGAATGAAATGCATTATAGATGTGAAAGGCACTGTATAAAATAGGAAAAGGGCTATATAAGATAGATTAGGAAAGGCACTATACAATAGATGAAACGGATGAAAATGAAATGCATTATAGATATGAAAGATGCTATATAATACGTCAATAGGAAATGAACTATATAAAATAGTGAAAGGCACTATACAACAGATAAAATATCATAGATAGGAATGAAATACATTATAGATATGAAAGGCGCTGTATGAAATATATAGCCCTTTTCCTAAAATAGATTAGGAAAGGCAGTATATAACAGATTAAATATTATAAATGGAACTGAAATGCAAAATAGATATGAAAGGCACTAAATAAAATGTATAGGAAAGGCACTATACAACAGATAAAATATAGACGGAAATCAAATGTATTATAGGTATGCAAAGGCACAATATAATAAATTGATAAGAAATTAACTATGCAAAATAGTAAAGTGCGCTATACAGCAGATCAAATACTGTATAACATGCAGAGAAATGAGGTGCATTATAGATATAAAAGGCACTGTATTAATGGTCTAAATAAGACAGACAGGAAACGCACAATATAATATACAGATAGCGAAAAGGCCGCATACATTTATTATTGCCTGCCTACGAGTTATTAGGTCGTGTTTGTGCCACGTAGTTTATTTGTATGTAAAATGTCAGTGAATGACTGTTGAGCAGTTACGAAACAGTGCATTATTTGTGTAAATGATATTTGGGCTCATAACTGGCGCATGTAAATGAAGGACGCTGAAAGTGCTTTTCCACAATCTCGCGCTTTAAATGCTGATTCCGCGAAACACACACACACACACACACACACACATACACACACAGATACACACATAAACACAGAGTTGCTCTGAAAGTGTTTGGCGCGCACACCCACACTCGTAACGCTTTGGAAATGCGGTGTCGCAACAGCGCAATGAACAATTGACAGATTACAAGGAATATTTCAAAACGTTTACTCCAAAGCCCCCCGCCCTCACCGCGGCTCTCGGCCCCAGTCCCCGTCCTTTACTCGAGCTCAATCCCGATTTCGCCCCCGTCTCATTATGAAGTGTTACAAAGTTGCTGAAGTGAGAAATGAGCCTGCGAAAGCTCGTTGTCCTAATTAAACTTTGACAAGAAGAGTGACGAGAAGCAATGAAGAGGAAACAATGACAACAGTGTTTGAGAATGAGCCCGGAGCTGGGAAAGGCTTTGTCCCCCTGAACAAAAGCATTTGTTTGCATGTGTTAAACTCTATTAAACTTCATCAGACACAGGTGCAAACAGCAACTTCTGGGGACATCACATCTCATCACACCTTTGTGCGGCTGATGAACGGTCGGCGCTCACTGCTAATCAGTTCATATGGAGGACTAAATGGCAGATCAAAGGTGCTCTGTTACAATATAAAAAAATTAATAACAATAATAGGGAGCGCTCCGGAACAGATGCACAGTAATTACTTCTGTCGTGTGAAGGCACCGGGTTATCATCAATTTAGGAGAAATATTTAAAGAAACGCAAACAATGAAGGTCTCTTCATTTGACTGCGTATTGTCCGTGTCATCATTTCTTCCGATCGTCCGACCATGCATATTAATAACACCCTACCTATTATAGTGCCTTTTTTCTCCGTCTAACTATTAAATAGTGACTTTGTCCGGCTGCATGTGACATAGCACCTCTGCCTGTCTGTCTGTTATATACAGCAACTTTCCTAAACGTCTAAAACCTCTCGCTTTTGAAAACGAGTGCCTTCGAGGTTACAAAATGAATTATGTTTATCATGAATACGACGAAAAAGGTAAAGCGCACCGAGTAAAGACAGGGTATCCCATCTATTATATAGCGCCTTTCATGTCTAGCTATCTTTCACCATTTCACAGAGTGCCTTTCACTCTAGTACGGTATCTATCTGTTATATATTGCCTTTCCGATGTTTGTCTGTCTATCATATAGTGCCTTTCATATTTACCTCTATATCTGTTTCTTTATTTCATATAGTGCCTTTCACTCTGTGATGAAATATCTGTTGTATAGTTGCTTTTCGATCTATTTTTTCCATTTCATATAGTGCCTTTCATATTTATCTCTATATCTATTTCTTTATTTTATATAGTGCCTTTCACTCTGTCTAATACAGTATCTATCTGTTATAGCGCCCTTCCGATGTTTCTGTCTATCATATAGTGCATTTCATATTTATCTATATATCTACCTATTTCTCCATTTCAATTAGTGCCTTTCACTCTATATCTAGTGCAGTATTTACCTATCTGTGGTTTATGTAGTGCCCGCCATCATATATAGTGATTTTGTTTGTATGTGACATATCACCTGTCTGTCTGTCCGCTACGTAGCAACTTTCTGTCAAAGACAACGTTACAGAATGATTTATTTTTGTTTATCACCATAATGATCATCCATTTAAAATACGCAGAGAAAGACAGTAAGATGATAACGTAATAATAGAAAAGAAAAGAACGCATATTTAGGGTTACATTTTCACATTATTCACGTGTGCCCTGTAAGCTCGGTGTTCAAATATTCTCAGTAACTCGCTCGTTTTTTTTTTTTTTCCTCGTCGCACTTTATTCTACTTTACTTTTTGTTTTTATTTTTTTAATCTCAAGTTCGCGAGCAGTGATGGAGCCCACGTACAGTAAATGCCATTAGTTGTGTGGTTTTATCTGCTCAGGCGTGAGAACTGCAAAGTGCTGGGCATTCAGCCTACCAAACAGATGTTAATTCCGAAAAGCAAACGCAAGTGGGGGCTGCACGCTGATTACTCGGGGTGACCTTTTCCAACAGTTTTGCTGCTAATGGCACACCAAGTTGGGCTTTCGTGGATAATCGCAAATACTGGAAAGTCAAACTATTGCTCGTTTTACAAGTTAGCGGAGCAGTGAGGGGATCTTAAAGTAGCCGTGAACGTTTAGGACACAGCTCAGTTCAGCACGCTTAGCGATCGATCAGTCAGCCCCGCGATCCGCTCGGGGTGTCGGCTCGTCCAAGCACAAACTGCACATTCATAAAATTCCCAGCATTAATTGATCAGGAAAAACGTTCGGTAAGCCATAAGATTTATAGACGTAAGTAACAGTTAAGAGTTCGCATTCAGAGGATCTTCATTAAGGGGTCGCGACTTTAGTAGCGGAGGCAAGTATTCGCGATGTGGCCTTAATTTAAATATTTATAGATAGTTTTAAAGTCCTTCACTACTGGTTTTCTGTTGATGCATATAGAAGCAGTAAGAAATCACATTGTTCTTATACACAATAAGCTGATGACTTAAAACGATTGAGATACAATGGGTTTCATTTCTTTCGTTTTTTCCAGTAGGAGCGCAGACAGATGAAGTGACTTGCTCAGGGTCACACCGTGGTGTCATTAATGGAACCTGAACCCACAACTAAGAATGAAAGCCTTAATTCGCCACGCCGCCCGCCAATGGCTTTACTCGTCTTTGTTCCTACTCACGATTTCCAAGTTAGCGAAGTTCAGTTATTTTGTATATTAGTGTGAGGTTGTTGTTGTTATTATTTATAGACATTGTGTGTGTGTGTGCGTGTTTATTTCTATTATATTCTACCCTCCTTCAGCCTGTGAAACACCTTGATTTGCGCATGCTGTTAATGGCGCTATATGAAACAGAATTTTCCGTATACTTGTGTTTATTCTGTTGAAAAACGCAGTGTCTGTAACAAATATTTAACCGTATAAAATTGTTTACCCTACAGAAATTACTAATTGCTACTTAATAGACGGTTTTATTCACTGTGATAAATAGATTGGATAGGCACTATATAACAGAAGAAAATAAATGAGAGGAAAGAGAGTATATAATCGATCGGTAATGAAAGGCACTGTATTATATAGACAGTGAAAGGCACTATATGATAGATTCACCATGTAATTATGAAGCCAGCATCTTGTGATGTTCTCATTGCTTTCCCACGTCCACTGTATTATCTGAAGTCTTCGTCCACTTAAATATAAATATGGACTGGCCGGTTGTGTTCTTCATCCTCCTTCCATTCGCACAAATCGCCGCACGCGTCACAAAGTCGCTTCAAGCGCAACCTTCGCTAACGATGGCCAATAGAAATGCTAACCCTAACGAACAGAAATAAAGGAGTGGAAAAAACGAACAACGGACAGATTAAAAGTAGAGGGCGGAGCGAAATTATCAGCCGCTATTTAATGGGATGGGAGGAACTCCAAATTGTTATAAAGGCTGCTGGAGGTGCACGACAGCACAAACAGCGGCGCCGGCTCGGAAACTTCTTTGGAAGTCCCATCTTCAGCAAGCAACATGACGGAGAATGGCGCGATAGAGAATGGGCAACCGGAGAAAAAAACGCCACTAATCCCGCATCCGATTAAGAATCTGGAAGTGAAGCACACGAAGGTAGGATTTGTATTATCGTTATTGTTATTCCGATCAGGTGGAGCTTTGCCGCTAGTAAATGCGCCTTGTCAGAGGCTTCAATAGCCGTGAACGACCCGCGTCTGAACCAAAACAGGAGGAGGCGACTGTCGCCGACGTCTCTGTGTAAACGCACGGGGACCGTACCATGTGCGCTTCAGCCAACGAGGGACTTCAGAGGCGGTGATGAGCTGCACCCTCGGGGCTCACGGGTTAATGCTGGCTGGCACTGCTGACTTTGAAATAGTCCAGTACGTGTCATATTCTATACTTCAGTCCACTATATGTAAACTGTCGGGACTTAAACCATGCAGTACTGTATAGGAGACGTTCCCGGCGTTTGCTACTAAACGCCATTCTTAAAAATACTCGACTATACTATAATCAGTCCTATCCTATCCTATTTTATACAATGCTACATTTCTGACTTTTCTGTTTAAATATTGCCCCATATACTCAGTGCCATGTTCAATGCTCTTATTCCGATACACTATACTGTACTATAGTATATTATAAAGAAGATTTTCCCAACTTTTACTTTTAAATGCCATACTCTGCTATACTCTACTATTGTTGATTCCGCGTTAATCCATCCGATGCTATCCTTTCTTATATAATACAATATTATACAGGTAACATTTCTGACTTATTTTTAAGATACTTTACTCAGTGCCAGATTCTTACTCTTATAAATTATTTATACTACTGTATCTTGTAAAACATACTATATTTGAGATGTTCCTTGACTTTTGTTTTTAAATGCTATTCTCTGCCATGTTATACTTTACTGTACCATAATCCATCCTATACTATCCTTTGTTCTATATAGGTAAAACGTCTGAATTTTATGTTTAAATATATACTGTACTATACAATACCTTACTCTGTGCCATATTCTGTTGTCTATTCTAGTATATGTGTACTATTGTATTTTATATTACTAAATGTTACTTTATGTATGAGACATTTCCGACTTTTATTTTTAAAAGCCCTACTCTATGATATTGTATTCTATACTTTATACCATACCGACTGTAAATTATTCTGTACTATCCTACCATTCTCACTAGTATACTGCACCATATTCTGCTTTACTATAGTATGCTCTGCTCTATTCTACTATACTAGAGAGCAGGACACAAGTGCCATTTCCGACATTTCAGTGGCCCGACCCTACTATGCCAGCCATACTCTGCTTTACTCTCCTATACTGTATACTATACTCTTCGCTGGAATCCTCATGCGTTTTCACGTGGTATTTGGCTTGTGTCATCTTTGACGCCTACTCATGTCACACAGGCACCTGTCAACGTCCTCGTGGGTGTGTTCACGGACTTCCCCAAGCGGGCTTGTCTGTCACAAGCAGAATGTGACGACGAGACTCACGCTAACGAAAAGAATCGCACACGAGGACAATTAAAACGATGTATTCAGGAGTCGGGGTCTTTTTAACAACCCCTCCGAGCGAATGTTTTGAATGTTCTAAGGTCGTTTTACCGCCGTAGTGAGTGGCTGTGATGTAAAAGAGCATTCGCGGATTTGTTCTCATCTGTCTGCTGAGTTTTAATAACCGGATTAGCGCATTATTGGGACTCGAAACGTGGCGCTAAGGGCCGTCCTGCTGCACGATGTCTGCCAATTTAATAATTACTCACGCATTCCTTCCTCATAGATTTTTATTAACAATGAATGGCACCCATCTGAGAGTGGACGGCTGTTCCCAACCCACAACCCAGCAACAGGTGCACAGATCTGTGAGATTGAAGAAGGCGACAAGGTAAGCGACACCTGAGTCCTCATGTTAGAGTTTAAGAGAGGTGGCCAGATTACCGGGGGTACCCGTAATGAAAAGTCCAGCAAAATGACACCTTTTATTGGCTAACAGAAAGATTACGATATGCAAGCTTTCAGGCCCCTTCCTCAGGCAAGAGGTACACGTAGAAAGTTAAACGCTGCGGGGTCTTCGGAGGGACGAAGAAAGAGTTCGAGTCTGGGAAGACCCCGCAAGCATCTCACAGGGGCAACCCCATTTAGAACCAAACCGACAACCCCTTATAATGGGAGAGAACCACTCGAACATCAGGCCGACGGGGTCGGCATTCGGGGCTCCTTCCATTTTATAGCAGAGCGGCTTAAAGGTGGAGTGCCCGCTGCATTACACGCCATTAGTAGAAACGCAGGCATCGACACTTTGACGTGCTGCTTTTCTAGTCGTCAAGTTAATGAGAAAACAAGAATGATGGCCGTGCATTGGGTAACAGCAGTTTTGCAACCATTGATCCATTATCCAACCTGCTATATCCTAACTACAGGCTCATGGGGGTCTGCTGGAGCCAAACCCAGGGCACAAGGCAGGAAACAAACCCAGGGCAGGGCGCCTGGCCACCGCAGGGCACGCACGATTGCCAATGCACCTAACCTGCATGTCTTTGGATTGTGGGAGGAAACCCACGCAGACACAGGGAGAACATGCAAACTCCACGCAGGGAGGACCCGGGAAGCGAACTCGGGTCTCCTAACTGTGAGGCAGCAGCACTACCACTGCACCACCGTGCCAGCCAGTTTTTGCAACCAAGTTGACAACATTTTTAAACAGTGTAGCCTTTATTTGTATTATTAATAGAAGTATAGTACTAGAATCTATGTCACTCTGAGTACAGTGAAACTCAATTGTCATGTCTGACCAACATGTCACACAACGCCACTCGAAGTGATAAGCAAGAATTGATAAAAAATTCAGAAGGGCAAGACAACCTGATGTGCGCCTCAAGCAAGACCCGTCTTAACATATGGGCATTGGCCGCGGACCCCAGGAGCACTGGGGGCCCACAATGTTTCCAATGTCTATCTGCTATGAAAACGGGGGCCCCTGCACACTAGTTTGCCCCCCGGGAGCCCGTGATTGTGATAAGACGACCCGGCCTCAGCCTTGTTCCGTCAAAGCCCCAGTTCATGACACCTTGTGTTTCTGGCTTCAGAGAAGGTCCGATTTGTAGGACTACGTTTTATGATACATTAGGATTATTATCATAATCAGTGCTTGAAATGGGCCAGTACTGAATGCAACCCTGCACTGGATTAAGCAGATCTGAGAATGAAATAAAAACGTGTTAGTGGTGGAATTGGGCTGACGCTCATCCGTACACGGTACCGGCACTTCTTCCAATTTCAACCTAGAGTATCAGGAACTGTTCTCCGTGTCCCAGTGAGTAATGGTCTGCGATAACTGTGGGGCTTGCGATACCATTGGGCAGGGCTGGAATAACCATTAAGCAAAATAAGCCCATGCTTAGGGCATCAAGGGAAGGAGGGCACCACAGACGTTTTCCATTGCCGGATTTACCGTGGACTATATGGTGCAAAACTGCAAATGATGTAGCTGAACCGGGCCCCACAAGAAGGGGGCTTCCAAATTAAAAGAAAAAATGACATACATATATAAAATAATAATAGAGGTTAATGATATATATTCACTGCAGTGGGTTGGCACCCTGCCCAGGATTGGATTCCTGCCTTGTGCCCTGTGTTGGCTGGGATTGGCTCCAGCAGACCCCCGTGACCCTGTGTTCGGTTTCAGCGGGTTGGAAAATGGATGGATGGATATATATTCATTTTGGGAACACAACAATTTAGAATCAGGTAACTGCCACACAGACCACCGAGCCTCATGTGATCGTCCTTGTCTTGGTCACATAAGCTCTCCTGTGCTGTCATCCACTGAGTGTGAGTACAGCTCACATTTACGGGGGCACCAAAATCTGTTTTGTGCTTAGGGCTTCTAAGGGTCTGAATTCCAGCCCTGCCATTGGGGATCTCCCCCCAACCCCAAACACTACTCTTCAGCCAACTGCAATTGTATTGTGGAGCGTAAAGTTTCACAGAGATGGGATCTCCCAACCTCCATGCTCTTCAATCGAGTGCCAGGGCATCACCATGAACAGAGTTCCACTGGTAATTTGAGTCCACTGCAAGCTTTTATTATTATTATTATTATTATTATTATTATTATTATTATTAATACAACATTTGGATGAACTTCCAATTGCACTGTAAATTGTGTGAATATGAATGTGGTTATCCACATACCCCTCCAACAAAATGGCATCCTGTCCCGGACTGATTCCTGACCACTTCTGCCAGGGCAGTCTCCGGTACCCCCAACCCTGAATTAGACTATACAGGTCTGAGGATCAGATTTATAATTTATTATCATTATTATTGTTCAAACTGTTTTCTAGGATTGCTACCTCCTATATCAGGCCTAGGCCATGACATAGGGCAGTTTTAATGTGATGTGTATTACTGTATTATTATTATTATTATTATTATTCAGTTTGGGTTAACTGACAATTACAAACAGTGTGAGGATGGATGCTGTTGTGGGCAAATCCTCCTTCAGAATGGCGTCCTGTCCACGCTTTGTTTATGTCCTGTTGCTGTAAATCATGCGAGTATGAATGTGGTCGTCCGCAAATCCTTTGACAAAAATGGCATCTTGACCACTTGTGCCAGGGTAATCACCGGCCTGCACAACCATAGATTTGATAATAAAGATTTGAGAATAATGCAATAATAATGTATTATTAATATTATTGTTATTCAAATTACATTTCCTGGGGTTGTCCCAGCTGTTACCAGCCATATCAGGCCTAGGCCAAGACATACGAGTAGCTAGGGACAAATCCAACGTCTGATAAATCCCATTTTCTAACTTTAGCTTGACATCCCCTTGTATAAGAGCCAAACACACCCATCCATCCATCCATTATCCAACCCGCTATATCCTAACTACGGGGGTCTGCTGGAGCCAATCCCAGCCAACACAGGGCACGAGGCAGGAAACAAACCCCAGGCAGGGCGCCAGCCAAACACACATGTGGCCTTCTTTCTATTTCTGTTGCAGAAGCTCCCACACATGTGTTGGCTGCACTTGTAGGCTGCTTTCCTTTCACCCTTCTGCCTGGTTCATCCCAAACTATCTCAGTGCAGGTTAAGTCTGGAGGCTGGGCTGCCCAGTCCACGTTTTGAGGTGGACCTTCTTGTTCTTTTATTTTTAACGTAGTTCCGACGTAGCCTGGACATTGACCCTTGGTGGCAGCAGCAGTAGGCTCTGCTGGAAAATCTCTCCCAAGTTTCTCATGATGACGGCGTGGAAGCCAGAGCTTCCATTATGGCGGATGAGCAGTTCTGTGATGAAGCAGTTTGTGGAGGACCTGCACCAGCATGTTCTGAAATGGATTGAGTCATTGAACCCGTCACTTCAGAGATCCTAGCCAGTCTTACAAGCGGACTTGAATATACCAACGTAAAACTTTGAAGGAATACAAGAGTATTGGTGTGGTGTGCGTGTTAGGTGTGTCTGTGAAAGACGTGATGTAAGCCTTTTGTCTAAGAGTGTATTTCATCTGTTTGTGTTTTATACGTTTGTCCCATCGGAACCCAAAGTATTTGTAAAGCTCACCATCTGCTCTGGCCTCGATTCGGTTGTCATTTTAGAGGGAATGGCCACCTGCTCTAAGGATTTCCTTCTGTATATGAACTGTTTTACATTTGTCCAGTCCAAGTTCCATGTGTATGCCTTATGAGTAAATTTAGATTATTTTTAATAAGTGTTTTAATGATTGATAGATAAGTATAACACTATATGATTGATACATATGAAAGGCACTACATCATTTTTTTTTAATTTTGAAAAAATGGGAATCGGTAATCCAGACATGTGGAGTGTTGTTATATGCTATTTCGAGGTTGACGGTCACAAATGTGATCTTATGCTTGATATTTCATTCTGTACTGGGGGTCCCAGCCCTCTAAGAGCCACTCGAAGGTTAGCAATGACAAGTTTTAGATCCCAGCATGTGGGGTATCGTTTCAGACTATTTCAAGTTCAGTGATTACGAACTGGACTCCTTTGGTACTGTGTCTCTCCAGAAAATCCTTGGGTACCATTGGTTTGACTTTGTGTTGCTCATGGAGTCCCGAACGAGGCACATGACCTGCATTGTGAGGGAGCGTCAGTTTACGGCACTACGGCCATGTGGCATGTTTCCCCGAGGGTGATGCGGCTCACAGGACCCTCATTGTTGGGGACCTGAGTGGCTGGACCAGGCCAAGGGGGTCGCCCACATAACACCTGGCTGCGGCAGGTCATTTCCGGAGGGTGGGACTGGACTGCGTGTCTGCCTGGGGGGTTGCCAACCGGGATCCCAAGTTGTTTCATTGTGTGGTGGGTGCGGCAATGCATTATACCAGTGCCTGCTCCCCAACTTGACTTGACTTGATTACAAATATGGGATTTTTTCTTTCTTTTGACTCTTTACTAGGGGGTCTCGCCCTGTATGGACCTCCATCAGAGGGGAAAAATGACAAATTTTTAACCTTAGCATGTGGGGTATCATTTTAGACTATTTCAAGGTCGGTGATATGAATATGAGGTCATTTCTAACTTTTGACTCTTTACTAGGGGGTCTTGCCTGTATGGACCTCCATCAGAGGGGAAAAATGACAAATTTTTAACCTTAGCATGTGAGGTATCATTTTAGACTATTTCAAGGTCGGTGATATGAATATGAGGTCATTTCTAACTTTTGACTCTTTACTAGGGGGTCTTGCCTGTATGGACCACCATCAGAGGGGAAAAATGACAAATTTTAAACTTTAGCACATAGGGTATCGTTTTGGACTATTTCAAGATTGGTGATATGAATATGATGTTCTTTTTGATCCTTTACTAGGAGTCCATCCCTTCATGGATCCTCATCACAAGGTGAAAAATAACACATCTCTACTACAATTGACAATATTTTGACTTGAATCATTTCACTGGGAGCACACATTTTAATATTTCAATTATCTGACACAGCTCTTCTTGTTCATTATGTACTTGTACCTCATCAAGTATATCATTACATTTCTTAGGAACACCCTGAATTAAGGGTGGCTTACGCTAATTAAGACTTTTTTTTTTTTTTTTTTTTTACTTTTTTTATTTGCTCTCCAGTTTGAGTTTTTATAGCTCTAAGATGGCCCCCTGACAGCGTGGTAAACGATTTTTTTTTTTTTTTAACTCCACAAAACTACACCAAGTCTGGAAACAATTAAAATGTCATTTATGTAAAGTGCTGGCGTGTTGGCGGCCTGTCCTTGTCTGTCAGTGGGCCGACCCGCACTGTAAATTTATTTGAGCAGGAACGCTGCCTTGAATTCTCTTGTGCCTCATTAAAGACGGGCACAGTTTTCTGTGCAGGATCTCCAAAATGCAATAAAATAAAATAAAATGAGTCCTCTGTCCATTTGCAGATCCACATTTCCGGGCATTCCAAGTCTCATCTTGTTAATGCTTTTTAAAAGCTAGAAGGACGCCAAAACCTAAATGACAAATTCATCTTTATACAACAACAACAATTTATTTCTTGTTTAGCCCAAAAATTGCACAAGGAATGCCTCAGTGGGCAGGCCCGGGTTTTTTTTTTTTTTTTTGTTTAACAGCACAGCCCCTGCTCCCCCAGCCTTGACTTTCTAAGAAAAAAAATCCTTATAGAAGGGAAGAAACCTCGAGGAAAGGCTTTGTAGCCACAAATTCAGTTCAGGAGTCGCCCCAGGAGCAATGGGCACCAGGCAGGACCCGACCTTGGATGACGGATAACCAGCTTAGAGATTCCTGTTATCTTGCCATGCATGTCTTTGGCCACACACACACACACACAGGTGGGCAGGTTGGGTTGATCCTCCCTTAGTGGCTGTCAATGTGCCATGCTGTTTGTTCCTACCTTGTGTCTGGTGCTCTCTTTCCAGACACAAGGTAGGAACAAAGAGGACGGCACATTGACAGCCACTAAGGGAGGATCAACCCAACCTGCATCCTACAACCCTACAGTTGGATACAGCAGGACTAGAAATGCTGCTGATGGAGTTACTGCCTCACAGCATCAGGGTTGAGGGTTCAAATCCAGGCACACTCGCTCTCCACGTGGAGCCTAGTGGGTTCTACCTATGGGTCTGTAGGGTACTTTTTGTTTTTCTCCCAAATCCCTAAAACACACATTAGGTAATCTGGCAACTCCAAATCCAGCCTTGAGGTGGTCTGGTGCCCCATGCTGGTTTGTGTCTTGCGTTGCACCGATTGATGACCTGCAGATCTGTAAGCAAATTCGAAATTGGATGGGCGGTTTAGGAACTTGATGGAGGGGCAAAGTGAAAAAGGACAGCAAGCCCCGGTGAAGACATTGATGCTGATAATACTGGAGGAAATGCACGGGTGCAAAATGTCCATAAAGAACAGAAATGCCCATATTTACGTCTTTTTACAATTTACTTTTTTCTCTCTTTCTTGATGGATTCCAAGGAGGACATCGATAAAGCGGTGGAAGCAGCCAAAGCTGCCTTTCAGAGGGGCTCACCCTGGAGACAAATGGACGGCTCAAGCAGAGGGAGGCTGTTACACAAGCTGGCCGATCTCGTGGAGCGGGACCGGGTCACTCTTGCTGTAAGCGTCTGTTTGATTTGTTTTTAGTTATTTCTTTAAAACTAAACTGATTTCCATCATTTATATGTATAATATACTCTGTGTGTGTGTGTGTGTGTATGTATGTGTATGTATGTATACAGTATATCTATTACATAAAAAAATTTGGGGTTGAGACGTGATCATCACGGGGAGACACCTTGAAGTCCCGCGAGACTTCTTGAACGTCACGCCTGACTTAACAAACAATTTCTCGAAGACAGTTTAACGTCCCGCACGACAAGGAAGTGAGACAAAAGGACAGCTGCTGTACAGGCTTTTAAATGATCGACGCGCAGTGCGACATGCAGGTCACGTAGCTCGGTAGCAGCTAGCAGCAAGCCAGCAGCTGATCCGTCTTTAGCGGGCGCTCAGCCCGCCCCTCACCCCACAACGGGAGCGGCAGAGACGCGAAGTGGCGAGCGTAAACCGCACCCCCGGAGAGAGGAGTGGGCGAGCGAAGCGAGTAGGGGGCTTTATAATATGTGTATGTATGTGTATATATAATATATATATATAATATGTGTATGTGTGTGTGTGAGGTGAGACACAAAAATAACCAGATTGGTAAAAAAAAAATATTTATTGATGAATTACATCGTTCTAAACATCCTCACCTTCTCTATACCCCCCTCCTGATCTCTACACCGCTCCATACGTATCTCTCATTGATTGAAACAGTGCTGGAAGTCTTCTTGCTTGAGGCTCTTCAACAGGCTTGCCGTTTCTGTCTTCACTTCATCCATTGAAGAAAAACGTGTTCCCTTCAGGTCACTTTTGATTTTCGGGAACAAGTAAAAATCACAGGGAGCTAAATCGGGCGAATAGGGAGGATGATCGAGGGATGACAGGAATGTTTTTGTCAGTCAAAAACTGCTTTACGGGAAAAGAGAAAATTCGAGAGAAATTTGATGTTGACTCGCTGTTCAATTTATTTCACCCGCAACTCGTGTAGCAATTGTTGTGCAAATACTGACTGGGCTCTTCAAAGGATACACCTAGCCGGTCGGCGCTTTGAGAGGGCGTGTAGGAGGGGATACAGTTCTATGTAGACGACCTCCAGACAGTTTTCCAGGAAAGCCCCAAGACCAGTCCGGTTATTTTTTTGTCTCACATATATATATATATATATATATATATATATATATATGCAAGCATGCATGCATGCGGCACGGTTTGCTTCCCGGGTCCTCCCTCCCAGCGTGGAGTTTGCATGTTCTCCTCCGGCGCCCCGGTTTCCTCCCACAGTCCAAAGACATGCAGGTTAGGTGCATTAGACGATCCTAAATTGTCCCTAGTGTGTGCTTGGTGTGTCGGTGTGTGCCCTGCGGTGGGCTGACACCCTGCCTGGGGTTTGTTTCTTGCCTTGCACCCTGTGCTGGCAGGGATTGGCTCTAGCAGACCCCCGTAGTTATATATACAGTGTGTACAGTGCTCCACTGACAGACTGAGGAGACCCCACACTATATATATATATATATAGATATAGATATAGATATAGATATAGATATAGATATATAGATAGATAGATAGAGATATATAGATATATTTTTTTTTTTTTCAGTCTCACATCAGCTATATCCCCCCCACTGCAGCTCACTCACTGTTATCCCAATAGCTCTTTTCTTTGAAAGGATACGAAAGCCGTTTTGACATTTCCCTTGTCTATTTTTTTTTCCAGATAAATGACAGTATCCACACTTATGTGCAGTAAGTTGATTTGCGTTAAGCTGCAAAGCCAGAATACAAATTGGCTAATTCAATTAGATCTTCCTAAACCCAGAGGTTTTAATTCACACCAGGGATGAGCCGAGCCTGTCTCTGCCAACCTTGTGTGTGTTTTTTAAACCGCAGCACATTCCGAATTTTTTTTTTCTTCCCAATTTATACTTTGCCAAAATCCAATGGAAAGCTGCCGGCATCACTTGTCATGGGATCTGTCGCTGGCCCAGAACTTTAGGAACAGCCATTTGAAGTCGTTAAACACAAGGAGATGGGAGCTGTATGAGCATTCTGAGGGCGGTGGGCCTGAGAAGAAGTGACTGTGTAGGCGGCTGAAACGGGCATCTTCACTCAGGAGTGCCCCATCACCACCACCACGAAATGCGCGTGACGTCTCCTCACTTTCCAGTGTCCTGAGGTGGCCAGCGCATTCCGTTTGAGGTTTTCAGGGTGGCCCAGTGGTTAATGCTGCCCCACAGCTCAATGTCAATGCCAGTTAGTCATTTTTCCAACCCGCTATATCCTAACTACAGGGTCACGGGAGTGTGCTGGAGCCAATCCCAGTCAACACCGGGTGCAAGGCTAAATGTCATTAATATAAATCAGAGAAAGTAACGGACTAAGGGCAGACCACAGAGGACCTCCACCGATGGCCCTCATCCTCCTCTTATCTGTCCTCTTTGCCTCCTGATGGTTAACATTCTCGAGATCCTGTTTTGCAGCGTCCAGTTTCATTTCTAATTTTCACTCCAGGTTATTTGAACCCGCCATAAAATCTCTCCCAGCCTGAGCCTTTAGGCTTCTCGTCATATTGGGGGTACAATCTTCAAAGCATGAGAAGCAAGTTGTAAACGGGTGGGGGAAGACCTTTTGAAATGTCCACCTCTAATATCTACTTGAGCAGACGCGTTTCATTCCTGAGGGCCTGATGGTTTTATCACCCTAATAAAAAAACAAAGTGTCGTTTTTTAATTAAGCACCTTGAGCATAGGAAAGGCGCTATATAAATAAAATGCATTATTTTTAAGGAGTGCTCATCCAGGGTACTTAAATAGCAGACAGTGCAGAGTCTAAAGCTGTCATTAAGGGGTTGATAAAGCGTATAATGTCTCAGTCTGACTGAAGTTGTCCATATTGACTAGAAAACACGCAGACCTCTGGTCCTCCCGAGATCAAGGTTCCAGCTGCCAGAAGATCACGAATTCAAGCAGATCGTGTGGCAGAGCTGTCATTCCTCCTCTTTCTATCACTTAATTGGTTTCTGCAATTTGGTTTACACTCAGAAGATGTTGCTGCTTTTCTTTTTCTCTCTGCAATGTCACCTTCTCGATCAGTTTGCCTCTGCAGTTTGTCGTGAGAGAGATGTGAACCCGATAACTTCACGGAGGTTGTCGCTGGCCATGCTTTTTTAATTCACCAGCATGCATCATGTTATAAGTTTTCAATTAAGACCACCATCAAGGCTGTAGCCCCAGTGATTTGCAAGTAATCACGCGACAGATGCTGGGAGTGCCATTCTGCTTTTTCCTATCGCATAATTGGCTTCTGCAATTTACTTCACACTTAGCAGATGCCACCGCTTTCCTTTCGTTTTTTTTTTTTTTCCCAATGTCACCTTCTCAATCAGTTTACCTGTGCAGTTTATCATAAGGAAGACGTGAACCCCAATAACTACATGCGGGATGCTGCTAGCTACATTTTTGATTCACCAAGATGTATCGTGTCATAAGCTTTCGATTATGACTGACATCAAGGTCGTAGCCCCAGTGGTTCACAAGTAATCATGTGACAGATGTTGGCGCTGTCATTCTTTTTTTCTTCCTATCGCTCCTGCAATTTGCTTCATGCTTGGCAGATGTCACTCTTTTTTTTTTCCCCTCTCTGCCATGTTATCTTCATCAGTTTGTCATAAGAAAAACATGAACCCTACTAATGTTGCAGAAGTTGCCACTAGCCTATGTTATGCCTCACTACTGTGCATCACGTTGTAAGCTTTTCATGAAGATGAACATCAAGGTTCCAGCCCCAGTGATTCACGAGTAATCATGTGACAGATGTTGGCGCTGTCATTCTTTTTCTTTCATCATCATTGGCTTCTGCAGTTTGCTTCATGCTCAGCAGATGTGACTGCTCTTTTTTTTCCTTTCTGCCATGTCATCTTCTCAATCAGTTTGTCGTAAGAAAGACGTGAACCCTGCTAACTTTGCAGAGATTGCTGCTATCCACGTGTTTTGCTTCGTCACCATGCATCACATTGTAAGCTTTTGATTTTGACTAATATAAAGGTTCCAGCCCCTGTGGTTCAAGAATAATCACATGACCGATGCTGGGTCTGCCTTTCTTCCTGTTCCTATCATGTAATCAGGTTCTTCAGTTTGCTACATGCTCAGTAGATATCACTGCTTTTTTTTTTATTTTTCTTTCTCTCTCTCTCTCTGTCATGTCACCTTCTTAATCATAAGCTTTCGATTTTGACCAAGATCAACATTCTAGACCTAGTGGCTCATGAATAATGTTATATACTATTTGAAATCTGAAAAAATCAAATTCTCATTTAGAATAATCACGTGACCGATGCTGGGACTGCCATTCTTCTTATTCCTATCATGTAATCAGCTTCTGCAGTTTGCTTCACGCTCAGCAGATGTTGCTGCTTTTTTTTCCTTTCTGCCATGTCACCTTCTCAGTCATAAGCTTTCAATTTTAACCAAGATCATGGGTCCGGCCCCAGTAATTTGCGAGTAATCATGCAACCCTTAGTGTGTTATGTATAGAGTATATTAACATTTGAACATGTGCAGTGGATTCAGAAAGCATGCAGACCCCTGATGGACAGGAGCCAGGGCAGTTCTCTCTCTCTCTCTCTCTCTCTCTCTCTCTCTGTTTCTTCAGTTAAAAGAGCTCTAATCTAATTCTAATTCTGTTCAGCTAATTTGGGTAAAATGCAGTTTCAGGTATATCAGGTAATAAAAGGAGACACTTGTCAGTCCAGTTTCAGCTTTTTGAGCATTTTTAATGAAGTCTTCAGCAAAACATCATCTTACTGTTTTTTGTCGTCGTCTTGTTTTTTCATTGCAGACCCTGGAAACCATGGATACCGGAAAACCATTTCTGCAAGCCTTCTTCATAGACCTGGAAGGATGTATCAAAACTCTGCGATACTACGCGGGTTGGGCCGACAAAATCCACGGCAAGGCCTTACCAGTGGGTGAGTCGCCTGGGTTACGTTTTCCTCATTGACCATCCGGTTTGGTTTTAGTGGTGTTCACGGACCCGCGGTCTGAATTCGGAAATGCGACGTCACTGATTAGTGATGAGTGGAACAGGCAGGCTTTGGTTCGCATACAGCTTTGTGATACTGACACTAAAATTTGTTTTACAGACTTCTGCTTCTTCTGGCTGCCTGTTAGGGGTCGCCACAGCAGATCATCTTCTTCCACATTTTCCTGTCCTCGTCATCTTGCTCTGTCACACCCATCTCCTGCATGTCCTCTCTCACCACATCCATAAACTTCGTCTTGGGCCTTCCTATTCTCCTCTTCACTGGCAGGTCTATCCTTAGCATCCTTCTCCCAGTGTACCCAGCAATCTCTCCTCTGCACATGTCCAAACCAGTGCCATCTCGCCTCTCTGACTTTGTCTGACACACGTCCCACCTGAACTGATCCTCTAATGTCCTCAGTCCTAATCCGGTCCATCCTCGTCACACCCAATGCACATCTAAGCATCTTTAACTCTGCCACCTCCGGCTTTGTCTCCTGACAATACTGTGAAACGTGATGCTCTCTTAAAAAGAATTCTGGGGACTTTAAATGAGTTTTTTGTGGGAAGGAAGCGAGTATTCTTGCTCCTTAAAGACTTGATCGCTCCTCTGTGTTTACCTGTGTGGTTTTATTTTTCGGCAGCGGCCTTCTTCATATAATCCGTACCACGCCAGTAAAATTTAATTTATTTCAAGGATTTGTTGCAAAGCAAAACACTTTCACGAGAGTCGTTTCTCACATCCGCCTTCTTATGAACGTGGAGATCGGATCATTATAAAGCAGGGGTGTCGAACTCACGGCCTGGAGGGCCGCAGTGGCTGCATGTTTTCATTCTAACCCTTTTCCTAATCAGTGACCAGTTTTCACTGCTAATTAACCCCTTTTCCCTTCATTCTGATAGCCCTATTTTCAAGGATTCAGTCCTCTGAATTGATTCGTCTCATAATTAAATGGCAGCCAAACAGAAATGAGACGTGAAACAAGCCAACAGATGACCGGCTAAATTGGGGCTGCAAACTCCAACCAGTCTCTTAATGAGATGCCGAGTCTTGCTGTTAATTAAGCCCGTTGTTTAATTCCATGGCTTGTTGCTGCTCTCATTCTGTCACAGCAGACATTTCCAAAACTGCTGATTTTCTAAGAACATCGTCAAGGTGTTTGGGTGAACTGAGAGATCAACCTTACCGAGACCTTCACCTTTCTTTATTTTCAGATATTATGTGGTGGGCACAGGTGAGCTGGTCAGGTGGTGGCTCGTTTTGTGTCTCATTATTGTTTGGCTGCTAATTTAGGATAAAGAAACCACTAATGGGACAGAGACAAATGAATTAAAACAAAAGAAGTTAATTAGAAGCAAAAACTGGTCACCAATTAAGAAGATAGTTAGAATGAAAACCTGCAGCCACTGTGGCCCGACACCCCTGCTATAAGGAGTTCCAAAAACACTTCCAAAATTGCTCACTAGGGGGTGACATTTGCCATCCAACCGCAGCAAGATGTAAGGGGCAAACACAGGATCTTTATAAAATAAAAATCTATTTCACAAAAAGGCTGCACGACACTGTGAAGCTCCAAAGAGCACAGAAGGCATACAATGCTGGCAAAAAGGAAATCCCAAAAGCAACCAAGTGCCAACAAAGAAATCCAGGGAATGGTAAAAATAAATAAATAAATAAATAAATAAATAAAGCAAAATGGTCTAAGATTCTGAAAATCACAATACGCACAAGGCAGAGCAAAATCTCGCCTAGTGCCCTCGTGATGCCCCTTTCTTTCTAGGGCTAAAGGGCAGTGCCTAGTGCTGATGGGCAGCTGACCCTGCCTCTTAGGGAACCACCCACAAAACACGTGGAATATAACACAAAGCAGATAATTAACAAAAGTAACACTAACATAAATAAAACGCACCACAAAACAAGGGACAGAACCCCAGCCAGGGGAGGAAATGTAACACTTATTGGATATTTGGCTGCCAGCTTTATCCAAAAGTTCGAGTATCCCATGAGAGCTCTTCTGGTACGAGGAGAAGTTTAGGCTCGCATATGTCTATGTTGTAGATAATTTGTTATAGAATTTGTAAAAAAAAGCGTTAATGTTTATGTGCCATCTGTTAGAATAACAAATGCAATGCAAATCTCTATCTTGTAGATCAAGTGTTACCGTTTGTGATGCACCACCTGTTGGAAAGGCAATAGAAGTGCATTTTATTACTACAAAGGGTTGTGATGCGCCATTTATTAGAAGAACATGCAATGCATATGTCTCTGTTATAGATCATTTGGTAGAAGATTTGTAAAAACAGTATTCAATGTTTGATGGTGCACCATCTGTTGGAATAACAAATGCAATGCATAGCTCTAATTGGTAGATCAAATGTTAATGTTTAGGATGTGCCATCTGTTGGAATGACAAATGAAATGCATTTTATTACTGTAAACGGATGTGATGTGCCATCTGTTTGAATAAAAAAATGCAATGCATATGTCTCTGCATTAGATCATTTGGTTTCATAAAAGCAGTTTTAATGGTTGTGGGGCATCAACTGTTGGAATGACAAATGCAACGCATATGTCTATGTTGTATATAATTTGTTATAGAATTTGTAAAAAGTGTTAATGTTTATGTGCCATCTGTTAGAATAACAAATGCAACACATATCTCTATGTTGTAGATCAAGTGTTACTGTTTGTGATGCACCACCTGTTGGAAAGGCAATAGAAGTGCATTTTATTACTAAAAAGGGTTGTGATGCGCCATTTATTAGAAGAACATGCAATGCATGTGTCTGTTATAGATCATTTGGTAGAAGATTTGTAAAATCAGTATTCAATGTTTGATGGTGCACCATCTGTTGGAATGACAAATGCAACGCATATGTCTATGTTGTATATAATTTGTTATAGAATTTGTAAAAAGTGTTAATGTTTATGTGCCATCTGTTAGAATAGCAAGTGCAATGCATATCTCTATGTTGTAGATCAAGTGTTACTGTTTGTGATGCACCGCCTGGAGTGCATTTTATTACTACAAAGGGTTGTGATGTGCCAGCTGTGAGAATGACAAATGCAGTGCATCTGTCTGTTTATGGATCATTTGGCATGGGATTTGTAAAAGTCGTGTTAATGTTTGTGATGCGCCATCTGTTGCTCCGTGCAATGCTTGGTGGCTTGTGCTACTCAAAATGCAACCCGTTGCCTTCTCTGGCGCCATGCGATGAACTTCCTGACCTCGAAATGCCCGCCTTCCTTACCCAAAATAAACACCTGACCTCCATAACAGTAATAATTGTATAGGCTCATGACTGTCATGTGTACAGAGCACGGGGACATTCTTGTATCTGCTTGCGCTAATCAACATGTAACTGTGATTAGCAGGCAGATCTCCTCCTTTACCTGAAGTAACTGCCTGACCTCAGTAATAGACCAAAGCTATCAGATTAAGTTCTTCCAACGTGCGACCCACCAGTTCCACGGAGTCTGTACGCCACACGACGCATTTAGTTTGAATACTTAATAAAGTTCCACGAAAGGCACTATATGAAGGAAAGGCTAACTGTCTTTTCTCCAATTCGTCCCCCCAGCAATCTGCCCAATCCAAAAAATCCCCCCACGTTACCTGAGAGCTGAAGTGACATATGGCAAGAAATAAGACGCCTCTTTTTTTAAACGTTAGAGTTCGACATTTTCTTTCTTTCTTTCTTTCTTTCTTTCTTTCTTTCTTTCTTTCTTTAATCCGTGTGCGATACCACAATGTGTCATTAGGACATAACTTGCTTTGTTTTTGTTTTTTTTGTTTTGTTTTTGTCAAATCGTTATCACTTTCATCATTTCACTCCCCGTGAGTAATGCCATTTGTCACCAAGCCAAGCTAACTGAATGGAATAACAGGCGTCATGAAAGAAGAAGTCTGAACCGAGCGGCGCCTGCGGGATGAGATTTCACTCGGCTCGCTGACAAAACTGCTCACTGAGCCCACTTCTCCTTTCTTACTCGTTACAAAGGGCATCCTGGACTTTTTTTTTTTTTTGCGGATCATCCCCTGATTATTTGTCTGGAAACGATCATCAAGTAGATGTCTTCTTCGTTCGGCCTTTGTGTCTGCCGCTTTGAGTAGAGACGTTCGCCTGTGCATCTTAGGGACCCAAAAGCTGTCGATCCTAGAACCCTAGTGCATGGGGTAAATCTTGTGACCTGTAGGGGGGCGCCACTGAGCCACTAAACTCTCCAACACGCCAACACAAGTCCCAGTTCAAATAATAATTTATTTTAACAAATACCTTCACAGGTAATGCCCAAACATTCTTCTTTCATTTCTTCTTTTTTTTCGTTCTTTCTTTCCTCACCCACCACTCCTGTAAAAGCACACGAGACCCCTTTATACATGACAGTAGATAGCAGCAGCACATGGTGTTGCCCGACTAAGTCATATTAAGCTCCGGTCATTCAGTCAGTTTGCATGCTTCACTTGCTCTGAGCCAGTAGGTGGCACTGCTGTGCACAGTGTAGACACAAAAGAAAGCAAACAAAAAAAAAAAAAAACCTCTGGGGCCCCCGGGGCCCCCCCCCCCCGCGGGGTCAAAATGTTGGTTTCCAAAGTAGTCTTTCTTGTCCATATGGTCCTAGGAGTGCAGGTCAGGTCATGTTGGGCAGCAGGCACTGGTACAGCATGTTGCTGAACCCACCACATGACAAAACAGCTAGGGATCCCAGTTGGCACCCCCCCCAGGCAGACACGCGGTCCAATCCCAGCCTCCGAAAATGACCCTCTATCTGCTGCGGCCAGGTGTTACGTGGGCATCACCTCGGCCTGGTCCTCAACAATAAGGGTCCTATGAGCCGGATCACCCTCGGATAATCACGTCCACATGGCTGTAGTGCCGTAACTGACGCTCCCTCACGATGCAGGTCATGTGCCTCATTCGGGACTCCATGAGCAACACAAAGTCAAACCAGTGGTACCCAAGGACCCCCCAAAGAGACACAGCACTGAAGGAGTCCGGTCTTCTTCTCGGGTCACTGCATAGCATCCACGTCAGCTACTCCTTGAGTATGACCACCATCAGAGCGACCAGACCAATAAAAGGTGTACCCACTTAGAGAGATCTGGCCAGTCCCAGGTCCGTGCACCTCAGAGAGCAAGCAAACCCAACAGCTTAGGAAGATCATCCTCCTCCCGGAGAGACAAGACATTCCACATGCCTACCTGCCTCAAATTGGCACCTGAATGTTGCTATGCAACAGGCAATGCCTCAGCGCCACACCAGTTCCAATCTCCAACAGGCCTGACTCCACTGGCTCTCCGATGGTTTCTGACTCTTCTGGGGGATGAGGCTCCCATCCCCTTCATAATGCGAGCGGAGTGCCACTATGCCAGCTTTGGTCCAGATTGGTCAAAGGATGCAGGATTGTATAGTTGGCATACACAGAGAGACATTCTTTATGTATTTCTAATGTGACCAGTAGAGGGCGTTGCAACATCCCAAACACAAATACACTATTGAAATAAAACCAAAGTACCTTACAAGAATGTACCCACCACATGTCACATGTTCATAGGGCCGTGATATATAAAGCGCTCAGAATGCTTACGCCCACACATCATGGCTGCCGCGCTCATTTGACACGTCCTCTGGTCAGAAATTAACGTGGCACGTGTGTGAGTTTCAGTACCGTTAAAAATTTGGATGGCGCGTGTGTGTTCAAGTTTTTGGTACGTGACGTCGGCATCTTTGTTTTACTGTCAGCATCTCCATGGTAACAGACCAGTCTGTCAGAAGAGCTGGCATCAAATCACCAGCTCTTTGAAAGTGGATGCGGAAACGTGCGAGACGAAACGGAAGCAAAGTGGAAAAAGAAGTGGGGATTCAGCCACCGCAAGAGAAACTCAGGGTGACGGCAAAGCCGGATTGCGGCTCCAACAGGATCAACGCGCGTCCTTCGGTGTCTGACGAATGGTGCGATGCGGCACAGCAAATCCTCAAACTGAAATGCTGACGTACGTACGAAAGTCTTCCTGGCGCTTCTCTTCATCCGTTTCTCGCAGATGCAATACAAGGCATCACATATTCCCCGTTGGAATCATTTAAAGGTCTCGCATGCCATCTTCTGTGTCACTCTTACCATAACGGCATCAGAATGCAATCTGATCTTCAACGTCTTTCTTTCATCTTTCTTCAACTCGCACCACGGCGAAATCGGACGCTGTTTTCTCACCGTGACGATTTCTCACACTGCCACCTGGTGGAATCCTCCAGATTTACACAAAGTACACGCGCAAGTATAACGAGTACACCACTTGCGCGGTGTCTGAGTCGCGTACCATCAAGTGTATCCCGTCCCTCACACGTTGGATCTCCACAAATATTCTCCTCTTCCCGTTCTCTCCTCCTTCCTCCCCTCCAGGCACGTGTTGTCCAACTCCAACTCCCCTGGGTGAAGTTGAGCAGCTTCCTTTATGCCAGACCCAGGATGTACTTCCGGTGTTCCCACACTATAGTTTGGAAGCACTTCCAGGTTGGGCAGAAGTGCAGCCCCTTGCAACACCAGGACTACAATTCCCAGCCTGCTCTGCGGGTATCCATGCAGGCACCGTAACCCAGAAAGACTGCCACCTATTGGTATCGGGGGGGGAGTAAATAGTCCATGCGACTGGTCTCCCTCGTCCTTCTGTTTAAACTGGCATCCCCAGCCCATCCTTGTTGTCCATCACAATCTCCAGAATTTTTTTTTTTTTTTTGGTAGTCATTGGCGTGGAAGTTCCAGCCCTCCAGCCGCTCTCTAAATCATTTCTCCTGGAAGCATCAAGAGATGCTGGATGCATCAACCAAGTCAGGACGGGCCACCGGTCCACTGACACATGTAGCCAAAGACGCTCACGAGGGGTCCGCGTGGAGTTGCCATGGAAGCCGAGGCAGGGAGCACATCAGGTTTCGGTTGAATAAATGAACTTCTGCATTTGAAGACATTCTTGGGTCCCAATCCGGGTGGCTCATCCTGTTGTTGGGTGCGTTGAACAATTGCCGCCTGCTGCCCACCTTGGTTATCGGGGTGCCCAGGGAGTGGAGTCAGGTTGCATGTTGGTGAGACCAGCAAGTAAGACGTTCACTGCAGTCTGACGTCACCAGTTTGAATACAACCAGCCCTATGCGTGTGAGTGTGTGAAGCAGTCGAACAAGGGGCAAACTACCAGGGGGGATTGTCGAGGACCCCCTAAAAAAATGAAAATTGTGGAGACTCCCTGACAAAAAAGAAAATACTTGTTATAAGTTACTGTGCCCATTTGCAGGAAATCATTGGGCATTTTTAATGTTAAATTTATTGAGCTAGCCGTATTACTCATTTTGCTCCATCCACGGCCCACCTGAATGCCACAGCTGCCAAGTCGCCACCTCCTGTCCAAACTCCTTCCGTGGTGATCGTGTGCTTGAGTTTGTCCTGTGAGATGCAGCACCACCCGGGTAGGCTCCACTCCCATGAGTACAAGCAGTGGAGGGGGACGCCAACCGCTAGTGTGGACCTGAAAGACCCCCGCCGTCCCAGGTGCTCCTTATGCCCGCAGATGCATTCACCTTTAGTGCCACCCTTAGGCCAGAAGAGTTTGATTTGGTTTCAGAGGCCACCCTTCCTCTTGAAGGCTCCGTCACCTAACGGAATGTCCCTCATCCGAGTTTATTGTCCTGTTTCCATTGTTTTATTTGACTGTTTCAAATGCACGCCTTTGTGACTATTTTATATATATATATATATTTTTTTTTTATTTTACAGATGATGAATTTGTCTGTTTCACTAAACATGAACCCATTGGCATCTGTGGTGCGATCATTCCTGTAAGTATACCTGGTGGTACCAAAATTGGATTTTTCATTTTAAATGAAACGCCTTTTCCAGTTTTACAGCACATTGAAAAGATTGTGGGAGAGAATTTAATTCTAGTCTGTGAACTGCAGTGTGTGTTCAGTAATGGCTACATTCATATTTTTTGTGCATTTTGATGTCGGACTTTTTGATCCAAGACCTCCTTAGGAATTAGATTTATTTGGGGACAAATACCCCTTCAATATCCATAGAAGCATCACATGCTCTAAAATGAGCCGCAGGATCCCACGTGTGTTTCAGTTTTTCTCGTCAAGTCGTGACAACGGATGTCCCAAGGCATGCAAGTTGCAGAAGCTCTTCCAGTAATGCCCACTAGAGGGGGATATACCGCCAAACCCCTGCTAGAAGAAGTTGATTAGATAAACTTTATTAATCCGATGTGGAGGTTTGGATGCATACAGAAACATAAACAAATATAACGGCTGACAGGACAGCCAATCATTCAATCAAAATTAACGTGTACATCGGGAGGAAGCACTGCCTGATTAGAAGTGGGCAGAAAAAGACCCCCCTGGAAGTCCTTCTTAGCACACCGAGGCTGAAAGTACTCAGAGAGAGCGCCCCCCAGAGGGGATTTTTCACATTGGGCCCCCAGTTTTCCCACCGGGTCGGCCCTGTGATGAGCTTCTTCTGAGCACAGGTTGCTTCCCACACTGAACACCACCCTGGCGACTTCATGTCCAGCAGTTTCCAGCACACATCAACAGACCCGAGAGTCTCCTTCGCAGGTCCAGAGTGGGCAAACACAGAAACGTCATGAAAATGAAAACATTTTATCCTTCTCAAAAGACGCTCTGGAGGTCTGTCGTGCACAACGGCAGAATGGAGCTGCCTTAAAAAAATACAAAGCAGTCCCAGTGCAGAAAATCCCCAAAAACAGTCGGAAAACAGAGCATGAAGGGCGAAGATCCAGAGATGTCAGAACTCGCCAACTCCCAGAGCGCATTCAGTGAACCGCCAGGAACTGTGGGAGACCCTCCAGGGCAGAAGGATGTCCCTGGCAGTGATTGGCGGGTAGAACCACCCACAAAACGCATGGAACATAAACCAGGCTTTGTACACAATGCAGATAATAAAGCAGGGGTGGGCATTGTCAGTCCTGGGGGGGCACAGTGGCTGCAGGTTTTTGCTCCAACTCAGTTTCTTAATGAGAAGTCAATTACTGCTGACAAAGCCCTTACTGCTTTAGTCACATTTGGATGCTTCATTTTAGTGGTCTCGCTTGTTAAGGTTCCCCACCCTCAATTGCTTATTTCAGTCTTAAATGGCCGCATTCACCTTATTAGCAATAAGATGGCAAATGACAAAGCAGCCAGCAGTTCTCCATCTAACTTGTTTCCGTTTACATCTGTGTGTGTTCATCATGCGCTGTTTTGATTTAATAAAACACTTAATAGAAAAATGTGACAGACTGAAAATGATCTGTTTTAGGCTTCAAATCATTTGGATGATATCCTTGGAAAGGTCTAAAATCTACGATATAAGAACCTTACATTGCAGACTAACAAGCCATAAAATGAAATAAGGTCTCAGACTGGCAAGGATTGGTTTCTAATTAAGCAATTGGGTTGGAATGAAAACCTGCAGCCCTCCAGGACCGACGCTGCCCACCCCTGTAATAAAGAAAAGACACAAAAAAAAATCCATGAAGCAAGACTGTAAACCCCAGGAACCCTGGCAGAAACATGACGTGTCGTTAGGACAGTGTTCTGTTTCCATTTGTCCTCTGAGATTGTGCCACGATGGGTTAAAAAGTGTCCTATCGGTGCTTGACTGTGTATCTGTGCATGCAGAGCCGTCCCCAGCTAAACTGTTTTCTGATAAGCCAGTTTATTCTTTTTATTGTTCCTTTGTATCAAGTGGTCGCCTTTTATTCCAACGTTTTTTTTTTTTGTTTTTTTCCCAGTGGAATTTTCCATTGCTAATGCTCACCTGGAAAGTCGCGCCGGCCTTGTGCTGTGGGAACACCGTCGTCCTGAAACCTGCGGAGCAAACGCCTCTGACAGCACTCTACATGGGCACCTTGGTGAAAGAGGTTGGTATCTGATTACGGACGAGACTTATAGCAGTCTGCTGGCGCTTTAGCTGCCCATCAGATATAAACATTTGTTCAGTGAATGAAAATGAGCCAAGCATTGCGTGCCAGTCATTATGGCTGCATTCCATGCAGAATGGCACCAAAAGCGTAAATCGGGCGTCAGGTCTGTGTTGACACTCACAGACTCAAAAAGTCACTTTTGCAGATGGCCCATCTGAATAAATCTATTGAAAATGTCAACGGTTGCACATTAGAGACCAAAACTAACCCAGCAAGGGGGAAATAAAACAATGGGAATTTATTAAGGAAACTAGCAGTGCTACCCGCTTAAGGCTGAACATTGTAGACCTACACATTAACATTTGCAGGGCTCTATCAATTGGAATGTACAGTATATTGTTATGCATATAGAAAATAAAATGCATTTGTCATTCCAACAGGTGGTACATCCCAAACATTTGTAATAAAATGCATTACTACAAATGTGCTTGATGTGCCATCTGTTGGAATGACAAATGCAATGTATATGTCTCTCTTATATGCCATTTGGTATGAGATTCCTAAAAGCAGTGTTGTTTGTGATGTGCCATTTGTTGGAATGACAAATATAATGCATTCTATTACTACAAATGTGTTTGTGACATTTGTGGAAATGACAAATGCAATGCATACATCACTCTTATGCCATTTGGTTTCAGGATTCATAACAGCAGTGTTTATGTTTGCAATGTACAATCTGTTGGAATGAAAAATGCAATGCATATGTCTCTAAAATATCCAATTTGGTATGGGATTCATAAAAGCATTGCTCATGTTTGTGATGCGCCATCTGTTGGAATGACAAATGCAATGCATATGTCTCTGTTATACACTATTTGTTATGGGATTCATAAAAGCATTGTTCATGTTTGTGATGCACCATCTGTTGGAAAGACAAATTCAATGCATATGTCTCTAAAATATTCCATTTGGTATGGGATTCGTAAAAGCAGTGTTAATATTTGTGATGCGCCATCTGTTGGAATGACAAATATAATGCATTCTATTACTACAAATGTGTTTAATGTGGCATCTGTTGAAATGACAAATTCAGTGCATACATCACTCTTATGCCATTTGGTTTTAGGATTTGTAACAGCCGTGTTTATGTTTGTGATGTACAATCTGTTGGAATGAAAAATGCAATACGTATATCTCTAAAATATACCATATGGTATGGGATTCATAAAAGCATTGTTCATGTTTGTGATGCGCCATCTGTTGGAATGACATGCAATGCGTATGTCTCTAAAATATGCCATTTGGTATGGGATTCATAAAAGCATCGTTCATGTTTATGATGCGCCACCTGTTGGAATGACAAATGCAATGCATATGTCTCTGTTATATGCTATTTGGTATTGAATGGAATGACCTAGACATAGCGACCAGATGGACACGTAGATACAGACACACATCCTTTTATCAATCGTATCAAAGGTGTGGTATGGAAATGAATGTCGGGGGGCCACACTTCGCGGTTTGGACCTCTAACATGCACTTTTTCCACATCAAAAATATATTTTAATATAGGCTTGGGCACTGTACGGGACTGAACAAAATTGGAAACTACAAATAATATTAAGTTAGATCAAATGGTAGATTTTTCAATATCTAAGAAGAGCTTCAGTAAACGTCATTATAATATTTCACTCATTTCACCATCGATCATAGGCCAGGTGACTGGATGGGACAGCCGGTTGTGTTGTGTCTCATAACGTTTGTTCACAGAGTCTATTGGATTAAATAATCCAAAAATTGATGTTTTTTTTTTTTCCTTGGTCAGGCTGGTTTCCCCCCTGGAGTGGTGAATATAGTGCCAGGTTTTGGACCAACAGCTGGTGCAGCCATTTCAAGCCATATGGACGTTGACAAAGTGGCATTCACAGG
Organism: Polypterus bichir lapradei; assembly: GCA_026402145.1. Classification (NCBI taxonomy): domain Eukaryota; kingdom Metazoa; phylum Chordata; class Cladistia; order Polypteriformes; family Polypteridae; genus Polypterus; species Polypterus bichir. Next base: position 48,090,631 of record JANRMT010062829.1, read on the forward strand.
ATCCACAGAGGTACGTTTATTATATTTATGGGAGTGGGTTTGTTGTGATTGTTTGTTTGACCGATTTTGAGACAACAAATGTCCTGCCTCTTCCACTCTCCATATTGACACAGTATATACTGTACACTCGGCCCCAGCAGCAGACACAAAGTCTGTCTTGGAATTACAAGACTTAAGAGCGGAGCAGAAAGAATAAAATAGAGGAGACGGCCACTAAGCAGTCCTAACAATATTATGAGTTCAGGAGTTTTTATTCAGTCAATTTTAAAAGAGACTAATAATTCTATTGTAGAGTCTGTTTGAAATACAATACAATCCAATTTATTTTTGTAGAGCCCAAAATCACACAAGAGGTCCCGCAATGGGCTTTAGCAGGCCCTGCCTTTTGACAGCCCCACCCAGCCTTGACTCTCTAAGAAAACAATGTAAAAACTCTGTAGGGGAAAAAAATAGAGGCAGTTCAAACAGAGACCCCCTTTCCAGGTAGGCTGGGTGTGCAGTGGGTGTCAAAAAAGGGGGGTCAATGCAATAAAATACACAGAACAGAACACAAGTAATCCTCAATACAATATAACAGTGCAGAGCAGAATTCAACAGTAGATGATATCCCATAATACAATTTGGATTTGTTCAGAGTCCTGGAGACCTCAGCCATCAAGCTGCCTCCCCCTATTGGTCATTCCAAGGCAGAGTCAGTGCTGGGCCAGCCAATCCGATGACAGGACCCTTCTATCTGACGACTCATGCGATCCTCCATTAGAGTTGACTTTACCTTTGGCAGGCAGACAACTTGGCAGGTGGGCAGTGGCACCAAGTGCCACATTTGTGCACTGAGAAGAAGAAACAGAATAGGTGAGGGTTATTAAAAATTCCAGCTATCATGTTCCTTATGTTTGAGTGCTAATGACTGACTAACAGAGATGCAGTCTGTGCAGTTAATCAGCAGCTCTAGTCAGGGTGTGCTAAACTGAAGTAGTGAGTCTTCAGCCTGAGACCAAAGGGGCATCTCTTATAGTAGCAGGCAGACCACTCCACAGTTTAGGGGGTCCTGTAACTAAAAGCTCGGCCTCCCACTGTTATTTTATTAATCCTTGGCATCTTGAGATCTTCATGGAGTTTGCATGTTCTCCCCGTGTCTGCGTGGGTTTCCTCCGGGCGCTCCGGTTTCCTCCTACAGTCCAAAGACATGCAGGTTAGGTAGATTGGCGATTCTAAATTGGCCCTAGTGTGTGCTTGGTGTGTGGGTGTGTTTGTGTGTGTCCTGCGGTGGGTTGGCATCCTGCCCGGGATTGGTTCCTGCCTTGTGCCCTGTGTTGGCTGGGATTGGCTCCAGCAGACCCCCGTGACCCTGTGTTCGGATTCAGCGGGTTGGAAAATGGATGGATGGATCTTGAGATCTTAATGTACGGTACATTCTGGTTTGTAAGTCATGATAAGTTCAGATAAGTAAGCCGGACTTCGGCCATTTAAGGGTTTATATTTTGAAATCTGCCCTACACTTAACCAGAACATGTAAGGAAATAAGAACTGGAGTTATGTATTTGTATTTTCTTGTTCTTGTCATAATTCTTCCAGCAGCATTTTGGATTAACTGGAGGCTGTATAAAGAACAGTTTGAACATCCAGGGAACACCGCATTGCAGTAGTCAATCCTACTAGAAATAATCCAGTTTATTTAGAAAACGCCTTAATTTCCCAACATTTTTAAGATGGAAGAAACACGATTTGGACAACTTTTGAAATGTGCGCTTTAAATGACACGCTAGAGTCTAAGATACTGTAACTCCGAGATTACGGGCTGATTCAGTAAAATGAATGGCGATTCCAACTGAGTTAAATGATGACCAAATATTGTTACGATCCGCGTCATTCCCTCCAATAATTAACATCTCGGTTTTGTCGGAGTTTAAAGACAAGTAGAAATAGTCAAAACATCTCACGATAACATCATCTAGTGAGGCCCCTATCAACACCCACCTGGTCACAGAAAGTCTTTTAAGCCGGATGACTTCATGTAATATCAGGGCCATAAATGACACCCACAGTAATACAATACGATACAATTTATTTTTGTATAGTAGCCCAAAATCATACAAGAAGTGCCGCAATGAGCTTTAACAGGCCCTGCCTCTTGACAGCCCCCCAGCCTTGACTCTTTAAGAAGACAACGGAAAAACTCCCAAAAAAAAAATCCTTGCAGGGAAAAAATGGAAGAAACCTTAGGAAAGGCAGTTCAAAGAGAGACCCCTTTCCAGGTAGGTTGGGCGTGCAGTGGGTGTCAAAAAGAAGTGGGTCAATACAATACAGTACAATACATAGAACAGAATAAATCCTCAATACAGTATAAAAATCAAACAGTTACAAGTACAGAGCAGAATTTAACAGTAGATGATACCACATAATCTCTGCTGAAGAGTCGGCCATAATAAAGGCTCCGCACTGGTGCCCTGTCCACTTCTGTCTGGCCAGTCGGGTGCTAAAGATGCCAGCTGTGATTAGGCTCCGCCCACCAGATATGACTGGCAGGTGTTTTCTTTTGATTCTCGTGTGCTTCAGGTGAAATTCCCCTAAGAGTCTCCATCTGCTCATTTACACTAATGATAGACAAAGCCTCTGGGGTTACTGATGAAAACAGGCACCTTTTTTAAATGAAAAATACGCCTGAATGTAGAATAACCAGTAGCGCCTGATTTCTGAAGAGTTTTGGTGAACGATGCTCAAGGCAGAATTTGAAATCCAATCTTTTTTAAAAAAAAGAGAAAATCACAAATATTATATCATAAAAGTTTAAAATCCAGAAGGGATCGCTTTCTCGATTTGTTAGAGTGTCCACACTCTGCTGGATGCCCAGGTACTAAATGTATTATAATCAATAAAAAAAAATAAAGCATTAAGGCTTTTCCGAAATGAAGGACCTACTTCTATAATCTTATTGTAAGATGAAGTGGCGTCCAGTGAGTTTGGCACTGAGTGGAACTCGAGCAGATCAGATGTTTCTGCACACCTCAGAATTCATTTTGCTGCCATCAGTTGCATCATCAATGAAGAGAAGTGCGCCAGGACCTGTGGCAGCCATACATGCCCAAGCCGTAACACCCCCAGCACCACGTTTGACAGAGGAGGTGGTCTGCTTTGGATCTTGAGCAGTTCCTTTTGGTCTCCACACTTTGCTCTTGCAATCACCCTGATGAGGTTCATCTTTGTTTTGTTGGTCCCCATGACCCAATTATCATGATAATTGGGTTTGTATAGTTCGTATAGTGGTGCAATATCAAGACCCACATTCTCGCAGCAAATCTGACTAAATGTTAGTGTCGTAAATAACACCTACAGTAATTAGGTGAAGATTTAGCCATAATGATGTGGGAACATCAGAGTCTCAGCATGGGTGACCAAAGGTTTTAACCCATCCAGGAAGTCAATATAAAAATATGACAGGGGGAGATAACCCTTTTAAAACTGTTTACTCCCCCAACATGATACCCACAAAGCATGCTGGGAGCTGTAGTCCCATGGAGCGGCCCTGTTGGTTTCCATGGGTGCTGCAGGGATTAGTAGTCCCCTACTTTGTTGGGCTTCCTCTTGACCTGGAAGTGCTTCCCACGAGCGATGCCCTGGCACCAGAAGTACTTAGATAAAAGTTGGGAGTCGGGTGGGAGAAGATGAAACTTTCCTGGGAAGAACGGAGGAAAAGGGAAGGAGAAAAGAAATGTGCAGGTGCTTATTACAAAGCAGCCTTTGTCAAGGGAATTAATTGTAATAAACTTTTCATTTGAACCTGGGATTTGTGTCTAGGCAGTTGGATCTGAGGTGCTGCAACGCCCCTTATGGGATACACAGATTATACTTTGGCATTTAAGGACCTCACTGAGCTGGTGGTAAAAATGAACAATGCACTGACCTCCCGGCTGTATGTGCTGCCTGTCGCTCTCCGTTTCGGCGATTACTATCGCCGTCATTGTGAGGTTAAGAGAAATGGCAGCTGCGTCCGAGAAAAAAATCATTTGAACTAAACGGTGTAATGGGCGCTCTGTCCAGGAGTTGTTCCTGCCTTGTACCCAATGATTGCTGGGATAGGCACCATCTGCCCTGGATAAGCAAGTTACAGAGCAAACCTCACATTCCAGCTCCACTGAGTGATGTATCGGCAATAACCATGACAGTCGAGCAAAGTGACAATAATGTTAGTCCTCATCATGTGCCCCCCCCGGAAAAATATGATCACCTTCAAGAAGATTTCACTCATCCCATGGAAATGTTTGAAGAGAACAACACATTCTGCGTGACTCGGCTCAAGATGGCCCTGCCTGCTTAGAAAGACCTAATTGAGACATAAAGCCCCTCTAGTGCAGGACCACTTTGAACTGCAGGGGATTTGTTCCATGTATCAGCAGATCTTTGCATCAAAAGCCATTTCTAGCATCTGCATAACATCTGCTTTCATTCAACTTCCAATTTTGCCTCCACTTTCTTTTTGTTCCTTGCTCAATTGTTCATTGAATATTTATTAAAACAAAGTGGGCCATGAATGAAAAAATGAAGCAAAGACACTTTAGTCCTCTAACTTTGTGACATCCGCCTTTCCCCATTCCGTTTCAGGGTGTAGGTCATTAAGTGATAATCAACTGATCTGGAGAAGGGGGATACAATACTATAAATGTGTGTGATGCTCCATCTGTTGGAAAGACAAATGCAATACATGCATCTGTTTTTATATATACAGTATGTACTGTGTGTGTGGGCATAATTATTAAGCTAGCTCCTTTTATCCAAGGCAACTTACGACATTTGGGCATAGGCAGCTTAAGTGACTTGCCTGTGGTCACACAGTGTCAGTAATGAGATTTGAACCAATAACCTTGGGGTTTGAAGTCCAAAGCCTTAACCATTATGCCACACTGCCTGCCCTTATATGCCATTTGGTATGGGATTTGTTGAAGCAGTGTTAATGTATGTGATGTGTCATCTGTTGGAATGACAAATACACACACGATGAACCCCCTCAGGATCCCAAATTAGGACCAGAGTGCATCCATGCAATGGGTGACACTTCGGCACCACACTAGCTGTGTAGGTGTGTGCGTCTGTTGTAAAGCTGTGAACACATTATTATTAGCTTGACAACATTTGAGGTACAATTGGTTACATATGTTTTTCCAGTTGGAGCTCCTTTATCCAAGGCAACTTACGACATTTGGGCATAGGCAGCTTAAGTGACTTGCCTGTGGTCACACAGTGTTAGTAATGAGATTTGCACCAATAACCTTAGGGTTTGAAGTCCAAAGCCTTAACCATTATGCCACCCTGCCTGCCCTTATATGCCATTTGGTATGGGATTTGTAGAAGCAGTGTTCATGTTTGTCTTGCACCATCTGTTGGAATGTCAAATGCAAAGTATTTAATTACAACAAATGTATGTAATGCGTCATCTGTTGGAATGATAGAGAGACAGAGCAACCGGACAGACACTCGCATATACAGACACACAGACACTTATCCCTTTCTTAAGGTGGATTATTGTCATTTGTACAGAGTCCAATGAAAGTATGTGCTGATCAGCAAGCAATATGTCACCATCGTCCAGTGCCATGATTAGTGAGTGACAATTTCTTTATTCTGTGATAGCATTTGAGTCATCTTCTTCATGTCCAGATCTTTTGTTCTCACAATGGCACATAACTCCTTCTAAGCCTGACAGGTATAGTCATCCTTATATCCTCTAGTGGCTTGTCTTCCTAGTCTGGAGTGCGGCACTAAGAAGGAAACAGCGTATGAAGACGGTGTGTGTGTGATGAAGCTTCATTATGACCCTCAATTCATTCATTCTCTTTGCTTCTGTTTTTTTTTTTTTTTTAGGTTGGAAAGCTCATCAAAGAAGCTGCTGCCAAAAGTAACCTTAAAAGAGTGACCTTGGAACTGGGAGGGAAGAACCCGTGCATCGTTTATGCTGACGCCGACTGTAAGAATATCACAATTCTGTTCATTGCTCGACTTACAGTAGAAATGGTGCATGGGGTCTGTCCATGTAGCCGGTGATCCGTTTTCTGTCTATTCCAGTTTTGGGACGTTTTCACACTCCTAGTCTGTTTTGTTTTGGAGATCATTAGTCACGTTGTCTCAGTCTCCAGTTAGTTAAATCTGCACGCAAACAAAAGTAACAAGAAACCCTCTTGCAGGCGGGTAGGGGGCTTCTTTCATTGGTAGAAACCATTTTTTCCCTGCAAGAATCCTCATGGATTATATATGGGGTAAGTGGTTTTAGAAAGCCTGTTATTATCTGATGACTTGAAGAGTACATGAAAGTAATGTGCTGCTTGGCACTCTGAAGAATGGGCGCATATATTTAGGGCGACTCTACAGAAGGCGGCAAGTTCTGGTAAGGGAACGCCGTGATGTGTTTTAATGTCGTTTAGACCGCAGACGTATCGGGGGAGTTTCATTTCATGTATGATGTTGCATAATTTACTCTCCATTAGCCTGCTGTATGAACTTAACCCCCATTTTATCCATCCATCCATTATCCAACTAGCTATATCCTAACTACAGGGTCACGGGGGTCTACTGGAGCCAATCCCAGCCAACACAGGGCACAAGGCAGAAAACAAACCCCGGGCAGGGCACCAGCCCACCGCAGGGTGCAAACACACACACCAAGCACACACTAGGGACAATTTAGGATTACCAATGCACCTAACCTGCATGTCTTTGGACTGTGGGAGGAAACCCACCAGCTCACGTACCCAGCATTTACACATTTACATTTAAACCTGTGCGATACCCATTCAGACATCCAGCTTTTTGGAGCCTTGTCACACCTGACATAAATGTTCTGTACACTGAACGTAGACCTGGGGACCCCTCACTGCGAGGGAGCAGCACGCCATCGAACCAAATCACCCCCCCCCCCATACACCAAACACACACACACACGTTTTAATATATGCTTTAATGCATTTAATCATTAAAATAATATCAAGTATTTACTGTATCTCAGCATTCTAAATGTTCAGAGAGCAGGAATATCATAAAGTGTGTGCATTCTGTGTGGCAATCGCTGCCTGCGCCTCCTCTCAGTGCAGGAGGAAGTCAGTTTACGAGGCACATAGCGATTAACAGCTGGGTAGGGGGAACACTTAATACAAGGTACTTTAATGTGCTACATTAATTATGAAAGGGTTTGAGAAAATCTAGTAAATTAAACATTGATTTTAAAATGATGTTTACGACATGGCAAAGTTAGAGAGAAAAAACAAGGGTTTAAAGTGGAAATGTTGACTTTAATCTCGATATAAACGGCGAGAATATGGAAATGTCCACTTTAATCTCGATATAAACAGCGAGAATAAACTGGAAATGTTGACTTTAATCTTGATATAAATGGCGAGAATAAACTGGAAATGTTGACTTTATTCTCGATATAAATGGCGGGAATAAACTGGAAATGTCGACTTTAATCTTGATATAAATGGCGAGAATAAACTGGAAATGTTGACTTTATTCTCGATATAAATGGCGAGAATAAATTGGAAATGTCGGCTTTAATCTCGATATAAATGGCGAGAATATACTGGAAATGTCGATTTTAATCTCGATATAAACTGAGACAATATAGAAATGTCGACTTTAATCTCGATATAAATGGCGAGAATATGGAAATGTCGACTTTAATCTCGATATAAACAGCGAGAATAAACTGGAAATGTCGACTTTAATCTCGATATAAACAGCGAGAATAAACTGGAAATGTTGACTTTATTCTCGATATAAATGGCGAGATAAACTGGAAATGTCGACTTTAATCTTGATATAAATGGCGAGAGTAAA
>JANRMT010062829.1:48111374-48123535 GCA_026402145.1 Polypterus bichir lapradei
TGTGTATATATATGTGTATATGTATAGATATGTATATATATATGTTTGTGTGTGTGTGTGTGTGTATATATATATATATATATATATATATATATATATATATAATATGACAGCAACACTCATCACTCACAACAGTGACAAAACAATTACATTGACAATCATGTTACGTTATTTTCAAAATGTTTCATTTTCTTTTTCATTGCTTCTTTAACACACTACTTCTCCGCTGCGAAGCGCGGGTATTTTGCTAGTTTACTATAAATTCAAACTGATACGTAATAAGAACGGCAATCTCCCTTCAGCCCCAGTGCACACCTGATGCCTGATGGGAATTGTAGTCCCTGTACTGACATTGGTTTTTTTTGGGTTGTCCCCTTCTTCCCTTTACGCCATAGGAGCAAATTTTTAAAGAGACCAGCTGTAAAATCGGTCCAACCATTTTTGCATAATTGGCAAATAAGCAAATCACTGTATGATTTTATTTCGATTTTATTTATTTTATTTTATGTTGATAAAACCAAACATCTGATCAAGTCCACCAGAAACAAATTCATAAAATGAAGAACGGCCAATGTGGCATTGCCTAAGGATTTGGACTCTGCTTCGAAAAGCTGCCAGCCGACTTACTATTTGACTCTGAGAAAGCCACTTAAAAATATATATTTGGTATGTTTGAAGTTGAGCATTTTATTTTCACACAGTCATGACTGCTCCCTTATAAACATAATTTATAAACTTAAACAAAAAAAAAATCTACCCTAGCAGCTTACCGTGAGAGTTACTGAACAAACGTGAACTTAGCCTTTAACTTGCCTGGAAGAAATAAAAGGAAACAACCTCACTGTAGATATGCATTTGTAAAGTAGCCTAGGATGTTTTTTTGCTGTAGAAAGGCGCTATAAAAAATAAAATTAAATTGCATGACTTACTGACAGAATTTGAACAACAGATGATGTCGCTGCGTTTTTCAGGCTGCTGAGTTCCTGTATAAACATTTCTTTATTTTTTTATTATTCCTGCTGTCGTTCGCGGTTTAGTATAGCGCGTCTACTTACAAATTCTTTACCAGGGCGTGCCTCTGAATGGTCCTTTTGGGCTTTACATTATACAAGTTAGTTCTTTTTATCGTTCGCTGGCCACTTGGCTTTGATCCTTTATGTCTTTTGTTCTGGATGAGGTGTAACGTTGCAACTCCATTTCTTTTTTTTTTTTTTTTTTTTGCTTTAAGTAAATGAACAGTTGCACAAAGCCCCCCATCTTCTGAAAATAGGAAAAGGGAAAATAAAGGTTAAGCCCTACATGTGTGCAAACAGTGGGGGCACGAGAAAAAATGCATAGGTGATCTTTCAAAAAACTGAAAAGGGGTAATTATCAAAGAAAAAGCAGCATTTTAACAGTCGTGGCTGGTAATTAAAGAGACAATTGGCGATCTTCCCAACCCTCCACCCTTGCCGACCTTTGCTTCTCCATCTTTTGTGTCTTTAATCGTGAGATTACTGTTTATTCTGCTCTTCACAGTGACCTTTCTGGTAATCCATCCATCCTTTTAATTTTCTAAACCTTCTCCGCCACAAAGCCTATCATACCAATAAAACTTTATATAAAAATTATAAAGTCTGAATCCAGTATGTTTTAATCCCCAGTCACTCATCTATTTTTGGTACCAGTCCATCCATCCCTCTGCCTGAATCTGCTCATTCCAAATAGTCGTTACAGAACTGACTGCCAGGAAGAAAGGCCTGCCAATCCATTGCATGTCATGTTCCCTAACAATGAAATAATAGTCACCGATCCTCATGGGGAGAACATTCAAAACTCCCAGCACGTTAAAGTGGAAGTCAAATCAGGGACTGGGGTAGCTGTTTGCTCCATTGTCTCACTCACTACAATTTTTAGCTTTAGTTTTTCACGTTCTTATTCACTTAAGGGACATTAAAGTCTTGTTTAAGTCTCACTGGGAGGCCAAACTGCTAAATCTGTTGGGCGGCCAGTGAGAATGTCCTCCAGTGTTCCCTCCTTTGGGTAGAGTAGGGCAGTCTGTGAGTGAGTGAAGATTGGTTGGGCTTGGGGAGAACATCATAAACTACCTGGACCAGGAGCTTCATGTGGTATGGCTCTGCTCATTACAAGTCATTCCTTGTAATCCTTGTTTCTTAATATGAGGAACTAAAATGTATAGTGAGTATGTGTTTGTACAGTATAGATCGATGTACTGTAGACTTCAGCATATTCAGCATTAACATTTGCAGTGCACCACCTACTGGAATGTATTTTTAATGCATGTAGTAAAAAATTGCATTGTATTGTTCCTCGTAACAGACAGGGCTATCACAAACATTAGCAGTAATAAAATGTATTTCACAGTTCTTTCCAACAGCTGGCACACCACTAACATTTGTACTAATAAAATGCACGGTATTCATTTCAACAGATGGTGCATCAAAAATATTTGTAGTAATAAACTACATTAGTCTTCAGTCTAACAGATGGCACAATGGCAAACATTTGTTGTGATAAAACACATTGCATTCCTTATTCAATCATTTGGCGCATTACAAAAATTTGTGGTAACAGAATTTCATTATTCATTCCAACAAATGGCACATCATACATATTTGCAATAAACAATAAAATGCTTTGCATTCTTCATTCCAACAGATATCTCACATCACAATTTTTTGTAGTAATAAAATATATTGCATTGTTTTATTCCAACAGATGGTACACATCACAAACCTTTGTGGTAATAAAATGCATTGCATTCTTCATTCCAACAGATGGCACATCACAAACAGTACTGTTGCTTTTACAAATCCCATACTAAATGACATATAACAGAGACATAGCAATCAGATGGACACACAGACACTTATCCTTTTATTAAGGTGGATATATATAGTATGTAAAGCACACATATAACTTGCACACATTGTATATATATTTATTTTGTCTATACAGTATTTATGTAATTCTCCAGCTGTTTCCCTGCCTTGACCTATGAATTATCTTGCCAATTCTCTCTGCATTTTTTCCAGATTAACCAGGACCAGTTTGACAAAATCATGGAGTTGATAGATAGTGGAAAACGGGAAGGAGCCATACTAGAATACGGAGGATCGGCCATACAAGACAGAGGACTTTTTATTCAGCCTACCATATTTTCTGGAGTGGGAGACCATATGAGAATTGCAAAGGAGGAGGTATGTTTAAAAACAAATTGTATCATGTATAACATTTACAGTTGTAAAGAAAGGTGGACCTTCTCTGGGAGTTGAGAAGGTGCCAGCTAAACAGCTGATTGCTCAGCTTTACTGGACTGCCATGTAAGTGTTTTAGCGCCATCTACTGTCACTATATTCAGAACACAGTGATTCTATTAAAGCGACAATGCTATAAAATTGAACATTCCCACGTGTTTCCTAGTAATCAGACATGCTGCATTTACTGCGTGTGTGTGTGTGTGTGTGTGTATATGTGTATATATATATATATATATATATATATTATATTATATATATATATTATATATAAAAATCGAGAGAGTTCTAATGGATGATTATTTTCAAATAAACATTTGTCTTTCTTAATAGACTGAAATAAGAAGAAAACGATATTATACCAGACATTTTATATGTAATGACAGTTAAACAGTAAAGGAAGGTTACAGCATGTGCTGTACATGTGGCTAAAAAAAATCAGTGGGAAACATGTCAGCGTGGACGAAAATCAGTAAGGAATGTTTCCAATACCCTGATGAAATTGTTGAAGTACAATTTCTTTTGTTAAGGATGGCAAAATTGAGTGCCACCTGGTATTGGATGGGTAGGTCAGGTCAGGTCAGGGAGCAGGCACTGGTACAGCGCGTTGCTACACCCACAACACGACAAAACACCTCAGGATCCTGATTGGCAACCCCCCAGGCAGACACACATTCGAGTCTCACCCTCCAGAAATTACCATCTATCTCCTGCAGCCAGGTGTTATGTGGGCGACCCCTTCGACACAAAGTCAAATCAACGGTACCCAAGGATTCTCCGGAGAGACTCCGTACCAAATGAGTCCAGTTTTCGTCTCAGGTCACTGCATAGCGTCCATGTCTCGCAACCAGAAAGCAGCAGGACTCTAAAGACTTGGACCTTCATCCTTTTGCATAGATATCGGGAGCGCCACACACTCCTTTCCAGGGACCTCATGCCCCCTAAGCTCTCACAATATGTCTACTGACTTCATAGGAAGAGTCACCAGAGACATGAATGTCACTACCGAGGTAAGTAAACCACTCGACGAGGTCGACACGCTCTCTGCAAACAGACACACTGCTGATGGCCGTGTCATAAAAAGACTGGCTGTTGGTTTTTATCAGGCCACCCGCAAGCCCAGACACTCAGACCCCTCACTCAGTCTCCTGAGAGCCACCATCAGAGCCTCCATTGACTCCGTGAAGATCACAGCATCATCAGCAAAGTCAAGATCAGTGAATCTTCACCAACAGAAGAAACCAACTTCACGACCCCCCCTTACAGTCCATGTGATCACTGAACAGAGTAGGAGCAGAACACGGACCCCGACGTACCCTAGAATCAACTGGGGAAAACCACAGAGGGTCTGCCTCCACTCTACACAGCACTCACAGTACCAGTGTACAGGCCGGCCATGACATCCAGCAACTTTGATGGGATCCTGCAAGTCTCAGGATGGCCCACAGGGTAGTTTGATCAACTGAGTCGAACACTTTACGAAAATCCACAAATAGCTGCAAAGAAACTCGGCCGATATTTGCATTTGCGATCCATGAGAGCCTTCTGTGCCTAAATGCAGGCAATGTTAGACTTCTTAGGCATAAAACTACACTGCTCCGGTCACTGGTACCTGAGGAAGTGATCACAGATCCTAATTCTGCAGGATCTAATCCCTTTTGAAAATTTTGAAGACCTCAATGGAAATTAAAGAGGTGTACAGTATATTCAGGACTAAAGCCTGGAAGCTTTTCTTTACGTAAAGAGTTGTGGGAATCTGGAACAGACTACCAGGTCGTGGAGCTGAAGCAGAAACCTTGACAACCTTTAAGAAGGATCTGGATGAAATAATGCAACGAGCAGCGAGTGGACTGAATGGTCTCCTCTCGTTTGTCACATTTCTTATATTCTTATGAGTCACTAGTCTGTTTATTGATTTTCTTTGTCTTTCCTGATAACTGTTTAACTTTTTATTGGAGTTTTGAATAATAAGGAAGTTGACTACCCTTTCATTACAATTTTAAGACTTGCTTTACTTGTCCATTTTGGGAATTGTTAAGAGACATGGCCCCAGAAGTCCTGCCACATGTTGTCATTAGTGGGTTAGGGTTATGCTGGCATCGCTTAATCCATCATTGTCCAGGCTTGTAGATATCATCTGCTGTATAATAAAAAAACTCTAAGGTCTGTGTTTCCACTCCCTTTGGGCAATCTGATTGGTCAATTTGGCTTTGGTGATGCAACAGAAGAGGAAGTGCCAGTGTGAGAGGTGGGAGTGAAGGAGTAGGAGGCACGCTGAGAGTTGTCTTCAAAGATAACACATGTAAAACAGGACAGGAGGTGAGAAAGGCATCTCAAAAATAATGACCGAGGCTTTAGGCCTTATGGGAACATTTATGAGTGAGGGAGCTCCGGGGAACAGACATTCACAAACACAAATAAAGAGATAAGATGCTGAAGGTGCACGTAGGACAACAGAGACTAATATTTTTTAATTATTCTATTACTTGTCTCTTATCACTTGTTTGACTTTTGAAGTTCTCCTTTTGTTTTAGTCTTTGACGCACAACCATTGTGTCCTTCTGGTTGTGACCCCCATTTTATTCTTGACTTACGATTCATCTCCCAGACCACTCTGCTCACCTCTGCCTACCAGTTCCTCTGTGTGTCACTACGCTGATTAACCCCATTCTGTTTTTTTATAGGTGTTGACTAGACTGAGATGTTTGTGCCCACTTATTCTGTTTACAGCTTATTAACGCTTTACATTTTCCATACCTTTCATGAACCTTTATGAGGACAGCAGGCCAAAACTGCCCAGTCATGTAGCACCTGCACAGTGTGTGATGTGTCTGCAAGGCTAATGGCAGTTTCCAACAAAATTAATGAAGCACACACACTGAAAAGCAAAATGTTCAGAACTTGATGATTGTATGGTTAGTTCTGGTCACTGAAAGCTTGCATCCTCTTTGCAGATTTTTGGTCCTGTGCAGTGTATCCTGAAGTTTAAAACCCAAGAAGAAGTCATCAAAAGAGCCAACAACACTGAATATGGTTTAGTAGCGGCAGTGTTTACAAAAAGCATGGACAAAGCCCTGAGTACCGCCTCGGCCCTGCAGTCTGGAACTGTATGGTAAGATGTCTTACCTCCTGTCACTAAATTATATTGGACTAATGGGTATTTTGTTATGGAGTAAAGTCCATCACTCCATTGTAGGACCCTGGGTCACGGTGTGCCACAGCCTATCCAGGCAGTAATCCAGTCCTTCACAGGGCCAACTAACACACTTTATATCTGTCCAATTTAGACACCGTTAGCTTAACATTCAAATCTTAGAGTGGCAGTAGAAAGCACACTCAGAAATTAGGAGAAGTTACAAAATCTACACAAGAAGTGTCCAGCCCAGGATATAAATTCAAGCTCATGACTCTGGAGCTTTAAGACAACAGCGCTGACATTGACCACTGCACCATCCCAGAGTAACACAACAAAAGGCATTAGCATACTAAATAGATCTGTTGGCTAGCTGGGCATCTTGAAAACCGTTTAAATAGAAGAGTCAGTCAGTTGGGAGGAAGTACTATACTATCTACTTAAAAATTTTAATCTTGCCTATTATACCATCTATTTATCTATCTATTACCGTATATACTTGAGTATAAGCCGACCCGAATATAAGCCGAGGTACCTAATTTTACCTACAAAAACTGGAAAAACTTATTGACTCGAGTATAAGCCTAGGGTGGGAAATGCAGCAGCTACTGGTAAGTTTCAATAATCAAAATAAATACCAATAAAATTACCGTACATTAATTGAGGCATCAGCTCATTAATTGAGCACACAGCACAAAATGAGTCTTACAGAGGCTGCACAGCACCATACAGAGCCCGCAGCAGTTCTTCTACCGCCCGCAGACCAACCAAGGTACAGTACTGTACACTCCAGCTTTCTGTCGGGTTGGCGGGGGCAGCGGGACCTGACTCGAATATAAGCCGAGGGTGATGGTTTTCAGTACATTTTGGGTGCTGAAAAACTCGGCTTATAGTTCTTTCAAATCCTTCTTTCTAAATTTTTAATCTTGCTTACTATACCATCTACCTAACATTTAATCTTGCCTACTATACTATCAATTTATCTATTATATAGTGCCTTTCAAATTCATCTTTCTTAACTTTTAATCTTGCCTAGTATACCATTTATTTATCTATTATATAGTGCCTTTCAAATCCATCTTTCTAAATTTTTAATCTTGCCTACTATACTATCTATTTATCTATCTATTATATATTGCCTTTCAAATTAATCTTTCTAAATTTTTAATCTTGCCTACTATACCATCTATTTATGTATTATATAGTGCCTTTCAAATCCATCTACCTACATTTTTAATCTTGCCTACTATACCATCTACCTAACATTTTAATCTTGCCTACTATACCATCCATTTATCTATTATATAGTGCCTTTCAAATTCAGCTTTCTAAATTTTTAATATTGCCTACTATACCATCTACCTAAATGTTTAATCTTGCCTACTATACCATCTATCTGTTCAACTGGACTAACACCAGAATGCTGCGCTTTGCATGTTCCAGCCACCCATAAGACAGTAGCTGATGTTTTACATGTCCACATACTGTTGCCAGACATTTACTTACCGTAGAATTAAAGAGGAAGAATTTCATTTTGGGGAACAAATAAAAAATATGTTCTTATATATTTTTACATTTTTTTAAAAGTATATCTATCTATCTATCTATCTAAATTTTTAATCTTGCCTACTATACCATATATCTAACTATATACTAGAACGTTTGTAGGCAACATGATCTCAAAAAAATGAATTGAAGTCTCCAAACCAAATACCGTACTAACTATACTTACACAGCTTCACCACAAGATGGCAGAACCTCACTTGGTAATATCATTGCACGCTATTCAATTTCCTAATTTCTGCTAATGTCATGACTACCTTTTTTTGAAACAAGTAAAAAAATAGTAATAAATTGCAGCCATTATTATTTTCTTTGAAATTGGGTATTTCATACGACTTTATTAAAAATCTGACGTGACATGACTTTCTCCATATTTACAATATAAATACAGTATACAGTTTGAGTTTACCAGAATGTATGCAAAATGCAATACCACTGAAGTATTTTTTGTGATATTTTAGTTCTTGTTTAAGGCAAGCATATTGTAAAATAAAATGTCTGTAAAAAAGCTGTATATACTGTATAAATCAAATAGCAGTATTTCTAATTTAGCCGCTCTGTGTCACAATATTAAAAACTCAAAGCCTGAAATTTGGATTGAGCTCTAAAGTCACACAATTCTTTCTTTTAATGTCCTTTGAGAACCTGTGAGCCGGCCGTGTCAAAACTCAGACTCTTGGTGAGCCAAAGTAACTGCAGGTTTTACTGTCTTAACTGATAATTACTTCTGCTAATGAAACATCCGTCTTTTGCTTTAATTGTCATGGACTGGCCTTTTAAGATTCACACTGAACTCTCAATTTTTTCTTTTTTTCCACAACTGGCAGCCAAACAATAATGAGATAAGAAAGTGAGATACAGATGAGCAGCTACAGTGAATTGAGAAAGTATTGAGATCCCTTCGCTTTCTGCACATTTCTGTTGCAGATTTCATTTGAATTGGATACTGTTTTGTCTTGGTAGAGTAATATATGGCTCTACTTTCCTCTATTGTATTATTAATATGTAGTGTCTGTCAGAACACCTCAAATCTCACAGACTTACCACTGTTTATAAGGTATTATATTATACCAGTAATGGCGTACTGCACAATAAAGTGCAGTGAATACACTTGACTTGAGCATTCCTAGTTTCCATCCTCTTCCTCTGTCCATTTACCATTCATTTTGCTCAGAGGTTGATGCGCTTGCTGCTTCCTGAGCAGCTCTTCATTCCTTCTCCCTAGCGGCCCGCTGCTTTTCTTTCATTGGCATCTTTTCGCATTAAAACTGATTAAGTTAGTTTTTGTGTTGCAATTACTTAGTACATTTTCTTTCATTTTTCACTTAAGCTGGCATTTAAGTCTTCAATCTGCCTCAAGAATAATTAGCAAAGGTGGTAGGGAATTAGAACGGTGCCCGTACGCATGCACCGCACGGCCGGCCTGTTGCACGCTGCCGAGAGTTGATTCTACATAAAATAAAAAGAGTAATAAAAATCATCACCCCGAAAGCGGATAGTAGGCGTCACGTAGTATATGTGTACCAAATTTCAAGTCAATACGTGAAACGGTTTGCGAGCTATATGTGATTTAAAATCCTGGACAGACTAACGAACAGCCACGGTAGCGTATTATATAAGAAGATCACTTCTCTCCACCTTCCCTCCTACATCTATAACCTCAGGCAATTAGGTGTAGTAAAAAACAAGCAGGAGTTAAGTTACAATTTAAACAATGTATTATTGATAATATTCATAGTACTAGGGTGTTGTACCATGTTAGCCATTATGAATGTAGAGAAAAGCGCTTTTCTCTAAATTTGATAATATTCATAAATGATAACAATATGCAAAGTACATTTGAATATTGGCAACCATACATCCTGATAGATGGTGATGTGTAGTTCAGGCGGCACACAGACTTGTTAGTTACTAAAACATGTCTCTAGTTAAGGCATCATTGGTGGTCAGTTTTCTTCAGAACAGGCCTGTCTCAATATGGCTGCCGAGCTGTGCTCTCCATTGTGTTGTCCTTTCAGTTCATGGATCAGTTTGGTAAGAGAGCGAGATGCTCCTTCATCAGATGTTAGTAAGAGAGAGAGAGTGAGGTTAAGCAAGCAGATTTATAGATGTTCTGTCCAACCCCTACAGCCAATAGGACGTCGTGGTACTCAAAGGCTTCTGATACAAGCCAGTTCCAAACAGCCACAGCCATACTTCAGACCGATGGGGGAATAGAACATCTTAACACCTGCCACCCCCCAAGACCATATGTTAAGGTAAAGTTAGGCAGCCTGGCTTTCTTATGGGGGTTGAGAGACTTCAGAGAAACACTTGCCAAACTGGTTTCAGGCACTTCCCCCAAACCCGTTGTAATATTAACTTTCCTGACTTAGTCCTGGCTTATTGTACACATGAATGCTTCTCACTAATGTAACACTAAAATTACATTGTTTTGCCCTAGTTACAAATAAAGACATAAAAAATATTTATCGACTTATATGCAAAATCTCACATCACAACAGATACATTTTCCATTTTTGCCCATCAGTCTACAGTGAGTGACCCATAATGACAAAGCCACACTTTTTTCCAGAAAGGTCTGAACACTTTCTGAATCCACTATTTGACAAAAAAAGTGACTGGAATGCTTAATTAAAGTAAAGATGAACAGAAACGGGTAGGAATCAAACTCCAAGTGCCTGAAAGGCAAGTGTGCTCACCCATTACATGATTGCCATAACCTGTGTGGTGCTACTAGTTGATGGATTTCTTGTCACTTACTCTGACCCCTCAACCGTCTCCACCCCCCCAAAAAATGGGTCAAGGCTGAAATACTCTTAAGTACCTAAGTGCCTGATTCCCTGAAGAAGGGGCCTAAGTTGCCTTGAAAGCTTGCATATTGCATAATCTTTTTAGTTAGCCAATAAAAGGTGTCATTTTGCTTGACTTCTCACTACATCCATAATGGCTAACACGGTATAACACCCTTGTACTAAAGGCTGTGGTTTGAAAACCAGAAGCGTGTATACGGAGCAAACAGATTGTGCTTAGCATTGTTTCTCAATGCTTTTTGGCGTTGTGACCCAATTTATCCCACATAGTGGGTCCGCTTGTGTTGAAATCTGCAAACCTCATGGTGTAAGGGGAACAAATGTGATCGTCGTAGTGACAACCAAGTCATGAACCACAGTGACTCACTCACAAGCCAACGCAGCCCACTACCTTCATAAACTATAGCAAGTGGTGACACAGCGGCTTACTGGATACAGAGATACCAAGTGTATACGGTGTCAGAAACTCCACACAGAGCCATAGCAAGGTTTGGGGCAGCCACCCGTATATATGGCATCCTGGCTGCAAAATCGTAAAAATGCTGTTTATACAGCACTGATGTGCACAAAAAAAAGAGTCCAAAACAGAACTAAGGGAATAAGGAAAAGGTGGAGGCTTTTAAAAGGGAAGACAGGAAGTGAAGTCAGAGGGGTCGGGCTCATAAGGGTCTTCAGCCATAGGCTCGAGCACCGGACGTGACATCAAAAGGGCCGGAGCCAGCAAGGTCTTCCTCCATAGGCTTGGACTCGGAAGTGACATCAACAGGGCCAGGAGGGATCTCCCATGGATGGTCTGCAGGCCAAGGAGAAAAAGAATCCGTGCACTCTGCCACATCCCGGTCTGACTCGGAATTGCCCTCACTCAAGCCCTTTAGCTGCCTCCCATGCGCACGTGTGTGACAATGGGTAGGGAAAGTGAAAATACCAGCCAGTAATTGCAGAGGAGCCAACTTCTGAAGGGTGATTTTAAGTTCAAGTGTGTTGTCTTGTTTTTACAATGCAGAGCGATTCTTTCTTGCATGTTCTCCCCCAGACCTGTTACCCGTACTGTAAACGCAAAGAGTTTATCTGAAACAAAGAGAATCAGGGATAAAACACTGAGACATGGAGTTAAAGCAGAAACCTTGTCAACCTTTAAGAAGTGCCTGGATGAGACACTGGGTCAGGATGGCTATTTGCCAAACAAACAAGCGTCAAATGGAGTGAATGATCTCCTCTTGTTTGTCAAATTTCTTATTTTCTTATGTTAATGGCAGTTTCCAAATGTATAATGGCGAATGGGAGGCACGGACAGGCTGAAACAAAGGGACACCGGCCTGAAAGAGATGCTCCATCCTTTTCATTCACATGACATTCAATGCATTTCTTTCATTTTTTTTTTTTTTTTTTTTTTTT
>JANRMT010062829.1:48123635-48148353 GCA_026402145.1 Polypterus bichir lapradei
TTTTTTTTTTTTTTTTTTTTTTCCTTCAGGGTAAATTGCTACAATGCTCTTCATGTGCAGACCCCATTTGGAGGCTACAAGATGTCTGGAAACGGCCGGGAGCTGTAAGTATTTGTCTTCTGCAGTCAGTACTAGAATCAGACTGGGGGCAGCAGGGTGGTAACAAAATGGACCGGAAGGGGTGAAGTCGGTTTCCATCATGGGGTGGTTTCTCCTCGCTGGGTGTTGGGGGACAACACTGTCAACAACAGCGTCCCCTCATGTCCCGGAGTGGGAGTGCTTCCCTCTGATGAAGGCGATCCTCTGCGGCACATTTGTGACAACAGTTAGTTATAAAGAAGGCAACGTTGCCCTCCCATGACCTAAGTTTGAGACCACTAATTCCCTCATTCTTACAAGCAACGGGCTTCAATGGGATCAGTGCTCCCTCTTATTAGTCTTTATTTGTTTTTGATCATTTTTTTCTGTTTAAAATTCATTAGATTATAGTGTTGGTTGTATACACCACCTGTTGAAATCAAAGATGCAGTACATGTTAATAGTCCACGCGACAAACACCTTGAGAGTGACACGATGGAGTGAGTGTGTCGCGAGTGGCACTGTAGGCAATTGCAGAGTGGAGTTACACTTCATTAAATTAATTTCAATTAAAAATGGTGCTTCTTCCCTTACAGCACGGTGGCACAGTAGTAGCGCTGCTGCCTCGCAGTTAGGAGACCTGGGTTCGCTTCCTGGGTCTTCCCCGCGTGGAGTTTGCATGTTCTCCTTGTGTCTGCGTGGGTTTCCTCCTACAGTCCAAAGACATGCAGGTTAGGTGCATTGGCGATTCTAAATTGTCCCTAGTATGTGCATGGAGTGTAGGTGTGTGTGTGCGCCCTGTGGTGGGCTGGCGCCCTGTCAAGGGTTTGTTTCCTGCCTTGCGCCCTGTGTTGGCTGTGATTGGCTCCAGCAAACCCCTGTGACCCTGTGTTAGGACATAGCGGGTTGGATAATGACTGACTGACTGGCTTCTTCCCTTAAGTTAAAGGGTTAGACCAATATGCTACTTAGATTTAAGTTATTTAAGTACTAGACCACAATTTTGCATGGGCTGTGTCATTGAGTACAGGGGTCCCCCAACTCCGGTCCTGGAGGAACACAGTGGTTGCAGGTTTTCATTCTAACCCTTTCCTTAATTTAGTGACCTGCTTTTGCTGCTAATTGACTCCCTTTCCATTCCTTTTAATTGTCTTTGTCACGCTTGGGTCACAGAATTGCATAGAAACACAGGAGATTGTAGGAGACAGGAACTTTATTCAAACACTTCAAATGAACATATGACTCTTTCAGAAGTAAAACAAACTCCGTATGTAGACAGAGGGGACAGTTCTGTCTCTCAATTAAAAGAATGCAAAAACATCTTCCTCTCCTGACGTGCACACCTTTTGAAGTGGGACCCCCCCAGCAGGAGCAGAGGATGTCTCGGGGAGGAGAGCGAGAGAGAGAGAAACAAAGCAATGAGCAAAAAGGACAGGAGCTGTACAGGCTTTTAAATATACGAAGTGCTGCTCGAGAAGCATATCACGCGACACAGCAGCAGCAGCCGCCGAGCATCTAACGGAGCAATGAGGAGGCATACTGTATTTGTTCCCATTGCAACAGTGTTCAGGAGGGAGCCTCAGAGAAGTGACTGCATCCTCCAGGGGTGTGCAGAGCCCCCTTCTTCACCACTTGTCTTTATATATAATATGCTACCGTGGCTGTCCATTTGTCTGTCCAGGATTTTAAATCACCGGTAGCTCACAAACCGTTTGACTTATTGACCTGAAATTTGGTACACATATACTACGAGATGTCTACTACCTTCTTTTGGGGTGACGATTGACTGCCAAGGTTATTCCTATTTTTATTTTTATTTTATTTTATCGTAGAATCAACTCTCGGCAGTGGGCAGCAGGCCGTACGGTGCGTGCGTCCATGCGCCGTTCTCATCCCTACCACCTTCGCCGTCACTTCCCCTACCTCTTCATATCTTAAATC
Source organism: Polypterus bichir lapradei (assembly GCA_026402145.1). Lineage (NCBI taxonomy): Eukaryota > Metazoa > Chordata > Cladistia > Polypteriformes > Polypteridae > Polypterus > Polypterus bichir. The sequence goes on from JANRMT010062829.1 coordinate 48,125,655, forward strand.
ATTCTTGAGGCAGATTGAAGACTTAAGTGTGTGACAGATAGGGGGTGCTGTTGTCCCCTTGAACCCTCAGACCACACACCAGACACCAGATAAAAGTCCAAGAAATGATTTTATTAATACAAATAAGGGCACAAAGCACCTTCACCTCCACCATACTCAGTAATACAATAATAATAATCAATAATACAATTCTCAATAATCCTCCACACCTCCCAGCAGCTCAGTCACCCTTCCTCCGAACTCGGCTCCCTGCTGGGATCTCCCACAGTCCTTTTAAAGTTCTTGACCCGGAAGTGTTTCTGTCCCTCAGTCCATGTGACTTTTATAACACTTCAGGGTTGGGTGAAAACTCCTTTTTCTTCAGCCCGGAAGTACGTCATTTCTTCTGCCACCGTGACTGGGACGACACTTCCGGGCTATACGGAAAATACAAGTCCTTGAGCCTCCCTCCAGCAGGGCTGTGAATTAAAACTCCAAAGTTCATGATGCCCTGCTGGATGTCGGGGCACCTCCATGTTGTAGGGAGGGCTCCATCTAGCGGCTTGGGGGTATTGGCCGGGGATATTCCACAAGTGCCAGCTTATGTGGAAAAGAATATTAAGGAAAATGTACTAAGTAATTGCAACACAAACACTGACTTAATTAGTTTTAACGCGAAAAGATGCCGAGGGAAGAAGAGAAACAGCGGGCCGCTAGGGTGGAGAAGAGAAGAGCTGCTCAGGCAGCAGTAAGTGCACCAACTTCTGAGCAAAATGAATGGTAAACAGACAGAGAAAGAGGATGAAAACTCGGAATGCTCAAGTCAAGTGTATTCACTGCACGTTAATGTGCAGTGCGCCTTTACTGTTCCTCTGAATTACTTCATTTCTTTTCTTAAATGGCACCCAAACAGAAATGAAATGTGAAGTGAGTGAGCCAACAAAAGACCAACTAAGTCAGGGCTTCAAACTCCAACCAATTTCACTCCATCCAGTTGCTTAATTAGGCGCCAATTCTAATTGTTAATTAAACCCGTTCTTTAATTCAATGGCATGTTGCTGCTCTCCTTGTGCAGTAACAGACATTTTCGAAATTGTTGATTTTTCTCTTGTTAAAATGTTTTGGGGACCTAAGACCTTCATCTTTCTTCATTTTCAGATATTATATGATGGACACAATTTGCTGGTCATGTTTTGGCTCATTTGGTATCTCATTATTGTTAGGCTACTAATTAAGAAAAAAGAAACAATAAAGGGGGCTGAGTCCTCAAAAACAAGTCAATTAAAATTAATTCAAAAGAAGTTAATTAGCAGCAAAAACAGGTCACTCATTAAGAAAAGGGTTAGAATAAAAACCTGCAGCCAATGCAGCCCTCCAGGACCGGATTTAGGGACCCCGATATAATATACAGACATAAATGTCACTGAACTTTATAAATCTCCTAAAGTCTATGCAATTAAAAAAAAACAAATGTTTGTATTTCAGAGGGGACTATGCCCTGGCAGAGTACTGCGAAGTTAAGACCGTAACAATGAAACTGACACAGACGAGTCACTGAAGAGGACCAGAACTGCTTCGACAATGGCAAATGGATTTTAAAGACACATTTGGGAAGAAAAAGAAAATTCCAAAAATGTGAAAGCTGTAAAAAGCCTAATATTTCTTATTTATTCAAAAATTTCCTCCGAAGAGTTTTTTTTTTTTTTTTTTTATGGTAAAAGTCTACACCTTAGTGGATTTTTTAGCAACAAAAGAAAAATGACTGGAAACTAATGACCCAAAGGAAACAAGTGGCCTTGGACGTGCATTTCATACATGTCGGTTTTTTTTTTTTTATTTAAGTCAGACTGAACAAAAACAGTAAATATGCCCAGTATCGTTATTAAGTATGGACAAATCAATAACTATGTATCATGATTTTTGTAAGTCATCTAGAGTAACGGTAATATTAAAAAAAATGAATGTGTAAGAAGATCAACAGTAGCTGGAAGATTCCTGAAGATTCAAAGCGTCATTTGTTTTATTTACAACAAGTATGTATGTGCTCTGTGGTGGGCTGTCGCCCTGCCCAGGGTTTGTTTCCTGCCTTGCACCCTGTGTTGGCTGGGATTGGCTCCAGCAGACCCCCGTGACCCTGTAGTTTGGATATAGCGGGTTGGATGATGAATGGATGTATGTGCTCACTTTTAACGTGTCGTAATGTGGTTATGCCACGCATCCCAGCGCAAGGCCTGGTATGAATCCTTGCCTGGTGACCATTTGTGTGGCTTTTGTGCACTACAACCCCAAAGGCATCTGTGTGGGTTTCTTTCCTGAAGACAAGCAGGTTACATTGATTGATGACTCCAAATTGACCTTATATAAGAGTGTCTGTGTTTGTTCCATTATCAAGCCTTATCATAATTTACTTTTATAGAAGGGGAAGCCATTATGTAGAATGCACATTGCATTGGGGACCTTCACCTTTATTACACTAATATAGTAAAACTAAAACAGAAGTGCTCACAATGCATAACATAAGCTATGCAATGTACTGGTGAGGTCTCATCTAGAGTACTGTGTGCAGTTTCGGGCTACTAAAAAGACGTTAACAGTGCATGATGCAGGCCAGAGGACAGCGAATAGGCGGATTGCAGGGCTACAGGCGATGACTTAGGAGAAAATATTGAAGAAGATGAATATTTTCAGTTTATGGAGACAGAGTTTTTGAGAGGAATTAATGCAGTGGATCGAGGCTGTTACTTTGACATGAGTTCTTCAACAACTCAGGGATACAGATGGAAATATGTGAAAGGTAAATATCACATAAATATAGACCTCTCTCTATTATAATAAAAATATTTTCGGAAGAGAGACGAGACATAACTTTCTCAGAGGGACACTTTCACGTTCTGCGAGATGAGACTTTGTGCCATGAGATTTAACCAGGCCCGGAGCTGGAAATATAAGACAAAGAGTAGATGACAAAGTAGAACATCGTAAAGAACCCAAAAACGTTGGTGCGATACACATGCAGTGCAGGTTAGAGATAATGGAAGTACGAACATTCGAAAGTCGCAAAAAATTAGAGTAAAGATCACATTAGCGCTAACAAATGGAAATTATTACTTGGTGAAATAACAGAGCAGTGAAAAGAGATCGAAAATATTGTTCAGATTTAAACTTTAAGTCGGAGACTTGTAGATCGTCTAATTCGTATTGCTGTCAGGGAAAAGTAGTGTTTCTTCCCAATGAAGAGGCGTATCCATGGAATTAAAAGATTTGTTGTTTGGTGAAAGTGAAATCCCACGAGAGAAAATTCCAAGCCCCGTGAGACAAGACTTTATACAAAGAGATTTGGAAAAGTCCCGCCCACATCTGAAACATTTACAGCCACACACACCGTTCAATTATTTCTCATTTCTGTGAATGTTACTGTCAGAAACAGTTTGTGTCGAGAGAAAGAAACGATATTCAGTCAAGAACAGTTATATGTTGTGTTATCACAATGTAATTCCAAACACGGAATCAAAATTCAATGCAATATTGATGAAAAGGTAGAAGCGAAAAGAGATCGAATATATGGACAGAGGCGATATGACAGAAGTATGTAGATATTGTTCGGCTTTAAACTTTAAGTCGGAGACTTGTAGATTTCAAGCCCCGCGAGACAAGACTTTATGCAAAGAGATTTGGAAAAGTCTTGCCTACATCTAAAACCTTTACAACCACGCGTACGGTTCAATCATTTCTCATTTGTGTGAAACACATGCAGAGCAGGTTAGAGATAATGAAAGTATTAAAATTCGAAACTCTCAAAAAAATGATCATAAAGATCGCATTAGCACAAACAAACGTAAATTATTACTCGGTGAAATAATGGAACAGCGAAAAGAGATTGAATATATTGTTCGGATTTAAACTTTAAGTTAGAGACTCGTAGATCGTCTAATTCGTGTTGCCATTAGGGAAAAGTCGTGTTTCTTCCCAATGAAGAGGCGTATCCAGGAGAAATAAAAGATTTGTTGTAAGTGAAATCCTCAAACACGAGCGGCAGAGACGCAAAGTTGCTGGTGGATAGCGCAGGCAGGGGGGTTGGCGAGCAAAGCAAGCAGGGGGCAAAGCCCCCTAGTTTAATAAATGACCAAGTGGTGTGGTGGCACTTTAAAGTCCTTCAAAACTCAAGTGACAGTTAAGTTATTCTGGAGAAATCAGGTGGCTGAATGGCCTGTTCTCATTGATGTTTTTCAAATGTTTTAAAATTTTGAAATTTACCTATTCATTTTAAAGTTCTAACTTTACAATGACTCTGCGCACCTCAGTCCTTGCTATTACATTTCTTTGAAGATGGTAGAGGCGGCACTCTCTCAAAGGTTACATTTTCTTTCCAGAAAGTGATGATTGAGTGTAACCTAATTACCCACTGGAGGGATACGCTGCAGCCAGACATACTCTTTAAAGACAAAATACTTTTTGTTTAGTACAAAAAATTAATTTCATAAAGTGCTTTGTCCAAACCTTCACTAGCAGTTTTATACAAACAATACCATGGATTCTGAAAGTACTGAGACCCCTTCACTTTCTGCACTTTTTATGGGTTGTAGATTTCATTTTAAATTAATTTGCCATTTTTGTCCTAATTCAATGGCCCACAATGACAAAGTAAAAACATATTTTCAGAAAGGTTTTAAAATTTATTAAAATCAAAACCTGAAATCTCTCATTCCCATCAGTATTTAGACCCTTTGCAGTGGCCCTCCAGAGTGTGCTCAGGTCCATTGTGTTTGCTTTAATTGTCCTTAAACGTGATTGGAGTCCACCTGCGGAAAACAGAATTGATTAGACATCATTTCGAAAGTCACCTGTGTACCCGTACATATAGGGTCCCACAATTCACACTACATGTCAGAGCAAAAAGTAAGCCATTAAACCAAAGGAACTCTCTCTAGGCCACCGTGATCAAATTGTAGTGAGGTACAGTTAGACTTGGGGCATTTGTGACCTCACAACCTAAACAGAAGCTTGTCTCTCTGATGTCTTGTCTTTTAAATAACTATGAGAGAATGGGAAAAAAGAAAACAAAATGGGCCAAAATTGTGGCTGAATTTGCTGTACCTATTAATTCTTAAAGTTAATGTCATGTCATGAAGTCTAAGGAACTCACTGTAGACCTCTGGAATCAAATTGTCGCAAGGCATAGATTGAACTTGGGTGTCTGGGTCCTAACAAAATAGAAAGGAGACTCTTCTGTCAGATGTCTCATCTCACTATTTGTCAGAAAAAGAGGCGAGCAAGACTGTGCTGGAAAGTCGGTCGCTACATTTCACATGAGTCGTGTAAATTAACACAGTCTGGCCGCTAATATCAGCAACATCGGTCGCCAAGTCTGATATACCCCATGACTAGAAAATGTGACATTGGCTTAAGAAGTCACCTTTGTATGAAAATGGCTAATTCTTGCCTTCCAAGTATTATGCTTATTTAAGTATAGCATGCAAATGTATAATTTATAACATAATTTTCAGTTCTTTAAAGATTGACGCCTCGATAGGCAAAATTGGGGATGTTTGCTAATAATAATAATAAATAATTCTTTACATTTATATAGTGCTCTTCTCACTGCTCAAAGTGCTCTCAATGCAGGGAGGACCCAGGAAGCCCACCCACCTTCAAGATTTTTCCTCAAGTGCACTGTTGTCTAAAAGTGGTCAAAATTCAGTCTTTTTTTGCTAATTGTACAGAAGTGTATAGTTATGAACATCTGTTTTCCTATAAAACGGAACATCACAGAAAAATGAGAACTTCTTTTCAAGTCAGCAGTTAAACTGTCAGTCTTTCTGGAGGACAAAGAGCGGTTGTGTAAACCATGCAGCCTGTAAATTCAAGCGCAAGCCCGCAATGCTGAGTAATATAAGCCATTCTTATAAAACTTGTATGAGGCAGGAGCTCTCTGCACTTATTGTTGTGTATCTAAGACCGTATCCCTGGTCATTGAGCTCCCACATCAGCTTTTCTGAGGCTGTGAACTGGATGATGGTTAAGCATGAAGAAGTGATTAAAAAGTTCAAATGCTGAACCAGCAAGTGAATGTAAATTAAACAAACAACAAAGCAACTTGGAATATTTCTTGGAATTACATTTACCAACATGAACCTTTCAGAACTGCGGTGGGCTGGCGCCCTGCCTGGGGTTTGTTTCCTGCCTTGTGCCCTATGTTGGCTGGGATTGGCTCCAGCAGACCCCCCCCCGTGACCCTGTAGTTAGGATATAGTGGGTTGGATAATGGATGGAACCTTTCAGAATGTAAAGAAAAGTCCAAAAAGCCTTAATATCTATATGGATTGATAGTTGTACTAGCAGCAACTAAATTCCCCAAGGGGAAAAAATTTGACCAAAAACCGACATTTCACTCACTAAATCCATTGTGGGAAGCAAGAATGCATAACTGTGCCATGTCCCAAAAATGTCTCCTCAGAGCACTTCCCTTATAAAGTGCAGGAGTTGTCACATAAATAAAATTCATCTTTCTAATTAGGACATTTTTATCATATGTGGAAGTATCAAAATTTGACCTTGTATCTATAGATAAAGGTGATATAATAAACATGCCACGTTTACCATTTGTACCCCATTATATAATCTAAATATCACATGTGGGAAAAGTCTCACTAGTTCAGATACGTAAAATCAAGATGAGGTGAACCAGATCAGGTGCAAATGGTTAGAACCTCCTAAGAGAGGATCTTGTCTGACTCTGTCTAATTTTGTTTTCCCATTTTTGTTGAAATGTGTGTTATCAACATGCTGAGACTGAACATGCTCTCTGAAGCCTTCACAAAGAAGGCTCTAGAGTCCTACCAGTCTGGGAAAGGATTTAAAAAGATCTCCAAGCAATTGGATATCAACCGTTCCACTCATAAACGAGTGGGGAAGATTTGAAGTGTCATCTTGACCAGGCCAGGCCAACCCAGCAAGTTTATCCCAAGACAAAACAAAAGGAGTCACTGTTGGCTTCAAAAAGATCAAGGACAGTAACACTCCACTCCGCATCATCACATCTCCTGTCCCGACAGCAAGTCTAAAACAAAGTCACAATCCTGGAGACCTCGGCCAACTGACTGCCTACCCGCTCCTGGGTTTTCTATAGTGGAGTCTGTGATAGCTACCCAATCTGATGAGATAATCTTTCCATCTATTGATCCCAATGCTTATTTATCTGAGATGACTTTTCCATACGTAGGAGAACAGCCTGGCGGTATAGTAGTGGCACCGAGTGCCCCACCCAGATCCCGTTAAGAGAAACATAATAGAGGAGTGTTAGTAAAGGTTTCTAAATGTTGGATTACTTATACGTCTGTAGAAATGATTAACAAACAGAAATACAGTATGTACAGCTAATCAGCAGCTCTAGTCGGGGTATGCCAGATTAATGTAGTGAGTCTTCAGCCAGGATATAAGAGTTGAGACTGAAGGGGCATCTCTTATATGGATCATTCCACAGCTTCGGTGCCCTGTAACTAAAAGCTCAACCTCGCACTATTATATTACTAATCCTTGGAATCTAAAGTAGGCCGGCATCTTGAAATCTCAATGTGTGCTGCGGTTTGTAATAAGTTCAGATAAGTAAACAGCACCTTGGGCATTTAAGTTTTTATACGTTAAAAGGAGGATTTTAAATTTCAGCCCTCAGTGTAACTGGGAGCCATTGTAAGGATTCTGTAAATAGTTAGGAGACCAGGTTAGGTGCATTGGCGATCCTAAATTGTGTGGGTGTATGCCCTGCCCGGGGATTTGTTCCTGCCTTGTGCCCTGTGTTGGCTGGATTGGCTCCAGCAGACCCCCGCGATCCTGTGTTAGGATATATCGGGTTGGAGAATGACTGACTGACTTTCAAAAACTAAACTCACCGTATGGATTTTCTCCTACATCATAAAGCTATTTAAATTAAGCTTTTGGGGATTTTAAACTGTGGCATTGTGATGAATGAGCCTGTGAAGGGTTCTGTTCCATGCTCCCATCTCCGTTCTGGGAGCTCTTGAACCCAACACCATCGGTAATGTCACCGGATGAGCTGATCAGTGAAGACATCAACGAAGCAAGAGTGCTTTTATTTCAAAACAGTCAAAACAAAGTGCTCAAATAAATAGTGCAGTGCTTCAAATATTATTGAATAAATAAGCCATTAAAAAGGTCAAAATCCCAGGCATTAAAACAAGGCTAAAAACGAGATTAAAATCCTACGGACAACATTGGGGTCACACCAGCCAAGCTTTGCTCCTTCCCAGTCTTTCCAGCTCACCCAAGGTCTATTCAGCAGGAGAGACTTCAGCCACTGCGGTCCTCATTCTACAGACCCTCGTGATGGCTGCCTCCGCCGGCGTCTGCCTGACCGCTCGTCCTCCCATCTTCCTTCTCGGATCCCGAGGGCGGACTTTTCCCCGATCATACCCACTCTATTAAAAGCCTCAGAGGGAGAGATCCTGTCCCATGAGCTTCTATCACTTGCTCTGTCTGGGACCCCTGACCTCTCTTTCACAGCGGGCCGGCTCGTCCACTAATTCTGCAATACTACTCTCTCGCTCTCTGCCTCTTCCTTTCCCTTTCATTTTTTTCCCCTTCCGCCTCGTGCTTCTCCTATATATTATGGGGACGTGGCTCAGGTGTGGCGATTAGCAGCTCCCGGCTTCAATTACGGATGCGGACGATTCCTCACCTGTGCACATAAGTGAGGAAACGTCCGCCTCACGTAGCATCCAGGAACCGCTCCGGCCACACTACCACGCCCCCTCTTTAAGCTGCGAGTACAGCGATTATCTATTTAAAAAACTGGACTTTTCTAGAGAGCCATGGACCTGCTATACCACAGAGCCCTAAAACACACTGATGCGTTACTGCCTGATGCTGCCAGGGCCAGCACTACCATCTTGCCACAACTTTCTAATGCAAAAAGCCGTTTTGTAAAGCGGATGGATGGATGGATGGATGGATTGAAGAATGAAATAACCTAAAATAAATTTGTTACATAAGCCTACTGCCTAGTAAGTGCCCTGGAAGCCATCAATCTTTAGAGACCACCAAACTTCAACAACCACCACAATAGGAATCTGCAGTGCGTGGGAGCAACAGCTTGATCAGAAAAGAGAACATCTAAGAACAGCTTCAACTTCAAAATGCCAATAGCAAATTAAAATTTAATATAGGTTAGTTTTACTTGCAAGTGGAGACTATTGATTTCCAATAGGAAGTGATCAAAATCTGGCTGGACTGGAGTGTTTCATTCTTACGTGAAACTTCAGCTCATTAAACAATGACAGTTTAGGTTATGACCCAAGCAGAACTCTCATGGCCTTTTAAAGAAATGAAAGCTTCTTAAGAAAATGGCCCGTCGTCCCAGGAGTCTAAAAGAGTCCATTTTAAATAACCGTGTCCCAACACTTATCGGCCTCAGAATGTGATCCTGAGCACTTCATAAACCCCTGGTTTAACTATATGACACACATGTGCACATAACGGGGCATCTACAAGGCTTGGGTAAAGCTGATGTCAGATTACTTGAGTTTTAGTCATGTGAAATTTGCGGTTTGAATTTGCCAATCTATGGAAGCCGAGAGAGGTCGTGCAATATCATTATTTTTTTTAATTGTTTTCTCGAGATAACAGACTAATTTTATCGAGATCTCGAGAAAACGAACTTTGTTTTCTCGAGATAATGGAATCGTTTTATTGAGATCTCGAGAAAACAAAAGATATTGTTTTCTCGAAATAATGATATAATTGTATCTAATGTTTAATGTTTATCTGAAGCTACATCCTGTTTGAAATGGCAGAAGAGCAGAACAATATTGATCAGCACGTCACATTTTTGTTCAATCAAGGGCTGACACAGGCTGAAATATCGTTATGCCTTAGTTTAGAAAATAACAATGTTAGTGTCCATCATTTAAGAAGATGGTTAGCAAGGCTTCAGCTGTATAGGCGTCGCAATCCAAGCGAGCCTGATGCCAGGAGCAAAGGTTAAGTTTCGTTTTCTCGAGATTGCCATACAATTATTCTGTTATCTCAAGAAAACTAATTTTCGTTTTCTCGACATCTTAATAAAATTAGTCTGTTATCTCGAGGAGACAATTTTAAAAAAATAACGATATTGCACGTCCTCTCTCGGCTTCCGTACCAATGTCATTGCTGGACCACGTCAATTTAAAAGGCTGAAAATAAATTGCTGGGAATTTCTAATTTCCCGACTGTGTGCCGACCTTCCAGCCCAGTCCTGCTTGACCCTCTTTGTGACAGCCAATAGTGTGCTGCTTGATGGAGCTGGCCCCGTACGAAGGGTTAACAGCTACAGCGAGTTCAGCCACAATCTCTTCCTTTTTTTAATTTCTTTTTTCCGTTCTGCCGTGGTACATAAAAATCAGACAGACGAGTTTCTCTTCTGTTTGTGATTTCTCAAACACACACGTTCCTTATTCCTTGTTGCTGCATTATACCCATTGCACTTCTGGATTAGCATTCATTGATTGTCCGCTCTCATACATGTAGAGCCCACCGTGACGACTAAAGACAATAACAGATCTGTTTGTTTTTGTCAGGGCGTAGTGCGGACTAGCGTTTGTCACAATATCATGTGAAGTTTGTCACTAGGCAGCAGGTTAAATAAAGCAATAAGCATGAGAGGGAAAATGAATGAAATCAATGAACGAATGAGTTTGGATAAACCTGAATACCTTCAAATGTATGAACCGTGAAATGTCATTTGAGTCATGAATTTCTTTGAGCATGCGTATTAAAATATGTCTGATGTGTCTGATTAATAACACGGTCATGTGCTAGCATGTCAGTCAATCAGGACTCATAAGGACATCATTCATCATTGGAATGATACTGCTGAAGATAAGCCCCGAGTTACTGTGATTGACTAACTATTTGCTAGTTACTGAATAGAAGAAGACAGTTGAAAAATTGGTTCAGGGCTTCCTCCACATTCCCTTCTAGCCCATTTTCAAGGAAACATGAAGGCAATCCTAAGGTTAAAAAGGATTTCAGTAAATATTTTTTTACGTGTTTCAGAATGTGTATCTTTTCCCAACTGAAATCTGAAGGAAAAAAAACAAAACATTACTAAATGTACTAGAAATAATCACTCTCTTTACGTCAATGAACTTGAAGGTCTGTCCTCACAAGGCTTTGCCCGAGTGCCCTTCAGCTGAGGATGTGATGTTTCTAAACTTAGTCTAACGCAAGACAGCAGCCGGGGTTTGAAGTGTTATCAGAACTGCACGTTACTTTCACTTCCCAAAAATGACAAGCGCTAGGGCAGACCCCGGATATATCACTAATAATATATGGTGTCAGTAGCTTGCCTCTCAGTATGCCATCCAGTCTCCCCATCACAGATGTTAACAGCAATAAGGAATTGTCAAACTCTTTGGTCTCCATATATAGTAATATATTTTCTGTCATGCTCATGCTTTAACAAAATGTGAAAAAGATTTGGGTGTTTTTTTCAGTCACTTGCACACCCTTGTCTAAGATGTCATGATACTGTGAATTTTCCATGTACGTATATTTAACTTTTTGTTTATCTGTTATCTGCTGATAATCATTAATGCCACATTGGCCGAACAAAGTTAGCGCCATGACTCGAGAGTCCCAAAAGTACATGAAGTCCCAAAAGCATTTCAAAGGTTGCCCTCTAGGGGGAGAAATGCAGTCAAAACCCCAACTAGATACAAAAAAGGGCCTTGAAAATATTTACTAAATAAAAGGTTTAAAGGGGCAGCATGGTGGCGGAGTGGGTAGCGCTGCTTGCTTGCAGTAAAGAGACCTGGGTTTGCTTCCTGGGTCCTCCCTGCGTGGAGTTTGCATGTTCTCCCCGTGTCTGCGTGGGTTTCCTCCCACAATCCAAAGACATGCAGGTTAGGTGCATTGGTGATCCAAAATTGTTCCTAGTGTGTGCTTGGTGGGTGTGTGTGTGCGTCCTGCGATGGGCTGGTGCCCTGTCCGGGATTTGTTTCCTGCCTTGTACCTTGTGCTGGCTGGGATTGGCTCTGACAGACCCCCGTGTTAGGATATAGGTTGGATGATGACTGACTGTAAACAAAGGCACAATATTCATGAAGCTCCTAAGAGCATTGAGAATTGCTTGTGAAGTCAAGGTAATCCAATAAAAACAAAGTCCCAATACAGAATCCAAAGGCATAGTCAAAAAACAGAGCACATGTTCAAAATAAAATCTAAAAAAAACACAAAAAGCACTACCGAGTGTGTTTGAAATGAACTGCCAGGAACTATGAAAGGTGGAGGGGCCGTTCCTGGCTGCCATTGTGAGGTGGCCTCGTCCTTTAGAGAATCACCCACAAAACACATGGGACAAAACCTAAGCCTGACCCACTTACAAATAAAAACAAAGAAAAATGTACATCATAAAAAAATTAAACATTCATACAAATAAATAGCATAAAATTAGACAATACAAACAAGAAACACAACTGAGAACCCCAGCCAGGGGAGAAATGCTGGCTGAAAACATGACAGTTAGAGAAAAAATGGGTACTTGGATCAAATAAACATAAACGTTCAAAAAGACGGCATGTACACTTTGTACGTAACATATTTAATACAACATTCTCAAACATGCTTAATACAATTCAGGATCAGTTGCCTGGCATAATTGGGCAGAGGGCAGGTAACAACTCTCGACAGAGAACCTGTTAATTGTGGCCGCACTTATGCACATACCCACTCATAGATGGTCAATCTGGAACTGCCAATTACCCCAATAAGCCCATCTTTGGGGATGTGGAGGGGGTGTAAACCAGAGCACCCAGCAAGTCATCCAGAAATGGGAAGAACTTGCAGACTCCACGTGGATAACAACCCAGCATGGGATTCATACCCAAGAGATCATGTTACGAAGCCACCCTATAATTTTTGATACTGGGACTTGATGGGTCTTCTCCAGTTTGAATTTGAAATTTAAGGTATGTTAACATAAGGAATACAAAATTTGTAAGATAATGAGATGTTTTGAGGTAACGTAATGAGTCTCATTGAACATGGCATCGGAGGGTGAAGACATGTTGCATGTTGATTATCACATGTAGGTAAGGAGACAATAATGGCCATATCTAACAATACACTTCATAGCTGATTTGACAGATATTTAACAAATGTCACTGCTATGCAAATGTGAGCCATTAAAGAGCTCAATCCCTTCTGTTTTCATTATACAGATGTATGTTTTTGTAAGTCGGGGTGGTCAGGGGGTGTTGGGAGAGGCCTGATCGAGAATGAAAGTGCAACACAACACAAAGGAGAATCAAGGGGTTGATGTTTAACTCCTGCTTTGTTGGCTTTTCTTCTTAGTTTTGTCACTATATACTGTCCACCTTGAACTAAGAAGACAAACCAGCCATGACAGCATTCACGGGTGCAACCCGGCAAGAAGTTACCACAATTCTGTGATCAGACCTGAAAAGAACAAATTCTTGACTCACGAGAGCAGAGACATTGATAGGGAGACACTGTGGATGACGGATGGGACAACTAGAAATAACAACAGGGTCACCATTTATAAAACACAAAAACCTTTGCTTTCTTTCCTTAATCCATGCTACAAATATACCCGGGCAATGCTGGGTACTTTGGTTTGTTAGGTTATAAATTCCTTATAGTCACGTGTACAGATTTACTGAAATTTGTACTTGCATGTGCTAATCAACATGTGATACTTTGCCTCTCTCCAGCAGCATGATGAGCGAGTAGAACTACCTTACCTTAAAACATCTTCTCTTCCTGAACTGAAAAAATCATACAACACCGTTGTCATTATCAATGCAAGTCAAAATCGTAATAATTACTGAGATGCCTCTTTTTTGTACTTAACAGAGGAAAAGCCTGATGAACACATGGATACATTATCCAGGAAAAACAGAATAAGTAGGCACGACCTCACATATGACTTCACATAAGGAAACAAGCAGCATGATGTGTCTCCATATTGTAGAATATTGAACAAGCTTCTTATTATATGATTAATTATGAGAAAAAAAAAAACCAGAAGTCACTACGGTCCTTGATAAATGTTGCTTGACATACTATGCTCTAAATCCAGTATACTCCTTGATAATTTTACAAATTGGTATCCATGCCTATCATGCTGGCCCAGCTTGAGTGTGTTACTTCCAATCATTTAATCACAGATGGATTAACTTGGCACTTGAAGTGGGCCATACTGGAAAGTCCTGATATAGTAGTATAGTATATATAGTATAGTATAGTATTTAGAGAAATTTTAATTTTTGTGTACTCACAATATGCAGTAAAAACACTTGCTACAACGTCTTGGTAGTGTAACGCTACAGTTGTTAATTAGGTGGTATGTCCTTGGAGTTGTACCAAGGAGGAAGCCCCCACACTCCTGCTCAGTCCTCAAGTCTTAATTTCATGGATCTTGTTAGGCTGAGAAACTACGATAGGGGAACCTACCCCCAGACTGCAAATATGTGTCTTTGCATCTCCATTTGGCTTCCAAACCACCTCTTCTTTTTTCCCCCACTTTAACCAGTGAGTTAACTGACATCTCTCATTCTGAAAATGAGTAAGTAGGTGACCAGCTAACCTGACTCCATTTGCATTTAAGTGTCAATTACACAATATCTGTTTCACTTCAATATTTTATTGTGCAGAAAAGTGAATGTCTTAGAAATAGTGATCTGCTCTGGTTCAGAAAACATTTTAACAGGAAAACAACGGAACATCAGACGTTGTGAACATGTCTGGTGTGGTGGAATGAGAGCGCAAAGAAACGATAGAAAAAATACCATGCGTCACAAACCGCTTCTAATTAAGAGATTGGTTGGAGAGGAAATGTAGGAAATGAGCTTGTGACCTTGTGACGTACCTGGTCATCTTTTTGCCAATCTTTTCCTATCTTTCTAAATGTTCAAAAACAAAAGAATGAAAATGCAGTAACTGTCTATAAATTCAAATGAATTTCAAATCCTTGATGCTTGCCTACAGAGTAGCCAATGGATCATCACTACACTTGTGAGATCCTATGCTCCTTCACAGCCGCTCAGGTCTGCTGATAGATGGCATCTATGGATGCCACCTGTATGTGGCATGAAATCTCAATCCAAGCTCTTTTCTGGCTGGAGGTGCCCACCTCAATTTGGCATTATGACTTCCTCAATGTGTTAAGAAGCATTTGAAGACTTTCTTGTTTGATAGATTTTCGCCTAACTGATAACAGCGATTAATAATCCTCTTGAATAAAACCCCTGTGTGTGTCCAGGTGTCCGTGTTTGTGTGTCTTCTGGTGAAGTGCACATGCGCGGGGCCACACGGCACGTGTTCAGTCTCTTCCTGTGCATTCCCTGTGCAGAGAGAGAGAGAGACAGACACACACACAGGCGCGCGCAACAGACACACACACACAGGCGCGCGCGAGACAGACATACACACACAGGCACGTGCGAGAGAGAGACAGACAGACACACACAGACACAGAGGCGCGCGCTTAAGAGAGAGACACACACACGCGAGAGACAGACACACACTCACACACACGCAGGCCCGCGCGTGCAATGTTACTTTTCTTGGTTGTTTATTAAATTACGGATTTTTTAAATGTTCATTTTTTTCCCTGCGCTTAAAACTCATTAAAAAAAAGTGTTTTTAGCAAGCGGGTCGTAAGGCTGCAGCGCAAACTCTTGCAGTGTTAGTTTTCTCTGTTGTTCAAGGTTTTCTTAGTGTTATTCAATGTTTTTACATTTAGTTTACTATTACGCTGTGCATTCAATGGTATAATTAACTATATTTGTGCTTAAAAACTTAAAAATATATATTTACATACAGTTCATACAGTCTGGAATGGATTAATTGTATGTACAGTGGCTTGCAAAAGTATTCGGCCCCCTTGAACTTTTCCACATTTTGTCACATTACAGCCACAAACATGAATCAATTTTATTGGAATTCCACGTGAAAGACCAATACAAAGTGGTGTACACGTGAGAAGTGGAACGAAAATCATACATGATTATGGGAGTGATTTATTTGTAAAAAAATGTTTGGAATCATGTATGATTTTCGTTCCACTTCTCACGTGTACACCACTTTGTATTGGTCTTTCACGTGGAATTCCAATAAAATTGATTCATGTTTGTGGCTGTAATGTGACAAAATGTGGAAAAGTTCAAGGGGGCCGAATACTTTTGCAAGCCACTGTACATACAATCCTATGGGGGAAATTACTTTCGGTTCACAACCAAATCGGGTTACAGAGTTTTGGAACGAATTATGGTCGTGACCCGAGGTCCCACTGTATTACTGTCAGACAAAATTACAGGCGTTTTATGGAAATACAAACCAGTATTACTGAGAGAGAAAATTAAAGGCACACAATACAGTGATGCATATTACAGCCACATACAAGGTCCCTTGCCATTTAATATTGACTGTTCCTACTAATGTTTATGCACTACTGTTCTAGCGCCCGTTATTGTAATGGGCTTAATGTCTAGTATTATATTCTAGGAATTATAACTAGCTTATATTTTGTTCTAAGCTCATCATTTGCTCCGTAACACTTGTTCTGAAACAGTCTCCAATTTTTACTTGATTCTGTTGACATCTTTAGTAAGTCATTTTAGATAAACGTTGGTGTTCCCATCCATCCAGGTTTCTCCAGAAATGTCCTCTTTTTAGGCACCTATCTGGATGTCCGAGTGGATTTTACAAATCTTAGTACTGTAGATTAAGACTGTGACTTTAAAATGAGTTCAACAAGAACACAGGGATACAGTTGGAAAATTGTTAAGTGTAAATTTCATAAACGCTAGGAGGTTTTTCTTCACACAGAGAAAAAGACAAACAGAATAAATTGTCAAGTAGTGTGGTAGCACTTTGGAGACCTCTAAAGCTCAACTTGAGCAGAAATAATTGGTTAGGACCTGCAGGCTTTGTTCAGCTGAATGGCCTGTTCTCGTTCAGATTCTTCTAATGTTCTCACTGTCAGTTTTTCATGCATTCTTCCATTGTTTATATTTTTTTCATTTCACCTTTTTAAGTCTTACCTACCGTATTATCATTAGCAAACATTACATGACCCGGCAACAGTGATGCTGTAGATGAGTGGATCTCAAACAGTGTGCCATGCACATTATGGGTGTGATTACAAGCACTCACCCACTGTGACATTTACCCAAGGAGGAACTCCATGGTGGTGTGATGGGGGTTCAGCAATATCTGCTAAGCAAAAAGATGTAAATGCAAAATAGCGGCTGGAAGAAGCATCTGCAGCTCTGGAAGAGATGTGCTTTTCTTAATTTCCTTTCACAATTGCTTAGTTCTAGGTCGACTGGGTTAATTGGCACCTCTAAATATGTCAATGTCCCTTCGGTATTGTCTGGCCTCCCATCCAGAGTTGATTCCTGTCTTGTCATAACTGTAATGGAAAAAGCAGGTTCAGAAAACTGGCTGGGATGTGGATGAGAGGAGCTGAGACAGTCCTGCGAAAGGGGCGTGGCTCGGCTATGTGGGCGTGGTTCTACAACTAATACTGTATATGATCCTCACTTGCTAAAATACCACAGCTTCCTCACAATTTATAGAATGCAAGCAACGAATATCAATCCAAGGATCTGGACTTTCCCTACAAACAAGGGGATTCCTCTCATTTGGGCACCGACGTTTACTTCGCTTTAAAAAGCACTCCGCGGCACGCAGAGAGAGAGAGAAGACAAGAGAAGAGAGGGGGAGCGAGCGAATTGAGGAAGTGGAGAAATCGACTGGAGCGGCGCAACAAGGCTACTTTATTTAGCCTTACTAAGCCAAACCTCGCCCATTACGGACAGAAAGAATAAAAAAAAAATTGTGAAACAGAAAATGCTGCAGCACAAGTAGTGCAAGAGAAAAACAAACAAAAGTGTCTTGCGTAGCTCCGGGGAGCGTTTCGGCGGCGTTTACTTGCGGAGAAGGAGCAATGAAGCCGGGTGAGTCAACGTTTTTAACCAGGAGAGGCTGACACAATTCCTCGTGTCGTCTCACCCACTGAGGAGAATTGAAAAAAAAAATAATACAAACCAAACTAAGAAAAAGTTGTTGCATGCCAGTTTCTCTGCTAGACCGACCGGGTGGTTAAGTTTTTTTTTTTGTTATCTCACCTTGAGGCGTCCGAGAGGAGGGGAGGCAACGCAACCCAACACGCGCGCTCGATCCCCACACCCCGGCGCTGCCCGCTCATTTCTGTCTTCTGTCCGACTGTCACTTCGTGTAGTAAACGTGTCACTCGCGACAGCTGCCCATAGTATAAGAGGGCTTGAAGAATGGCCCCGCCTCAGTGTCGCCCTCGTTTGTTTTTTTGCAGGTTGTGTTTGGTGCGTTTCGGACCCAGCGCCGGTGAATTTTATTACTTCCAATGAGCTTTCTTCATATTTGTGGTGGGCACAGTTTTTGCCAGATTGTTTTTGTGTCCCATTATGCACACACTAGTAAATGAATACACGTGTACTAAATCTGATCCAGCCTCCCGAGGGTGGGCATCACTGAAGTCGTATCAGGCGTGAAGCACAGGCGTGCGTTAACGGAGCAGGCCTACTACAGGTCAGAAAGTTTGCATTTCTCCATTGACCAGTGCATTCGAGGGCGACTAGATTTTCAAAATCCCAAATCGGGACATTTGTAGGTTGACCAGATTGTCATGGTTCCAAATCGGGAAACCGCTCCTTAATCCAGCGAGTGTGCTAGACACCAATACATTTTGCAGACCGGTTTTTATGAGAATTGTGTGCCTTATAAAAATCCACATTGAATTGAATTCTGTTTCCCCGATGAAGTATTGTGCACCATGTAAAAAACTCATATGAATTCAAAGTTTGGGTGTCCAAGGTTTTTTTCCCCCATAGACATTGTTCACATTGGTTGCTTTTGTATAGCCCTGAACTTCAAACCTTGAGATCCTGAGTTTAAATCCTGCAACTGACGGTGAGTGACCAAGAGAAACTCACTTGATCTGACTGTGCTGCTGTTGGAAAAGCAAAAGAAATGTAACCAGTTGTCTTTAAAATGTTGTAAGGCGCCTTGGATGAAGGTGTCCGCTAAATAAGTAAATGTAAATTAATAACCAAGTACTGCTGCGAGGTGTTATCCTGCTTTTTAATTAACTGTAATGTACTCTTTTTTTAATATTAAGAATCCTCAATTGTTTCTTTTTCTTATGCAGTTGCCAAACAATAATGAAATGCAAAATGATCAAACAGGTGAGCAGCTAACTTGATCCGATTTGCATCTCTTCTTCACTTACGTAATGCATTTCAATGAAATATTTGAAAAGACATAAAGGCCTGAAAAATATATTACTATGGTCCACAAAACATTTTGAAGGTATTCTGAGGGAACATCTATCTATCTATCTATCTATCTATCTATCTATCTATCTATCTATCTATCTAGTGCCTTTTATCTATCTATCTATCTAGTGCCTTTTATCTATCTATCTATCTATATAATAACAACAACATTTATTTATATAGCACATTTTCATACAAAAAAATGTAGCTCAAAGTGCTTTACCAAATGAAGAATAGAAAAATAGAAGACACAATAAAAAATAAAAATAAGTCAACATTAATTAACATAGAATAAGTAAGGTCCGATGGCCAGGGTGGACAGAAAAAACAAAAAAAAAAAAAAAAAAACTCCAGAGGCTGGAGAAAAAAAATAAAATCTGTAGGGATTCCAGACCAAGAGACCACCCAGTCCCCCCTATCTCGAGACAGATATAGAGATATAGAGATATATATAATATATATATAGAAATAGAGATATAGATATATAGGATAGAGATATATAGAGAGAGATATATATAGATAGATATATCCCTCTGGTGTATGTATATCTATCTATCTCGATCTATATCTCTCATATAGATCAACAATTTTGAAAATATTTGGTGTTGGCAAAATGAGAGCACTAAGAGCTTATAGAATTATTACTGTGTGCCCTTTAACAGTTCTAATTAAGAAATTAATTGGAAAGAAAATGGTGGCCCTCCAGGTGATGAGTTTGAAACCCTGTGAGTTATTAGGTCTTCCCACCCCCCCAACGTGCTTTACATGTCATTCTTGTTTGGCTATTGAATAAGGAAAAAGAAAGTCATTTGGTGTTCTGTCTGAATCTTAAAAAAGCTAGTGAATTAAAAATAATGCAGAAGAAGTCTGTTCCATTAGCAGTGCTAACTGGTTTCAAAAATAAAATACTGGCTGGAAGATAAACCTGCAGGAGCTGTTTTTTTCCCCATCTTATACCATTTCTTAATTCATGGGTGATTATGCAGTGGGTCTAAATATATGAGGTATTGCAACACACATCAAACTGCACATCTAAGGGAAGATTGCCTTATTTGTGAAATTCAGTGTGGATTGACAGCAGTACCCAGGACAGCAGTCTGCTTTAATTTGAAACAGTCTTGTATTCCATGGTTTTGAATGCACCTTCACTGTCATGTGTATATAATAGACTGCACAATTATATGACTGAACAATGGCTTGTTATTCCACTCTGGGAATGTTTGCTTACAAACCCACCCACACAAACACCTACAGAGCCAAATTACACATGCAGGTCCACCTGTAACCCGCACACTTAAGATGTGGGAGGAGAGCCGATTATGTTGAGAAGCCATTCAAACAAGGAGAGAAAAAATGTAAACATTTCTAATAAGTTTATAGTGATCACTGACGGCAGCCTATAATACACAAGCACAAGTTTGTTTTGTGTTATAATCTTGTTTGCTTTGCTGAAACACTGTGTCTAAATACTTAGTGTGGAAAGTGCCATATAAAAAACAAAAAAAAAAAAAACCTGATTACTTTGTTACATAAAGAAGTGCTTTTTTGTTCGTATAGTACTGCAGGCAATGTATGCAAATATTGGAAAATCCTTATCTCTATGCAGTAAACCTCTACTGGAGTTGTTTTACTTAGACGTCAACTGGCTTCTCACACTTTAAAATGCCAATAACTGTGCCCAGGTATGGTCAACTAATTTTTGAGTTTTCATGTCTGTATGTACTCATCCCAATACACTGCCACACACATCACTCTGAAAGTGAGCAAATTCAAGGATGCCTACAATGAGTAACTTTTATAAAAGCTCAAATTTGAAATTTTTACCCTGTCATAACAATATTTTAGCTATTGCATGGGAGTTAAAAGTAATATAGATGATAAAATTATTACAGAATTAAAATGAGGTTGGTGTATCTGGTATTGTGTTTATTTTCATGTGGCTTTCACTTAATCCACTCTTCATTTTAAAGTATTTTTATGATGAGAAAAATGAGAATTTGGTAAATACTATACTAGGCAGGCCTATTTAGAATGACTAATTCCTTAAAAGACTACTCCACCCAAAACCAATATTTTTTTTGTACATTACTTACCTCATATAGTTTGTAGTAATGGCTAAATAAAATTTGAATCTCATCTTTTCTTGCAGAATGGAGAAGAAAAAGTTTATGATATAATAAAAGACAAAGACCAATTCCATATAAGATGTGAAAAATGTTCATGGAAGGAAAAAAAAGTCTCATATTCGTATAGTCCTAATGTCAGTTATCCAGTCATTTACTCATACCATGCAAAACACATGCTTCTTTGCTACAGTATTGTTAAATATATACTTCTGGAATTATTAGTGCACATTATACACGGTAAACTCATGGTATTGATGTTTTGAATTGAAGACAGGACTCTTGATCAACTGAGTCCTGTCCTCTGCTGGCCTTTTCTTCCTGGCAGCCCCTTGCCTCCCATCACAAATTATACATTCATATTATATGTTTTAGTAGTTTTTCTTTTTTCCAGGTGTGTTACAAGACGTTTATTTCCAAGATGTAATTGTTGTTTTTTTAGTATGCATTATAACAGCTTTTTTTGTGCTGCTGCTGAATTCTAACTGTTCCCTTTTTTTTTTTTTTTTTCTTTCAACAATTTATCTGAAAAAACAACTAAAATAAGCTAAGCGTAGTTACAGGCTGTATTTCTATTTGGCACATTTTAAAGGCCACATGGTTTTCTTTTTGGCATGTCCTTTCAAGGCAGAAGTGAGTAATGTCTGCACTGTAATTGTCAGCCAGACTCCCTCTTCAATAATGCACATCCACTGTAACATTTTGTTTGGGAGGTGTGGAAGCAACTAAAGGTTTAATTGAAAGACCTAGAAAAGTGTCCAGAAACTTACAATATGTCTGTTATCTATGACATTCTTCTTGGTTTTCACATGACAAACAGTAGTTTCCTAGTCTGGGGAAGCTGTGATTTAGATTTCATGCACAGATTGACAAGATAATAGGAGTGCTTATCACAAGTTTGCTAAGTCAGATTTTGCAGAAAGTGATGCAGCATCAGAACTTCCTATTTTCTTTTTTCACCTATTAATAATTGTAATTTTCTTTTTTCACTCATTAATAATTGTAATACTACTGTTTTTATACAATCTTGATATTAATGAAGAATTGATTATGCTGGTACTAATGCTGTAGCATTGCAATGTGTATCTTCTTTAAATGACAACATATTTCTGAATTTATTTTTCAGAAATAAAGATTGATCAACCTTTTGCTGCCTGCTTTGTGAAGAAATCTCATTCAGGTCACATTCTGGTAATTGGATTCCATTGGAAATACAGAATCTAAACAGCCACTAAACTCTTTATGCAGTTGAAGTAAAAAAAAAAA
>JANRMT010062829.1:48148453-48170857 GCA_026402145.1 Polypterus bichir lapradei
ACCCTTTTGACACTACAACAGCCTAAAATCTTCAAAACATACATTCAACATGTTGCTGAAAATATTCCCTAGGGGTATTGTTTCAAGCTCATTTGATTGCAGGAACTGAGTGAATACATTAAGTTTTCGGTTTTGAACCTCTCATCCCAGTTTATGCCAAAGGTGCTCTATTCTGCGCAGGTACTTGGAGTAAAATGAAGTCATGTCTTGTTTGGGGAAACAGCTTGAGAAATGTGTGCTTTTTGAGATGTGGATTATCCCTTTAACAAAAAAAAGACTGTATTTAAAAGGGGTTCAAAGAGAACTTTCTGCACTCCATTCCATTACTACTAGTACTACAACCCTGTATCGCTGACAGAAGGCAGGATGGATTCATGCTGATTCTGCTGAATCTTGACCTCCTCTGCATGTCCTAAGAGAAAAATAGACATTCTGTATTGTAGGTGACATTTTCTTAATCTTTAGTCGTCCGGTTTTGGTGTTCACGTGATCATGGTAGCTTTGTCTCTTGTTCAGCAGTAGAACATGGTACGATCTTCTCCAAATGTAGCCTGTACGTTTTTACGTTCTAACACATTGTTTAGCCCTTCTACATACATTTGTTGCAAAGTACTGTTATTTGTTCATTTTGTGATATTTCAGTTAGTTTGAATGAGTCTGAATGCTGTCTTGACCTCTCACGTTGACAAGGTGTTCTTGTCTTCATAAATGCTGTTCACTGGGTGTTTTTTGTGTTATCTCTATTGTTTTGTAGACACTTGAGACTGTAGTATGTGAAAATCGCTGAACATTATTCCTATTTCTGAGATGCTGGATTTATAAGGTCTGACATAAACAATTACGCTAAGGTCAAAGTTGCTTAGATCACAAGCCTTGCAAACTCTGTTTGATTTAGCAGTAGGTAAATCCCTGGACCATATTGGCCTTTTATTTGTATTAAAATCCCTCCAAATGATTGGCTGCTTTGAGTAGCATGGCATTTATATTAACGAGCTTATAAACCTCAAAAACAGACCACTGAGTGCATTTGCTCTTCAAAGTTTCTTGTATACTTCTGTGTAAAGATCTATCTGCACAGTTCTGAATACAGATGCGCTTATGGTTTGTGTGTGTTTTTAATAATGTAAGATTTGAGGTTTTCCTGTTGTTCACTGAAGTTCATTTTTTACATTGCAGCATTTAAATCGGTACACCATGCTAGCCAAGTTGTCAAACCGAAAAAATAATATACGCATAAAAAAAAAATCAAGCTTCTGCTTAGGCACACTACAGTCTACTGCTGGATTCTGTCCAGATGCTAAAATACCAATCATCTCTGGAAGTAGAATGTTTTTGTGTCTGCCATTGTGAAGCTTTTCCTCCAATGTGTAGTGAATTCTACTTGCTGGGCTAAAAGTAAGAGTGATGGTAAACCATACAAGTCACCAAAAGACCCAAACTTTTGTTATAAATGGAAATGATGATATTAATGATAATACTGTAGAATGTATTGAAGCATTTATTGCATCACCATCAGTTTTAACAAGTACACTTGCATTAAGATTAAGACGTTGTAATTTATCCATCCATTTCCAGTTTGCTTTAACACTGTTTGAGGCTGAGGAAATAGAAGTTCTTCTCCCAAAGGTGCGCATGTAAGTTTAATTGATTGCTGTAAATTTGGTTTAGGTTGTCTGCCCTGTGTTGTACTTTATCATATCGAGGGTATGTCCTCTCGCCAGAAAATGCTCTGGTTCCCTGAATTACTCATAGATCGAATAGGTTAGAACATGGAATGGACCAACACAAATTCTAGTTTGTTTGTGGGGTATCTGCAATTGATACAAATAATGCATTGCCAAAAGCCGTGATCTTAAACTCGACGCCCCACCCTCGAACTTGCTTGGAGTTTTCTAGTTATTTATTTCTTCTTTCTTACAAGTTTTAAAAGGGAAGTATGCAGGTTTGCTTCATCCCAGTTTTGTTTCTGCTTGGACTTTTTGCAACATTTTAGCAATTTTATTTGGTATTTCTTTTAAAAATGACTCTATTCTATCTTAGTGCCTAACAGTGAACAGGGTATATTGGATCAGTTAAAAGAAAGGAAGGATCATGCTGCAAATATGCATTTATTCCATTCATCCATTGTTAAACATGTTAAATCATTTTACGTGTACGTTTTTATTTTAAAGCTGAGCCAAAAAAGGAATATAAAATACCCTTTACATCTAAATTAAAATTGTAATTACATAATTTCATATAGTGAAGGGCTTGCTTAAGAGATCCCAAGTGAAAGGTTTAGAAAAAATGTTCAATTGAAAGATTTTTAGATTGTTGTAACAGAGGACAGGCCTGCTTGCCTCCAAATTTTATGCTGTAACACCTAAATACCCTTTTGAGCAGGTAAACATACATTGTTTTATGTGTGAGCAAGAAGTCAATATGATGTGGACTCATTTGTGTTTATTTAAGTCACTTGGAAAGGTTTTCTTTCTTGTAATTTATCTAATATTGAATGTTCTTGTGCTTAAATTTTATTTTGTTACATTGAATTTCTTTCAATCCATGGAGAGCTCTGGAGAAACAGAGAGTACTCTGCCAAGTATAAAAAATATAGCTGTCACCTCTTGATAAAACCAATTAAAAAAACAGGATGTTGAAAATAGCTTTGCACATTGCAACTTGGCAGCCATGGCAGCTAAAAACCTAAAGCACTGTTAACCTTCCCAACATTGTATCAGTATCTGCTTAAGAATGGTGACTTCCCCTTTGTTGTGGAAATTTGTTAGGTATTAGTCAAGTAATGTAGTTTGTTTGTCCACACGTTCAGAAAGAGAATCCTGCATGATGATGTTAAAGCATCACCACTTGAATTTGCATTTCTTCACTGCGTAACTTTTTTGTTGTGTGTTTTTTGTGCTCTTTGCTTAAGAGTTTTGTTTTTTCTTGAAGCAACATTTAGCACTAAAGCCAAATGTGATCTGTGGAGTTCTGGTTTAAAAACTAAAGTCATAGTGTAGGATTGTCCTGTGCAAGAAGCTGGCATTGTGACCAATGCCAGTGATTGGTATTGCATTAGACTTTGTCATTTTCTGCCAGAACTGCTTTTGGCTGCTGCAAGAATGCATTGCAAAGCATCCTTAAAATTTTTGTATTTTGACCGCTTTAAGAGTCTATGGGGCATGGGAGTTTGACGGTTGGGCTGGGGGAGTGGAGATCTATGTACAGTTCACTTTTGGTTTAGGTTTTTGTGTGTGAATGTTGTCACACACTTGCGAGTAGGTGGCAGCTAAAGGGCTTAGAGAATGGTACTAACTCACCCGACCAGGGGGCGGCGGGGTGCACTGACTTTCTTTCTAAGTTCCCTCAGACCTTTCCCGGGACATCCCACCAGGTTCCGGTGCCTTGACTCTGAAGACGTCACTTAATGTCCCGGCCCCGAGGACGACATCACTTCCCAAGACTCCCTATAAAACCTCACTCCCCTCCTCTGGATTTCAGTTCTGTTTTGGACTCAGTCTTGTAAACTACTCTTGCTTTACAATTCTTTATTTTTGCAGCCAGGAACATGTTATACTGGTGGCTGCCCCAAACCTTTACCATGTCTGAACTCTCATACTTTCACAATGTATATGATATATATGTATATGCATATGTGTCGTCGACATGATTATACAGTATGTGTAGATTACCATGTAATATTATGTTTTGTGGTCAGCGTCCAGTTTTTATGGCATGTATATTTTTGTGCAGTACAAGGGTGTTGTTCCATGTTAGCCATTATGAATGTAGTGACACCTTTTCTTGCATGAAGAAGGGGCCTGAGTTGCCTTGAAAGCTTGCATATTGTAATCTTTTTAGTTAGCCAATAAAAGGTGTCATTTTGCTTGAGTTCTCACTAGTGCAGTACATAAATGTAGTACTTTTCCTCCAACCCTAAACAGGTCAGGTTGTCAGGTTACCAGTCCATAACATGGGCCACAGGCATGGGGCTAATTTTTAATTGCCGATTAACTTTTATATTACATGGGTGGCTTGTTAGCACAGATTGGAAGAAGTGATTGGGAAATCAAGAAAGCTTTAAAGTTCGACATTGCTCTGGTCAACTTTGTGCAATACAAGTGACTGGCTACTCTGTATTGTGTATAGTATACTTCATATTTTCAGATTGCTACATTTCGGAGATGGATACAGCAGATCTTAGTGTGGAAATATCACACTGATTCAGATGTTCTGTGTAAAGTAACACCTACATTCTGAGTTAGTTAAGCCACAATAAAGTTTGTTACTAATTTAAGTAGTTAATGTTCAAAATAAGGAAGTCTAAGATTTGTCAGTTTTTCTATCTTCAGAATTTACCTCCATTGATGTGACCTCTGTTATTTTTCCTCAAATGTAATAGCATAACAGGAAAAGGTATTGTTTACTTTTATCAGTAAAGACAGAAGCGTCATCCGTGTTTTCAAAATATGTTGCCATCTGAAACATTTAATAGAACATGTAATAAAATTACTTAATATGTAACAGAGTTTAATTTCTTTATCCTTCTGGGTGTGATCTTGGGTTCTTTTTTTGCTGCTGAAAGAAAAAAGTAAACCTTTCTGGCAGACCTGAGCCCAGCTGATGCAATGCTAATCCATGTGGAATACTGCATCAAATAGCAGAGTAAACGGAAAGAGTTCTGTACTGACTGAAAAGTGTTTGATAAAAAATATATCTTTAAAGAACAGTGCCAATGACGTGACACATGTCAGTAATGGGGTTATGCTTTTAACATAAAACTGCAGTTTGTAGAATTACATTTTTATAAAATGTAAGGTAAAGCGATCCATCATTCTTCAAAAAACTTTAATCTAGTTTTAAAAGTTTCAAGAATGGATTGGCATTTTGAAATAATGCTGTAGATGGAGTAATGGAATGCCATCTGAAAAAATGTGTTTTCTGTCTGTTTCCTGCTAGTGTTGAGTATTTCAGAATTTTGGGTGGTATGTGGAAATTCTACCACCTTATTACTGTGCTGTACTTAGTTAAATAGTGCTAAGGCAGTGTGTGTGGAGATGTGTACAACATGGCCTGTTCCAGAAGCTCAAGATCTTGAACATGGTGCTTAATTGTACATTCTTATGCTATCTTTCTTATTAAAACAAATGTTGCTGGAAATGTTCAAAGCACCACTACAAAATGGACCTTTTTTGTTAGGGTGAGAGTTTTTCTCAATTACATTCTATGGCTAGAATTTCCATCTAAAATTTGTATTGCTATTATTACTGAGCTGTATGGAAGGTTTTGTAAAATTTTAAGTGCCTTTACTCAAGAAGAGTCCATATTCATGTTAACACTGTTTAAGATAGTCAGTCAGTCATTTTCCAACCCGCTATATCCTAACACAGGGTCACGGGGGTCTGCAGGAGTCAATCCCAGCCAGCACAGTGCACAAGGCAGGAACAAATCCCGGGCAGGGCACCAGCCCACCGCAGGACACACACACCAAGCACACACTAGGGGCAATTTAGGATCGCCAATGCACCTAACCTGCATGTCTTTGGACTGTAGGAGGAAACTGGAGCACCCGGTTTGAGTTACTAATTTATAATGCTTTATAAATTAGGCCTTTATGTTTACACTGTTGCCCGACTACTTCATTTTCATGTGACAGTGCTTGCAATGTATACTGTATATGTCACCTCAAGTTCCATCTTCTGTGTGAATTTTTGAAAGGTGGATACAAAAAAGGAACGTTTTGTATTAGAAACGTCTGCAGTTAGTAGACACCATTGCTCCTTTTACACCTTTAAGGAAAAATTATTCAAAGGCTAGGTCCCTTCTTGTGTGAAAGAACAAAGAGTAAGGGTTTTAGCAGTGATCTTTGTTAGGCGAGAACCAATGTGGGTGAATATGTACAACCTTGAAATGGAAATTGTGATATATTGTCATCAGTGCATCAACATAATATAGCAAACTTTTTTCACTGCCAGTTGTGTCCTTGTGGCGAGGTGATAGTATGTGACTTGTTTTGGATCGTTTGCATTACAAGAGATTTATTTTGTGACATCCTAAATGCTTTGCTTTCTAAACATTTTAATGATTTCTTAATTGTCTTCAATAATAGCTGTGCCTGGAAAAATAGTTGTTGCTTACATTGTTAAGAAATGGTAGTAAGAACTCTGTCTTCTGTTGAACTTTTGAAGGTTCAACTCGAGTATAAGATATTGTTCCCTTTTAAATTTTCTGTAAGTACTCACAGGAAGCAACAAAACCCACAGCTTGATAATGCAAATAAATTTTAATAATTGCAATGGACAGCTCTTACAGGAAGCAAGAAAACCCATGGGCTGGTAATGCAAAAAAATCTTGTATGTAGCAGTTGTTATGAACAGCTCCCGAATGGTCAGATTTTGTGTTAAATTGGTTAAGTCCTAATCCATTATTGGACCTGTGTGTTCTTCACTATGTAATGTCAGAAATCATAGACATGATGAAGCACCACACACCACAATATACTAGTTTAATTCACTTATCACCAAATCAGTGCAAGGAATGCCTGACCAAGTTGATTGGACATTTTTGTCTTTTGTTCATTTGAATGTTGGAGAAATCCGTCAGTTGTCTTAATCCACTTAATACAGTAATAGCTTTTTCATTGAGCTGGAGTCTTTAATTGTCAATGTCTGAATGTACATAGGAGTAATAAAGGAATTTGGTGCGTGCTCAAAACTAAACATCAGTTTTCTTTTTGAAACATCGCTCTTGGTTTCATTACATTCTGTGAAGAGGAGCTCCTTGTGTGTCATTCTTATAAAATACATCTGTGCACTTAGAAAAGTTTTACAGAGAAAACCTAATTATACACAGACAGTGACAAGGCTAAAATTCAAGCCCAAGTTACTGGAACTGAGAGGCAACAGCATTAACCACTGTACCTCCATGTTTGTCTTAATATGCATGATTGCAACCTGTAATTGAGTTTGTTAATAGAAAATGTCATTTTGTAACCCACTTAATCCAGGCTAGGGTCGCAGAGGAGTGCTGGAGTCTGTCCCAGCTAGCATAGGGTGCATGGCAGGAACAAGCAATTGACACAGAGCAAACACACACACACACACCATTTCACCTAACCTGCATGACTTAGGATAGTGGGAGGAATCCAGAGTACCTAGAAGAAAACCATGCAGGGAGGACCTAGGACGTGAACCCTCCTTACTGCGAGGCAGCAGCGCTACCACTGTGCCATTAGCAGAAAATGCAAAATTAAAAATTTTTGTGCATGGAGGGCATGCATATGTCTAAATATAATTACTAAAAAGGCAAGTAATTGTGATATTAATGGACAGTTGTTGGTCAGACTGATGCTGGTATCTTCTTAAAGTATTTTTTGAAATGCACAGTAGGACACTGCTTTCACTTGCTTGCTGCATGAGTCAGTACATTACGAATTTGGTGAACGACTATTATAATCTGAGTTTTAGCTACAGCCATCTGGTGCATCATTTGTAGAGTCAAGCTTAGAGGTCACAAAGCCCCCCCCCCCCCGCCCTCCCCCCAACCAACATAGATTTTTTTTTCCCTCTTTCCCCAATGATGCACCACTTAGACTGAAGAAAGGGTTGGATTTCACTTTAGTGGATAATGGAACAGCAAAGAATAAGCTTGCTGTCAAGGTTAGAAAGCTGCTGTCCAATGCATAACATAGCTTATTGTTTAAATGCTTAGTTATCCAGAGAATGTAAATTCCTCTTAATAAAATAAGAATTATCAAGTAGCACGGGTTTGCAGATTGCTAGAAAATTTGGTGAGTGCCTGTGTTAGCTATGCAAGCTACAGAATCATTTCGAACAGGCAGATAAAGCAAGTTGATTGTCACGCTATGGTCAGGCAGGTAAGTAGTGATTCCTGATTTGAGAAGTGCAACTTTATCACATAGAGAAGCTGAGGTTTTGCTTTTTTTTTATTGCCAATGGTTGGTAAACCCAGCTGCAAGTTCTTGGGAAATAAATTTGCTAAGAATTGACTGTTCTAAGCTAGCTATGTAGTAAAAATATTGCAGGTTTAATGATACGTTGTTATCTTTATCTGACTGATCTGTTATGTACGTTTTGAGTTACTAAATGCATCCTTGCATTATTAAACATTTTAATTTTAAGTATAATGTCAACAAAGAATGTAGGCTTCTTGTTGTTCAGAGTGTTGTTTATATAGAGTGCAGTGGCTCTATCGGTGCTGTTTTCAGCAACATTTTTACAACCTCAGCAAAATGATGGAGGCTGCAGACTTCCTATTCTTCATAGATTTCACTGCTTTTGTCATTTTCTCATCAAGAAAGTTATTTGCAATCTCTTCATGTTATAGTCCTGTCCAATGTAAACATTACAATATTTCTGTGAATTAGATTTGAGTGGAAAATTAATACATTACAGTACTGCAATATTTTTAATTCTTATTTTGATACAATGGCAAGTATTTATGTATTTAAAGTTTTTGATTTTTGTCATGTGAGAATAATTCTTTATTGGAGTAAGAGAAGCACAGGCCAAGTTGAGCTTTTGGGTTCATTTTTGGGTTTCATAGTGTTACACAGAAGATACAAAATAAAATAACTTTCATCCATTATGATACAAAAACTAATACTTGAGCAACACTAAAAATGTAAAAGTTCACCTTGTGATTTCTATAGACCTGTTGTGTTTGGAATGTATAATCAAAGAGAGAGAGGAGAATTCTTTTAGGTGTGTGTGTGGGGAGATTCTGTTTTTTGCCTCCATGTGAAATATCATTTATCCTTTAAACGTCACCTTCTCTCTGTATTCTGGTGTTTAGTGATTACAAAACCAGCCAGTTCCTTTTTTTCCAAATAACAGTTTAGCAAAGCCATCTTGGGGCTTCATAAAAGTGGCTCCAGTTTAGTTAAGGCTGCAATTACTCTGTTTATTTTATTGACGTCAGTAGTAATATGAAAGGTTGCTCTGGGAGTAAGGTGAATGTAAGGTAGCATTTTGAAAAAATCAAGCAATGTTAAATATTGACAAATGGAGTAAAGTAATGTTGATTGAAGACTTTGAAAATGTGTAATTTTGAACATTCACACTGTATTGCAGGGTCTAATTTTTTCAAAAATTGGATATGGATGCGACAGCCCTACTTCCTAGGTGCACTTTGGTAAAGATGATCTGCTTCGCAAATACAACTGTTTATTAATTTATTTTTTTAATTAAGTATCTTGCACTGAGTTTTGAAAGGACAAAATAATTTTCAAAAGTTGCAAAGACATGCAAAAAAGTTGATTGGTAAAACTCCGTCAGGAGCACAAGTGCCCTGTGATGGACCAGCATCCCATTCACTCCTTTACTCAATTTGGCCATTGTTTTATGATTATAAGGATGCACTGTCACATGTTTGTTTTGCACAGTAGTATTCATTTTCAACAATAGAGTCAGTTATTTATTTATTTTAATTCTTTTGCACAACCTTAATTCAAATTGGATGTTCTTGTTTTGACAAATCTAAGATATCAGTTCACTCTCAAGTTATAAGGAAGCAATTGAAATGGATTTCTGTATTAAAGATTTAAAGGCCAGGCTGTGGGGATGAATGTTTGTTTTTCCTTTTTTTTTAAATAAACTGGTAAAAGCTGACCCCATTTATTTATCAAAATGTCTGCAAGTGACAAATGATAGCCCATGACTGCCAAGTACATGTTCACAGTGTGGCACTTATTCCAGAGGGAAAAAAAAAACATTTTTTTTATCCCATTTCTTTTTGACAATCAGGATATCAAATTAATTACAAGTTCAGTGGTTTTCTGAATTTGTGCCCTTAAATATTTGGAGAAATGCAGCATAGTTCTGTTGAATTAGATTTTTAGTTTATTCCTCTTCTTCTCCCTCCTTCTTACTCTACACAGGTTGGCACTAATTAAAAGGCCAGAATGAATAGGTGTCTAAAAGAATTCCGACTGACAGTGCCCCTTGTATGAATATACCTTGTTTGCATATCAAATAAAGTATGTTTTTCTTTCATATATTGCCTTTTTGAAAAGTAAGTTGGAGCCAAGTTAAAATAAATGGGCAAGGTTATGATCTTTATAATCTTTATTAGGTAGCACGCTATTTAACAAAAAAAAAACAAAATTATAAAGGCGCAGGTTGTGATTATGGTGCTTTAAAACCTAACTGTCTTGTTTTATTGGAATGCACTGCCATTTCTTAAATCATCAGAATTATTTCTCTGCTAGCTGCATATGCTTGAATAATCTAATTGTGTATAGTCGGATCTTCTAGAGGGAAAGCATATATTCTCATAAATGTCCACATTAAGTTTCTGTTTGTTATTTTAAAAACTAATTTCTAACAGAGAAAGCAAACTATAGCTGGGAAATATATACCTTGATTAGGTTGTGCTTGTAATGAAACTTCTATATTGTCAGAATGGCCTTTGACTGCAGCAGTACATTAAAGTTAGCATAAGAATGGCATTTTGGTTGTCCTAATTTCTGACATACGCTATCTGAACTTCTTGAAAACTGCCATTGGACTAATTTTGGTGGAAAAAAATTCAAGACCTTTTACTTATCTAGTTCATGGTCAGGCTTCACTTTCAGCAGAATCCAACTTTTTAAAAAGACTATTATATGTGGAAAAAAATTGTAAACATGCTGTTGTAATTCTGTTTAAAAGTGTATGTTATGATACAACCATTCTGAAACTTGTTTTATTAAATTTAGGGTCACGGAGGGCTGGGAACTATCTGTTGAACATTGGTTGCAAAGCAGGAACCAACTTTCACAGGGCACTCATTTTATCTAGAAGTTACAGTGCAAATGATTATAAGCACAAATCACACATTTATTGCTTAAAATTACTTGATGAATTAATCATGAATGGTTCTAAATGATTTGGATAAAATAAACATCCTGCAGCACATCCTCTTCTACGCGGTGGTGTGCTGGGGAGACAGCATAAAGAAGAGGGATGCCTCATGCCTGGACAAACTGGTGAGGAAGGCAGGCTCTACTGTAGGCACGGAGCTGGACAGTTTGACATCTGTGGCAGAGCGACGGGCGCTGAGCAGGCTCCTGTCAATCATGGAGAATCCACTGCATCCACTGAACAGGATCATCTCCAGACAGAGGAGCAGCTTCAGCGACAGACTGCTGTCACCGTCCTGCTCCACTGACAGACTGAGGAGACCCCACACTATGCAACTGTTCAATTCCACCCGGGGAGGTAAACGTTAACACTACGCAAGATTATAGACTGTTATACCTGCCTCACACTCTCCACCTTGCATTTTTAACTTGCACTGCTTTTTTTTATTGCTCTTTAAGTAATATTGTTTTTATCAGTATGCTGCTCCTGGAGTATGTGAATTTCCCCTTGGGGATTAATAAAGTGAGTGTGTGTCTGTCTGTCTGTGTCTGTCTGTCTATCTATCTATTATTTAGTGCCTTAACTATCTCTATCTGTCTATCTATTATGTAGTGCCATAAATATCTATCTGTCTATATATCTATTATTTAGTGCCTCTATCTATCTATCTGAATAGAGTAATTACTGTACATATACTTCACACAGAAAAATGTTTGCCAGTTCAGTTTCTGAGAAATGTAAAATAAAAAGAAGTTAATGCATGAAAAAGTTGTTTGAAAAACATCCTGCTTCTGGCAGTGACAATAAACTTGTACTTAAAATAATTGTGTTTAATGTCATGTGCAGAGTATAGTGACATTTCTACTGGCATGTCTCTCCAGATAGTAATACAACACCAACAAGTGTCACTCACAAACGTATACATACATACATACAAATATTGTAAGATATAGATAGATATATATACCCATACAGTTTAATAGGTAAAATATACTCTGTGTGTGTGTGTGTGTGTGTGTGTGTGTGTACATATATATACATACACAAACACAGAGAGTAAAGTTCTTAGGATCGGTCAACAGTGTGGGATGTGTGTGTAGTTTTCAACTGTGCCACACGATACCAAAAGATGAGTACAGGTAATGTTAGTAGGAATGGCAGAAGTGCTGGGAAACATGTATTGCATCTCCAGAAGAAGGTTTTGACAGTAACTAAATGGGAATTGCTGTGAATTGCATAATAAAGTGTTGTTTTTTTTATGTTTAACACTTCTGTGAAATTTTGTTTCTCCTCTCATATCAAATGTACACAAAAGGACACATACAGTATTGTTATAGCATTTAGGGACATCTAGTTTTTGACCACAGCCATGTACTGTGATTTGAAATGACTTCATTTCCTTTGAGTGGCAGGTTTTTCATGTCTGGGCTTAAATTTCCTTCAGCTTCTAGCCTAGCGTTTTAGATTTGGAGTGGGCATGGCGGCTGCATTTTAAATTAGCTGTTTTCATAACAACACTCTCTCATTATGTGGTGTGCCATCATTTTATTATTTTACATGAAACAAACCGTCATAGACATGTGCCTTTTGAGTGACGTGAGCTGTAGTAATTTTCAGATTTATTTTTGATTACAGTTTGCATTTTGCATTGTTGTGTGTCACCCTGGTGGTGGTGGTGTCACACTTTCCATCTATGGATAGTTTCCTGTTGCTGGAGTACCATTGCTGATGTGTCTGATGCTGGTTGTTATTTATAATCAAATAGTTGCAGTAATGTTGAAAACCTTGCCTAAAAATTAAAAAAATAAATAAATTCTCAAGAGAAAAAAATTCTGGTTTGCCCAAATATGAAAGCTGCTCCATCAATCGACCCCACCTGTCCCAGGTTTACACTTTCTGTTTGTGTCCAAATGTCTGCCAACCAAGTAAAAAGTCATTCACTTCCATTTATGAAGATGTCCTTCTTGGTCACATTGAATTAGAGTTTAATCCTGCATATGCCATACACATTGAAGGGAACATGCTTTTGTTGTTACAGTTATTCTCCACCAGTAATATGTTCTCTGCATCCATTGTCCAACTGCATTGGCTTACCAACAACAGGAATCGTTGATTTAATGTAAAGATAATTCTGGATGAGATTATTTAAATTATTAATTTATTCAATCATTCATTTTCTTCACCTGTTTATTCATATTGATATATGGCCATTGGGTTGCAGCAGCCAATCTTGGCAGCATTTCATGCAATGCAAGGAAATAGCTCACGACAGAGCACCAGTCTATCACAGAGAGCATTTAATAACATTAGAACAATTTACAGTTGGTAATTTAGTCCAGCAGTTGCATCTTTGGGATGTGGAAGGAAAAGTGGAGTCCGAGGACAAACATCCACGCAGACCCTGGAAGGACCTACCACTCCCCGTAGACAGTGACCAGTCTGGAGTTGAATCCCACGACTATAAAGCTATAAAGTTGCTACATTGATCTCTGCTTCATTGTACCACTTTGCACTTCTCATCAATATTTTTATTCTAACTATTCAGCCAGACATGTTGGGCTGCTTTCTTGTTTCCTGTACAATCCCATTAATATTCATTAATTAGTTTTTTTTTTTTTTTTTCTTTCTTCAAGATCTTCTTTAGAGAGAGCCTGTTCTGTGATTTCTATTTTTAAGAAATGTAATCTGCATCCCATTACCACGTTATGCGCTGCCCTTCCCTCCTCCTAGTCAAGTCTTGTTACTTCACTGCTAGTGTGAAGTTCCCTTTTGAAGTTCCTGTTTGAGTTCTTAATTTAATCTAAAAGCACTTCTGGCTAAGGAGAGTTGAATCTTTGCTAGCAGTTCTGAGTTTGTACCTTCACAAATGTAAGCCTTATTGTACCGTGTCAGCATTGCCTAATGGTGTATCCCTGATGACTGGTGCATAAAGGTTTTGTGCTAAAAGAGCTATAAATGAAACGTTCACAATGCAGATTTGCCTGGCACCGCACAAGTAGTGTATTGTGATTATACTGCTTTAATGCAGCATTTATCTCATTTATTATCTTAATTTATTATTTTGCTGCGTCACTACAGCATTCATTTCTTTATTCCATTTGTAGAAAACATCAGAAATCCCGTTATATGGACCACGCTTAGTTTCACTTTAACCAGCTTCTTTCTATTAAAAGTCATTGGTAATGATTTTGATGTACTAAAGAGAATATGAAGTATAAGGTGTAGCTATTATATCCACAGGTCAGGTTTAATAAGGTAGTATTTTTTTTTTTAAGCACTTGTAGAAAGTCTATTAGGTTTACTCCTCTGCAATTCCATTTATTTATCAGTCAATGCTTGCAGTTTAACTGAAATGAAGATTACAAGAAAATTTTGGCAATAATTTTTTTTTTTTTTTTTTTTAACTTTCCATGTCCATATAACAAAAGCTGATTATTGTCCTGTAATGGACTGGCGTGCCATCTCGGGCTGGTTTTTGCTTAGCACCCACTGCTGCTAAAATAGGTGTGTGCCCTGAACTGAATTAAGTGGTTTAAAAATGGAGGCATGGATATGGGGGGGGGGGGAATGCATATCTTGGCTGTTGACATGAAATGTCAAAATAAATAGATTTTATGATCCGCCCAGACAATCAACTGTGTAGAGTAAATATGTTGCAAGGTGCTTGAGAAATACATCAGGCGTTTTTGCATACATGAAAAGGAAAACTCATTTCAACACTAGTTTAATGTGTGTTCGCTATCTTAAGGAGTATTCACGAAAGATCTACAGTAACACAAACCTGTGCTACTGGTACATCAAGGAAGGGCATCCTGATGGAAACTTGCCACACCTTTTAATTAGTTGAATGAGGCTCAAACAGATCTTCTTACTGTGAGAATAAATTTAGGATTAAAGAACAAAACCAAACCGTAGCTGTCACCAGGTCCATCTTCGACAGGTCTTGAAACACTGCCTGAGTTGAGGTGACATACCCACTTCTTATTTCTCCAGTAATACCAAAGAGATCTTCCCTGACCGCCAGCCTCAGTCTCTCCATTTTATGACCTTGGCATCCTCCTGCCATTAAGCCTCTGCCCCATATTCTCCTTTCATTTTTATTTAGCTTCATCTGTAACTGAAGGTCATTTTGAACTCCATCCTAATGTCACTTCTGGCTGGCTCTAAAGTAGCGTTAATATTAATACAAAAGTTTGGTTTCTGTATCAATGCCAGCTTTTGGACCTCAGTACAGATACCAATACTGTATCATAGCAATTAATGTTCAATTTCCTATCCCCTGCCTCACAGTAGCCTCCCACAATTGATGTGGAGTGGCTCCATTTCTGTATCACCTGTGTGTTGGAGAAATGTCCTTTCAAGGACAGAATTTTGGTGGAGGTCAAAGTTCTCCGATGAAGTGCTGTACATCGGAGTATGCAGCTTCTCGTAAATTAGGGATGTTTTGGGGAGGGATTGTAGTTACTCTCCTTGTCAATTCTGCATCTTGTTGTCTTTATAGGACAATGTCCATGTCGCCCGTCAAGTCTTCAGCATGACTAAGTGCTGCCCTGTCAGGTCTGCAACATAATGAAGAGCGAGCAGAAGGGGGAAGAGGGGCTTTCCATGTTGAGGCTGCAGTGTGTCAAAGTGCTGCTCTCGCATCAAAGACCTGTACATGTAAAGAGTGTGCATGGTCCTTGAAAACTACCATTTACTTTTCATACCAAAAAACGCCAAAATGCTGGTACCTGTACCATTTTAAAAATTGGATTTTTCTGTATTTTTTCATTGGGGACTCATTGCACAATACTAATTTAAAGCCAATTTTTTGGCTATAGAGTCATCAGCCTTGAGTTTCCCACATTGGCTTCAGATGTCCCTGCATCACGTGCCCTGTGTTGATCGTAAAGGGTAAGCGGTCATGGCCGCCTTCTGGGTTGCCTTCTTTAAACAGATAAATGGATCTTGCTCTTTTCAATTAAGTGCTGTCTTTTGCACTTTAACGTGCTGGAGGCTTCTCGGTAATGTCTGGCCAGTTATTGTGACTCTGACTCTTCAAACAGACCGCATACCTGTAACTTTGCTTAAGAATGACTGTGTGTGTGTGTGTGTGTGTGTGTGTGTGTGTGTGTACTGCACCCTTTGGCCAGGAGGCATTAGAAAACCTGATAAACTGTGCATGAAAAGTGGGCGAGGTAACCCTGGCATCCTCTGCAGCTCATACCCTTTATAGTTGTCAGGCAACATCTCCAGTTATGTTGTTTGTCACCACTGTCCCTTGCTTACTTTGGTGCACCCAGGAAAATTACTTGTGGAGCAGCTAGTAATGGTGTCAGTTTACTACAACATTGGTGCTTAGGATTCTGTCACTAACAATACCTACATTAATAATG
This sequence comes from Polypterus bichir lapradei, assembly GCA_026402145.1. Classification (NCBI taxonomy): domain Eukaryota; kingdom Metazoa; phylum Chordata; class Cladistia; order Polypteriformes; family Polypteridae; genus Polypterus; species Polypterus bichir. Next base: position 48,164,670 of record JANRMT010062829.1, read on the forward strand.
ATGTACTAAAGATGCCAGTTAGATGTATAACAATGGGTGTACGTGTGAGATATAGGTAACATTAGCAGATTTATGTTTTAGTGAAAGAGAATTTTGTTTTTGTTTTTTTTTAATCATATATCTGTTATTTTGTATATTTGTTGAATTAGTATACATCTCTCAGCTGGCTCTGCACCGTTAATAAACTGCATATTTACTATCTGTAGTGAGTGCAGTTGTACTTCTGGGTTGTTTGTGTTGTTTTGTGCAGTTCACTTCCACACGTGCACTCTGGGGAGTCGGAGCAGGGCTTAGAGTTGAGGCTGGCTTTTCACGCCTATATGGAGGTGGTGCCGCTTGATCACCCAAAAATGGGATATACCATTTAGTTTTTGCAGAGAAAAGAAATTGAATTTAAAAAAGAGTTGCAAATCCTTGCAGTTTTCTTTGCTTGTAGTTACAAATAGCTGTTTAAGTATCTGGAGACAATAAAAATATATTACTTGTTATGTTAAGTGTTGGTGGGGAGTGAGTTTTGTTGTTTTGGCAAAGTAGAATAATTGTTTGCTTAATTTTAAAATACAGTGATCCCCCGCCTATCGCAGAAGTTACGTTCCAGACCCATCAGCGATAGGTGAAAATCTGTGATATAGAAAGACCATATAAATAAACATTTTTATATAGTTTAAGCCTTAAAATACCTCTCCCACACACTTTAAACACATGTAAACTTGTAATGGCGAGCGACGTCCGCGTGATGCTTTCCTTTCTGAAGCATATCCAGGAGCTTTACCTTCTCCTGAATGGTCAAGGTCTTCCTCTGGCGCTTAGGCTCACTACTACCGGAAGGATTAGAAGATGCAGGATGCTTGGGAGCCATCGTAGGGCTTAAAAGAAAATGAAAAGTTCAGAAAAAGTTGGCTCACAACAATCGGACCACAAGCAAAGGTACGCGATACGCAGAGAACTGAGATGCGTCGGGGACCCACACTTGCTGTTCTTGCGAGATTACACCACGTTAGCAGCAGCCAATCAGAGCCTAAGAGAATGAAAATCCCACTCCGGTTGAGTCTCTTCTTTCAGCCAATAACGGGCCTTGTAAGAAATCATCTGGGTACTGTAACGTGAAACTCTGTCTACCGTAGTAACTGCTGAAAACCGTATGCTTTGTTATGAATTGGCTGCAAAGTACACTACAGGTAGGATGTACTTCTTGAATTTTTCCGTGATATAGTGGGGGCGCAATTGCTGAACTGCTTTATAGCGGGGGATCACTGTAGTTTGCTTTGAAAGGCCATAGACAAATTGTAATATAATTCCTTGGGGGCAGAATTGAGTTAGTCTGGTGGTTATCTACATCCAAAGACTGAAAGTACAAGAGACTGTGAGGAATGTGTAGCTGGTAGCACTGTAATCACCACCACCTGAGGAGCCCCATCACACCCTGTTGGAGGAGCAGCTCATCCAAAGGTGGAAAGGGCAAAAATCCACAGTGAGTGTAAAGGTAAGATGGAAAGGAGTCAGAAATGGTTTGATTCCATATAATGAGAAATGTCTGAGAATATTGAATGTTTTAGAAGGCTGTCCAGGAGAAATTTGGCAATCGGCAAGTAAGAGTTTGATTTTCTTATAAGCTCATGAAGTTGGAAGCTCAGTCGTCTTGTTGATTGCGGAAACCAGCTGCTGAATTTCAGAGCTGAAAAAATTCCTCAAATGTAGAAGGGTGTTTTGTTAGAGAACTGGTTTATTGTGTATAGTGGTTTAGTTAGCTTTTTACTGTAGAAAAGTATCATATTGCTTTTATCACCACTGTTTATAATGTTGGCATAATAGATGGTTTAGCAGCAAAGAGGATATTATTGGGGCCCTGTCTCTCTGCATTACCACACTACCACATTACCTGGGAATGCATGGCACTCGATATGGAATTTATCAGATGTCTCTTCCTGGTTGTCCCTTCTATTCATTTGCATTTATTTGCAAAATAATGTTTGGGCTTGGAGGTCCCCTGTCTGCTTGTCACATCTCTTCAGTCTCGATTCCATTAAACTCAACTGTTAAATGTGTCAGAATCTCAGAGTAAAGGTTTGATTGCAGTAGTCCTGTTTTCAGTACAGCATTTTTTTTTCTTCGTAAAGTACAGTTAAGTACTTATTTTCACTGAAATTTAGGACATATTTCTTTTGTAGCTTTTGCCTGTGCTCTGTGAGGTATTTGTGTGTAGTTGTGTTCCTCAGAGGCAACCAGCCTTTAATCTACTATGAAAAGACTGAGTAACAGTATGGAAACGATTGCTGTAATTGTTAAGATTGAAACAAAAGTTCTTGAAAGTGTATTCAGATTAATTTTGTGCATATTAGCCATGTACTGTATACACAGTCTAATATAATAATGTGGTGTTCTATACTTCTTTAAAAAGGTTTTGTCTATTTGAATAACTCCCACTGCCAACCCACAGAAATGATTCCTTTAAATCTTTTTTGCTTCTTGGCTGAGTCCTGTGTGTCATAGAGATGCTTAATAATTAATCAAGGATGATGTAAAGGCACGAGGCACTGGGAATTTCAAATTGTTTTCTACTGTCTGCGAGGGTTTTTGACCTTCACAATTTGGCTTTAATATGTGTTGTGTTTGTGTGCAGAATGCACATTTACCATTGAGCTGGTATGTGTTAAATAGCCATCCATCCATCCGTCCTTTATCAAGCATGCCTAATCTATTTCAGAGTCCCATGGTTGATCCCTGCCTGTCTGCAAGTCAGGAATCAATCCTCATTGGGATTTCAGACCATTACAGGGCACACACGTTAAATTTAGCAGCATGAAAAAACTGTCATTTTTTTATTGCAGATTTGGTTGTGAGTTTAGCCTACTGTATTACTTTACATGTTTAGGTGAACACTTTTACTTATAATGCAAAATGTAAACAATTGTAATTAGAATTATTTGCACTGTACAAATGAAACCCATTCTCTCTAATTCAGGGCTCGTAATGAAATTTCATAACCAAGAATCTTGATTGAGAAAATAAAAGCAGTTGTTTTTATCAATTTACTTTCCAATTTTTATTTATTCATGGTGAAAACTAGTTTTAGCATCAACTAACAGGCAATTCAGACATCTTTGTTTTGTAACCAAAAATGGTGATGTTTGTAGCACATCAGACTTAATTTAAATGTTTTATTGTCCGCAAATGACTTTGTAAATGTCTATATAGTTCTTTGTCTTTTGAGCTGGTTGCTAAAGTTGGATCTCTTTGTGAGCTACTAAAAGAATAATAGCAGACATAATAAATCCAAAAATGTACTAACTAGAATTATTTTGCTTGACATAACCTGGAGATTGCATGATGTTGCAATACAAACAGATGGAAATAATGCAAATAACAAAACAAACATTTTAAGAAAAAATAAAAACTGTGTTCAACACTGTGACATGAAAAAGCCAGTGCTGCTGCTTCACAATACCAGACCCATTGTCTGGGCATTACTTGTGTACAGTTTACACATTTTTACCGTATCTGCATAGGGTATTTATCCAGACACTCCAGTTTTCACACCACTTCCAACAGACAGGCGTGCTGAGGTTATTTTGAAATTCTATATTTACCCAGCATGAACAAATTGCGGGGTAGTAGTATAGGCTGAATGTTTCTTATAATGCACTCACACTCTGACAGTCCTGGGTTGCTTTTTGCCTTGCATGCAATATTACCAGTGTAGACTGCAGCCCCTGTGACCCTGAACTGGAAAAGTAAGTCGGGAAATGCAAGAAGACAAACAAATATGCGGCAAGGAGCGTTAGAATAGCTGCACAATGTTGAGGCATAAAGAAATGCAGCACATACAAGTTCCTTTGGCACTGAATGATAGTTTTCTCAGCATGGGAAGTTTTTTGGTGTGTATGTGTTTTGTTTTATCGTAATTTGTGCAGGTTGCAATTCAAGTCAAGTTCAGCTTTATTGTTATGTGTACTGAATACAATGAAAACCTTACTTGCCAGTCTCCTCGGAGTAGTGACAAAAAAATTAAATAGCATATCTACAGAATGTGCAGTGTGTGTGTGTGTTTGTGCATATCTGTGTATTTTATTTATCCGTCTACTGTATGTAAATGCAGTTTTTGTATGGCTGTTTACTGACCGTATGATCTGTGGGTAGACACTGTCTTTAATTTACTGTTATGAGATGGGAGCAGGGTCATGGGAGCTTTATGCTTCCTGTAGTCTGTGTCCAACTCCTCGGTTTTTGTTGACATTATGGGTGACATTACTGTCCTGGCACCACTAAGCTGGCAAGCAAACTTCGTCTCTGTAAGCTGTCTTATCATTTTTGGTGATTAGACTTGCAATTGAAATGGTGTCATCATCAAATTTAATGATATGGAAGGTGGATGAAGAGGATGATGTGATGCTGCCATTCAGCACCCACACAGTCCTGCAAATTAGAAGTCTAAAATCCAATTATGGAGGGTGGCATTAAATCCCAACTTGAAATTTGGTAGTCGTCTTTGCTGGTACACCAGTGTTAAGTGAGCTGTACTATATACTCGTAAATGGGCTTTCATTACCCAGGTGTGCCAGTATGGTATGAAATGCTAGAGATACTGCATGATCTGTGGACATTGGTGACAGTATGCAAACTGGAAGTAGTCCAGACTCTTCTGGTATATTCTCCTGAAAGTTCCCCTTCAACAGTCCCTGAAAACACTTGATCACGATTGGAGTGAGTGCCATCAGTCCGTAGTCATTCAGACAAATCCGCCTTTGTTAATTTTAATGAGATTCAAGGAACTGAGCTTGATGTAGGGGATTTTGCAATAGCTGCACTGTTCATTTTGGGAATGGTTTGGAAATAAATGTTTTCATGCATTTGGGGAGTGCAGTATATGCTAGCATACTGAGAGATGAGGCTAAGTGTGACTGATAAGACACTAAACAGTTGATGACGGATATTGATCAAACAAAAAGCATCCCTGCCTTTCTCTACCAGATATGTCTGATTTTTATGCATTAGCTCAGCAATAGGGTATTGTGCAAAAGTATATGCTGTAAGCGCAGCTGCTTTAGAAGTAGACACACTTTTCCTTAATAGAAATTACTTAGAAACAGTCAGTAAGTCATCGTCCAACCCGCTATATCCTACTTAGAAACAAATTATTATTATTATTATAGAATACAATACAATTTATTTTTGTATAGCCCAAAATCGCACAAGGAGTGCCGCAATGGGCTTTAGCAGGCCCTGCCTTTTGACAGGCCTCCAGCCTTGACTCTCTAAGAAGACAAGGAACAACTCCCAAAAAACCCCAGTAAGGAAAAAATGGAAGAAACCTCGGGAAACGCAGTTCAAAGAGAGACCCCTTTCCAGGTAGGCTGGCATGCAGTGGGTGTCAAAAAGGAGGGCAATACAATACACAGAACAGAACAAATCCTCAATACAGTATAAAAATAAAAATTTTACAAGTACGGGGAAGAATTTAACAATGGATGACATCACATAATATGATTTGGATTTGTTTATAGTCCTGGAGACCTCATCCATCAAGCTGCTTGCCCCATTTGGCCATTCCACAGCTGAAACAGTGCTGGGCCAGCCAATCCGATGAAAGGACCTCTTTCCCATGATTCCAGCGATCCTCCATCAGGGAGGGAGAATACAATTCAATCAAAAATTGAAGATATTGTAGCAAGTATGGTAATGTGCCTTGAAATCAATAAAAACTTAAACATTCAGTAGTCTTTTCAACAAATGTTTTGTTCCATCATATATATAAATTCTACCATTTAAAGGAGCTATGGATTGACCTTGAAATGTAATTTTATTGGCTGGGATTCTGAAGGCAACAGAGATGTTAAAAGCTTAGTGAAATGTGTAAAATGTGTTACTTATAGTAAATATTGTTTATTCTGCAATACATGCTGCACAAGTGTGATCAAACTGGCCTCGAAATGGTAATATTACGGTAAACAGCTTGTTTGTTGGACTGCTTGAGGCTTTAATGCTACTCTAAATTTGTGGCTTTTTTATATTGGATTGCAAACTTGTTTCTTTGACCTTTTGTGTCTTCGTTTTAGGTGCTCTTTATCAAAGACTAGCAAAATACCCGCGCTTCGCAGCGGAGAAGTAGTGTGTTAATGAAGTAATGAAAAAGAAAAGGAAACATTTTGAAAATAACGTAACATGATTGTCAATGTAATTGTTTTGTCACT
>JANRMT010062829.1:48171257-48214454 GCA_026402145.1 Polypterus bichir lapradei
GCAATTCAGATAGAGTTGACGCGCACTACAGCCTGCATGCCTCAATAAGTCATCCTCCCCTCGCTCTTACTTTTTTACCGTTCATCTAATGAATACACTGAGTATGGCTTTACCAAAACAATCATTGATGGCGAATAAAGTATCCATTATTCGAGTATGTAGATCGGGGTATATATATACATACCCGCGTATCGCAGCGGAGAAGTAGTGTGTTAAAAAAGCTATGAAAAAGAAAAGGGAACATTTTAAAAATAACGTAACATGACTGTCAATATACAGTATTTGTTTTGTGAGTGTTACTGAGTGTTGCTGTCATCAAGGATTTGATTATCATTATTTCTTTCAATGAGGTTCGTATTTGTAGGATGTGTTGTGTTCAAGTTACATTCCGTGTTTGTCAGTCGTTGTAAAGATGACAGGTTTCATTCATCGATTCGTTTCTTACTGCATCAATAAACAGCTTGTCTTCTTTATGTGAGATCTGACACATTGCATGCACGGGTTTTTTTTTTTACACTGTCTTCCTTTAGCGGGACATTGACTTTTTCCACCGTGTGCTTTGTTTCCGCAGTAGCTGGATTTATGAATATGCTTGTATGTATCAGACGCTTCATATTTTTTGCTGCCTTTTCAATTGTGTAATTCGGTTTTTGTTCAGCGCTCTTTGGAACTGTTGCTTTTTGTCTGTGCACTGCGTCAGTTCACATGAGCCGCTCAGTGTACATGCATCGAAGGTTCCCAGCTGTGCTGGTGCCATCTCGTGCTATGTCCATGGCTGTATTTAATGTTACCGAAGTCCTGGCACTTAAAACTTTCTCTCGCAGTTTCGCTGAGTTTGTGCCAAACACCACCCTGACCATCTCATCTGCCTCTGCATAAGCACAGTCCTTCACCCGTGAATATTTAGTGGCAGTTTGCTATTGGATTGCTGCTGATGGACGGCCTTATATGGGCAGGCACTAAATTACAAACGCCAGCGGCAGCCTGTCTATGAACTTAATTTAAAGTGTAGGTTTACATCGTGCTTTGTTTCCGAAGTAGCAGAACTCATGAATATGGTTGTATATGTCACTCGCTCGCTTCTTATTGTTTCGCTGCCTTCTCAATTATATAATGCATGTTTTCTTCATCGCTTTTTGGAGGTCTTTCTGGTTTTCTATGTACTGCGTGATTACGTGGGAGGTGTGATGATGTCACACGAAACTCCGCCCCCACGGCGTTCAAGCTCATCTCCATTACAGTAAATGGAGAAAAACAGCTTCCAGTTATGACCATTACGCGTAGAATTTTGAAATGAAACCTGCCCAACTTTTGTAAGGAAGCTGTAAGGAATGACCCTGCCAAATTTCAGCCTTCCACCCACATGGGAAGTTGGAGAATTAGTGAGTGAGTGAGTCAGTGAGGGCTTTGCCTTTTATTAATATAGATAAAGGTCATCTGGAAAGTTAAGGAAACACAAACAAAAATTAATTTTGTGGCAAACTTCACAGAAAATTACATTTTTTGATGTCTGCTATTAATAAAAAAACAAAAAACAAAAAAAAAAAGTCACAGTTCAAAATCCATGAGCCAGCCAGTCCGCCAGGCTCCACCCAAACCAACCCAAAGGGACATTTTACAGTGGACTGTGTTGATGATTTTAGTGAAATGCTCCTTTAAGGTTTGCCACTGGGCCTGTTCTTGGTAATGACATATCTAATCTAAAATCTCAATGAAAATTCAGGCAGGGCTACTTGTTTAAAATGATCTCAACACCACACCAGCCAGTCAGTTTTTTTCACTACAGGTTGCCAAGAAAACTAAGAATTGCAATGGCTTAGTAAACAGCCAATCTGGGATCTGTGAATGCAGAAACGCAAAAAGAGTACATCCATCCATCCATCCATTATCCAACCCACTACAAGAAACCAAAATGAGCTGGCCCATCCAAGACTTATCTGGACTAAAAACCTAGGAGCTGAAATGGAAACTAAAGAGAATAGGATCAGATTAGCTAACTAGATGTTGACTTTTTCACATTCATTTTTATTGTATTCTTGGTGGCAGTATGAAACATTTTGTCATGTTGGTTTTTTTTTTCTTCTCCTGGTGAAAGGCAGTATGTAAAATAAAGATGTAAAAAATGCTACAGAGTATTAATAATGTGCATTACCCTGACACTATACCAAAAATGTGATCTTTTTTTTGTGTCTAAAGGTTTAATGTTGTCCATTTATCGAGAAGCCATTTGATAGATTTTTTTTTTTTCTTTTGTAGATGCTGAGGAAATGGGAAGCAAGCAGTCCTTCCCAGGCTTTGCCACACTGACCGAGTCACTGACAGTTGAAAACATACAAGCTGCTTACCAAAATGGTGATATGAACAAAGCACAGAACCTCATCCAAGTATGCTGCTCTGAAACTGAGGGAGCCCCTCTGGATAAGGTAAGAATGTTAGACTGTGGATTCCATTTTGCACCATGCATCCTTGTCCTTTAAGTTGGTACCCTTGTCCTTCTCTCATGAATTTGACCGTTGTTGTGTGTTTTTTTTTTTTTTGTTTTTTTTTTATAACCTTGCAATTTTTATTCTTTTGCTCTGGCTGTCTAATGTTACAAACCCCACATTGCTACAAATGTAATGAATACAATAAGCTGTTTATTTGCGTTTGTCTATTTTTTCTTTTTAGTACTACGAAGCAACACTGATCCTTAGTGGATCTGTTTCTTCATTGAATAATTCTGCTTGTTTTTGTGACTGTCGCTAATCTGGGGCAGGGAAAGAATTACAAAGAAATGAAATGGCACAACTGCCAATGTTATTTAAAAAGGAACATCCACTGATGTCTATTCAGCCATTATGTGTGTATCAAGATTCAGATGAGTGAATATTTCACAGCTGTCACAAGGTCCCTTTGGCATAATTATTTTAGAAACTAAACTGATGAATGTGTTCCTTGTTTTAGATAACTAGAGGAACGGAATTGAAAAGCTATGCATGGTGTAATAAGCATTGACTGTTTGTTTAGTGTTCTGAGAATGGCTGAAAAAAAAGTCAACAAATGTCTATTGTGTTTCTCTGATTTTATTTTTGGAACTTTTGGAGAAAAAAATTAGTTCTTCAAAATATCGTAAGCAAGGTTTCATATACATATGCATAGACATACAGTATATTCTATCATATATAAATGTATATGCATACTGTACTTGTATATGACTCTGTATATGTGTAAATAAATAGCCAATTGAGAATTGGTTTAAACCCCGGCCTGGTTAGAGTATGTGTAGTTTTTGCATTATCTGTTGTTGTCTCTTTGATTTTTCTCCAGTTGCCAAAATTTGTCTCCAACATCCCAAACAAGATTAGTTTCTCTGAACTGGTGCAGTGTGAGTGAGTGTTTGTGTGCTCTGTGATATATTGTTGCTTAGTCAGGGGTTTGTTCCTTCTCTGGTTCCAATTCAAGCTCTGACTGCCTGTGTCCCTTTATATTTGGATAGAGCAGGTTAGGGAATGAGATACCGGCAGATGGAAGTAGTAATATTAATACATTCAAATGTGCTTCTCCAGGCTATTATATGTATGTGTCTATACATTACATGAATGGAGAAAATGCTGCTTTGAAGGGCACTGTTTGTACATGAGGAAACGTTTTGGGAGTGGTGATGAGGATTCTGGAGAAGCATGAAAGTGAGTACAGGGGTATATGGTGGTGTTTCACCCTGGCACATGGCTGTTTTGGATGATGGCGATAATATAACAATAAAGAAACACACGTATGATACATGCAAGTGCATAGTACATGAACAAGCTTTAAAGAATCCATATTTTGATGTTTATGTGAATTAGGTCACTGACATATGTGGCCATGTGTACTATAGTTATGTGCTGAAAAATCTTTAATGATTTTTAGGTTTCTAGTGTTTGTCAGTTCTGCATTTTTGTTTATAGTGTGAGATATACAGAGATGCAGTATGTATGTATGTAAGTATGTGTGTGTGTGTATATGTGTGTGTGTGTGTATATATATATATATATATATATATATATATATATATATATATATATATATATATAGCCAATCGTAGAAAGTTAAAGCTTGGAGTTAAACTCATATTAGTATTTGCTGAATTTGAACAGAATATAATTTTCTTTCATAGACAATGGTATAGTGTTTTCCCCCTATAAGTCAGTAAGAGAGAGAACTTTCTTGCTATAAGTGAGATACACTGTGCTAATTATTTCAGTTGTTGTTTAGAATAGGTCCCAGTATACAGGGACTTAAAAAACTGAGGCAGAGTGGTGGCTCTGACGGTAGGGATCTGCATTGGCAATCGGAAGGTTGTCGGTTTGAATCCCGTAAATGCCAATAGGGACTCTGCTCTGTTGGGCCCTTGAGCAAGGCCCTTAACCTGCAATTGCTGATCACTTTGAGTAGTGAGAAAAGCGCTATATAAATGCATATTATTATTATTATTATTATTATTAAAAGACCCATTTTCAATTTAGAAATGGGATAGGCATACAGTTTTCTGACTGTCGTTTTGAAATGGTTCATGAAACGTTTTGAAGTGATTTGTAACGATTTGAAATGTAACAAGATTTAAGCTTTGAACAGAACTTATGTTCTTTTTTTGTGTGAACTGTTTTTACTTTGAATTTTAACTAAAACTTTTAAAAACGAAGATATTTTGTCTGAGGAGTCATTTCAGCACGTCAAGCTTTTGTTGAATCTCATTTTTATGCTAGAGCTGCTGAACTTAGATAAATTTTGGAAAAAAACGCAGCTACATAAACATGTGTATGTATGTGTGTTTGCTGTGGCAATTGTATTAGTTTCTGTTATAGATTGCAGTCTCTCTTTCTTTCTTTTTTTTTTTTTTTTTATACATTACCATTAAAGCAGCAAAAATAAACAAAAAAAAAAACATAGTTTCAAGTTTGGACCTGAAAGTGTAAGGTGCACAACAATCTACCAAAATCAACTAATATTTTAAAGAAATTGTATAATGGTAATTGCTTTATCCTTTTTTGTTCTGTTAAGATAATTTGTTTGCAGCCTCAGACAAATGACTCTGAATGTGGAAGATCTTGCGTTAAATGGAAGAGTCTGCCACCTATCCATCCATTTCTAAACCTGCTCACCCTCAGTTTGAAGTCTGTGCCTGTCATAATGGGAGCAAAGCAGGATCCATCTCTGTCACGATACGAGTGTGATCCATGTAGTTAAATAACAAGGTTCTACTGTTGGAAAAGAAAGATGTGTCTCTTCCACAATAAATCCTACTGTAGTATTTTGGATTGAGGGCATAATTAGAAGATGCGGTGTTCCTACCTTACCCTGTTGTTCTGAGATCTGGACAGTAACCCTCCTTTAAAAGAAGACACATATTTAATGTGATAAAACAGTACGGAGTGTGAATCTATGGTCGAGGGGGTTAGTTCAGTTTTTGGGGGACCATGGATTACAGTGCAGCTAGAGAGTTTGGTGTGGCCTAATTTTCAAACAGTGGAGAAGGGGTTTGTATTGGCATCAAATGGGCTGCTTCTTCATTTGTGTACCACTGATAATGAGAGCTGTTTTGTGTCATCCTACTCGCTTCTACAGTGTTTGCCACTTTAATGTATCTATTAAGCACAGTTTGGGAGCCTTTAATCAAGTGTGTAAACAGAGTGAAATGTGCTCCTGGTGAAGTAAGCACACAAACAAATTGGCCTAACTAGACACATCAGAGAAAAGATTGTCTTGTTTCTTAGTCAGTTAATTGGGACTATTTTAGGAAACTAGGGGTAATATGAAATGGAGCTTCTTAATAATGTACAGCATGTGACGCTTGTTTGAGTGAACAGGCCACCTGTGTATGAGGCTTATTAAGATTAATCAAATTTTTTTGGTCATGTATTATGTTATTTAACAGTTTGGTATGTAGAGGTTCACTTTTTTGTTATTGTGGTTCAATGAATATATTGAATAAAAGAAATCTGCTCATCATTTTTAACAATTAAAGTGGACTGCTGCATTTGAAACTAACAGTCGAGCAAGAAAAGTAAGAACTACTGTATATACATTTTTAAATGCAAAAGTCAAAGATTCAAGACTATAGAATTGCAAAAGTGATAATAATATAATGCCTTGTAGGTTACAGAAGAGAAATGAATGTGCTGATTGGCAGAATTACATAGAAACATAAGTGCTATTATTAAAATAGGAACCTCCTAATAGTACACAGTTGGGTTAAGGTCTGGTCACTGGGAGAGCTGTTGTACGCTAGGACTGAAGAAAGAAACTGAAGTTAGAATATTCATATTTTGAACTAATACATTCAATTGTGGTTTAACAATTCTAGGTGCTATATGTTTATACTTTTTTGTTATGTCGAAATGATGACTGATATCCTGCATTTTGTAAAGCATGAAGTGCCTGTGAGTCTTACACTGTTGACTTAAAAGATGCACTTGAAAACCCAAGAGAATTTGACAAAGTGATGTAAACAAAGAGCAGTGTAGCCTGAAACACCTTGCACTGCGCCTGTGCTACACATAAGAAACCAACACATAACTGGTTGAGATTGCTCAAAGACAGGAATCATTTTTTTTTCCTCTTCTTATTTCTGACTATGCTTCTTTCTACTGAAGATTTAGTGTGACTGCTCATCTGTCTTTTAAGTAAATTGAGGCACGGTTAGCCTGTATGTGTTTGACAGACGAACTGACTGAATTACTAAATGTTGTATTTAGCATCTTGGAAAATGTCTGCAAAAATGAGTTTTTTGAGTTATCTATAGAGAACAATTATTAAGCACAAGAAGCTTTGGTGAATGTTAAGGTTTGTGGGGCACAACTTGGTTCTTTGCAGTGTGGGATGGCATAGTCAGTTTTGGGTGTTTTTTTTTTATAAGTAATACAGCTGAACTGAATATTTTTTTTAATTGTGCCTCATTGTTTTAAGCAGTATGTGTCAAGTCTGCAGAGAACTAATATCCAGACTGCATGTGAAATGTTGTGTTGGCTGAGGTGTCTAAGTGAGCATTGCTGACACTGGAAAGACGTTTTTTAAAATGGGGATTTTAAAGCCATTATAATAAAAGAAAATCAAATTAATTATTTTCTGTTGTAGGTAATAAGAGAAAAAATAATCCTTAGGTTACTGGAGAAATTTAAAAAAAATCTGCTATTAGTACATCTTTAGATCTAAAAGCAGAGCAATGACAGAAAAATCTATTTTAAAATGCATTGTGATGTGGGAGTTTAAGTAACAAGAGGCTTGTCAGTTTTGACAATGACGATACAAGCTTAACACTTCACATTTACAAAGGCTAATTTCAGAAACGATGTGCAAAAACAGAGGTGTATAATATATTGCAGAGGAGTAAAATAATGCCATAAAGAAAGTGAAGACAAAAAAAAAATTATTTTAATTTGGAATGTCTGATTTTTGCTAATGAATGAAACTTTCATTTAAATAATTCTAGTTATATGTGAAGAGTGACATTAAATCTCACAATTGTATTATATTTTATTTAAATCTTAGTTGTAGTCCTTAAACCATTCATAGCTTGTAGTCTTTGAATGAGGGTATTGTCATCCTGGAAGATTTCCTGATACTGAATAGTAATGCTTCTCAATAAAATGACTGTCAGCACTTATGATTTTCTTTGTATTCATTGGCATTTATTTTGAATTGAATTGGTGGACAGAATCCATGCCAAGAAACAGCACTGCACTCCCTAACAGGACTGGGGAACGAAGCATTCAGCCTGCAGGCGTCTTTGTGTGTAGGACAGTTTCTAGGTGCGTTTCCATATACTGTAATATGAAAGCACCTACTGCAGTTGCATATCTCTGTCGGCACAAAACCGTTCAGCTCATGATGGACAGATTTTAATTTGTTTGTTTTTTTATTTTTTGATGGAATTTGGGATAGTTTTGGAAAGAGTTCATTTTCAGTGAGATGCATCAAATCAAGAGTGCAAAGTTTTGACATGTCAGACACTCTTGTTGGAAAGTACTGGCATATTTTCAGACTCAAGCCTAGGATTTGTATACAGTTTCACAATTATCTTGAAGTGTTGCTTAAATTTGTATATTTTCCTCTGGTTTTCATCCAACAAATGTTCCTGATGGCAAACCCTTTTAGAGTAGTGTGCACAGCATCTGCTGTATTGCCTGTAGAAATGGCAGATGGAACTTTGCACGAACCTGTGTCATATCGGCTCATTTCTCCTGCTGCCCGAGTCATGCCTGGTAACTTGCATGATTTCTGTCACTGTAAAACTAGGAAATGCAAGCAAATTCATTCACCTGTCTAGAAATGAACCGAAGAGGAAATGTGCTTGTGATGCATAGGTAGGCAACATGTAATGCATAAAGTGAATAAATGTGTAGTCAGAAGTGACATCACATTAAAAACAAACAACCATACAGCTGTATTGTCTGCACATCGTGATTCAGGATTTCTTGGTCGTTATATTTTAAACAGCAAAGAAAGTGCCACAACAACCTGCTATCCATCATAGCCAGACATGGCCAATTTTAACTGGAGACAACTCTATCAGAGACGTCTTTCAAAACGTTTCAGACAGTTGAACTACAATTAGCCATAGACTGTCCATAACCAACAGATAACAACAGCACATTAATCGGTGCCATTTACATAATCTGAAATGCAATCTGCTGCCTTTATGAAGGGTACTGAACATCACAGGCCAGTCTGGACTAAGATTTTAACTACATGATATTGCTGTTAAAAATCTTGCGTTTAATGTGGTCTACTAACTCCCGTAGTTGCATTCACTGTTAGTTTTGAATATGAGTCACTGTTACCAAAATATATATAATTATTTTTATTTATTTTATGTAATACATATATATATTTTGTTTTGTTTTATTCCACTATACAGTTGACCACTGCTTGTGTTCTTTGAAGCAAAGATGATTTTTAAGTTCAAATATGTTGTTTATGCACAATAAGCCAACCATAGAATGGCTTGGGCTGTTCTTCAGTAAATGTCGTTCCTGTTCTAGGTAAAGGAGTGACATGGAGTCCTTTGAGTACAAACATACTTTTATCTTCTTTGCACTGAATCAGTGCTCAGCCATCATAGTCAAGGTGTAGGCACTTCTCTCTACTGTTGCTCCTAGTTGATTTCTTTCTCTTCAATTTCTATCCAAACATCCACTTAACCAGAGTTACTGATAAGTTGAGCAAATTGACTAGGCTTTCTCCTGATAAAATTTTGAGATTATCAAGATATATTAGAAATTATTATTTTTATCGACTCTGAGTGGATAATGAAGATTAAAAATGTATATAGCGATATTCTGGAATGATCTCAGTTTTCTACTCGGCTCTTACAGGATCTGCAGAATCTACTTTTAGTTCTAAACCTTTAGGCCTAAATGGTTCATTGCTGTCAGTTTTACTGAGTGTTGTTCTGCTGCTGTTGACCATTTTGTATTTTGGAGTCGACTAGCAGATTTTTCTCGATAGGTTTCTAAACAGACATTTAATAAACACGTGACTCTTGTGAATTGTTATCCTTCAGATCAACTGACTTCATACTGTGGAGAATTGTTTTCTTGTGCAGTCCAGGTAACCTGATACTAGGTCTGCTCTCCCCAGCCAAAGAAATGAAACCAAAGGCTTAATCCAGTCTGTTTTTATTGATTTTTTCCCTTGTGAAATCCGTCCAGATATGTGATTTTTTTTTTTTTTCCAATATTTTGTAAATGTTCAGACCTGCATAGTATTCACTGGAAATTGCCTTTTGCTAAGAAAAAAAAAGAAGTAAGGTTGAAGATTTATTAAATAACAAAATCTAAAAAACCAGAAGATAAGTGGGCTCTGTATATAAAATGCATTTTGTCCTTATTTAAAAGAACTCCACAAGGATAATGACTGGATATGAGATTCAAACCCTCGTCCCTGGATCTGTGGGGCAGCACTGTGAACTACTGTGACCCATTGTTTACCCCTGACAGAATTAAAACTTTTTTTTAAATAATGTACAAATTGAGTGGCAAGTAAGTACAGTGGTTTATGCAGCATAGCATTGCACATAACTGGGGACAAAACAATTTAACACACAAGAGCTGGGGCAAAACATATTACTAAATATTGTAAGTGTATGACTGTCTCTATGATACTAAAATGTGGCTTTGATGCTCTCATTCCATCTAATATTTTACTGCATCTCTTCCCCCCACTCTCACTTTTACATATTGAATATTTTGTTGTTCTTAAAATGAGCCACTACTTTGCATGTCTGGCTACAGTGAAAACTGCTGCAGACATGTAGGACAATACCATCAACACGTCGGCCCATCACCTTTAAACACGTCCGTTTTACCTGCCATTGAAACATCAAAGTTACCTTAGTTCAAAACACAAATGGGTCAAATACCTTGAAGGTATTGACAGACTTCCCAAACGTTTCCTTACAGTGGTGCCATTGCTACTGATAATTTTCATGGTGAGTATCAAACGTAAAAAAACGGGACAGGTACATACTTTATTTGTAAGATGTCCCGCAAAACAAACTTCGGCTCTTAATGATGAGTCTAAAACTACCACCATGGAACAGCACCATCTGACGTTCTAGTGGACTGTAAACACTTTCACTTCAGTGCTGTCCCTTCCTGCCCTGTTCCCTCACCCTCTTTCTTTTGCTGGACCCGTATTCAAACTTGGTTCCTGTCCAGTTCACCTAATACAATTATTCTTTTTTAGTTCACATTGCTGTCAGCTTGGAGATCCCAACTTTGGCCATTCCGGTCGGCAAGCGATGTGCAATGTCAAGCTATCTACTGTTGTGCTATTTTCACGACTGGGGGTTATAATGGGTCACTGGCTGAAATCTGCAGTTATGAAATGGAAAACCCAACAACAATGGATTTGAATTTTTCAAACAAATACCATTTTAACATAGAATTACACAAACAGGTGACTGTTGGCCATTGATGGTCCATGGTATCTTTGACTTCAACAAATGTGACCTCAGTATTGAAACACATTGACTACTACTCACTTATATTGAACATGCTTTCTTTTGATTGGATCATTGTATTGCTTTTTTATGGATAATAAAGGAAATTGTATCTATACGCTATTAAATTTATTTTTTAGTGCCCATGTGACGGTTCTAAAAGTTGCTGTCTGTGATTGCCCCGAGTGGCTGCAGCTGGCATCATATCCTTGAAACCGTGACGGTTGATTGTCATGACCGGGACAAACCAGTGGTGAAGGATTAAGCAAACTTGAGGCTTACTTTGCTCAAGTATAAACAGAGTTGATTCACTTCATAAGAGTGTAAGGTGCCTTCGTGAGCGGTTCACTTCATAAGTGAACATTGCAATAAATTATTATTAAAGACGCATTCCCACAATTCTGTATTTTTGAATTGAAGACATGACTTTTGGCAAGTGAATGAGGTGGGCAGATGGTTCTTCACTTCAAAAGCACAGAATTATGGGCATGCATTTTTAATAATAATACATTTTATTTTTATAGTGCCTTTCCTATTTATCCTGTGCAATGAGTTTTCTAGAAATAGTGTATTAGTAATATTTTGGAAAATAATGCACTGTTTGTTTTGCACATATAAATGGATAAAGGAAATGTGCATTATGCAACGTGAGTTTCAATAGAAATATATTTTCTTTTTTTTCCATGGACATTTTCACACTAATGTTGTACAGCACTGGTCACCATTGGGTCCCGCTTAATCTGAATCTTTCCTATATCCATTCTTCATAAAAACCTGAGATTAAAAACTTTGCTCTGCCACCACTACAAGGTCTGTGGGGTAAGTAACATTAAAAAAATAAACCTGTTTGGATGGCGTAGTTCAAAAAGGCGGCAGCTTTACCTTGTTGTTAGTGAATGACTCACCTGCCCTCTAGTGTTCAGTTTAAGTATTGTGTGATGTTTGAATGGTGGCTTGTTGAGGCAATATTTTTAAATTGAAGAAATACAATTTGGTTCTTTTGTCTAGCATCATCTTCTGGGAGTTGCAGCAGCAAATGGTGATGTGGTGTCTGTACAGTACTTACTAACGGAAGTTAAAGTGGAGCTGTCACAAGAGCTGACCGATGATAACCCAGCTGTAGTAGCTGCTTATTATGGGCATAAGGACATTATTAAAATGCTTCTTGACTCTGTAGCAGGTAAGCCATCATCCTGTTCCTTATTTATTGGTTGACGTACTTGAAGTGTGCTTCACTATAAGAAAAGGGGAAAAATCCATTATTGAAGCATGCAGATTTAAATGTTGAGATGCTTTTAGTATATTAATATATTTCCTTCTATCCGTCCACCCATTAGCAAACCTGCTTAACCTACATCTGGGTCATCAGTTTGGTGCAGTATTAGGGCCTATCCCAGCTAAATTGTGTGTACAAGAGAGCCAGTCTCAGATGGGTACCCAGGACATTTTGCTTGACTCAGTTTTTAACACACTTATGGCCTCTCTGCTAGTATAGAGTCACCAGTTAACCTGGCCTGCATGTCTTCAGGTGGATTGCTGCCCTAAAGCATCCCTAAAGTAGACTAAGAAAAGCCACATGGACAGCTCCATACAGACAGTGCCTGGGCACACCACAGATGGTATATTTCAAGAGGAGTGTGCTCAGTATACAGCAGACTATTTCCTGCTCACTTTGTGGATAAGAGTGATTTAACAGAAGGGCAGTGAGTAAGCAAAACACTGAAATGAAAAATCATAAGTAAGGGAGGAAATACAGCAATTTTCAAAAATTATTTTTACAGACTCTTATTGAATATGTTAAAATACTTTATTAGTAGACTTCTGGCTTGAGGTTGTAACTCTGAGCTGTGTATTTAATGTATTTTCAGGACCGTGTCTCAACAGGGACTTAGTAAATTGGATGATGACGGTGGCTTGTCAACAAGGACAACTCGAAATCGTCAAGCTGCTGGTGCATAGCTATCATGCTGATCCTGAAAGCTGTGCCGTGCGGAAAAATGACTTTGCGATCATTACAGGACTTCCTCTTTATGTGGCAGCCCAAGCAGGTAAGATATACAATGCCTGACAGGCTAATATGGTGAGTTATCATCAGTCACTTTTAAGGTAATCTTAAATTTGATCAGTTGGTGTAAATATTTTTTCAAGTTTAGTGTCTATTTTTAGTGTATTTCTTGATCTTTAGGAGCCTTGTTCAGTTAATTGCAAGACAGCCATATACCATATTTAGAAAAAGGATGGTGGAGTGATACTGTATATATTTACATAGTTTGACCATTACACTGGTGGAATGTCCATTTCTCGTTTGGATAAAGGGGTGACATAGCTGTTGACTCAGTTTTCCTGATCCAAAAGACTGGGTTCATATTCCAGTCATTGAGTGCGCTTACATTTGCTTTAATAGTCCTGTTATTCACAGAGACTGTATTTCAAAAATTACATGTATACCTTTATTCCAGTTAGAGAAACCAGGATGTAGGTTAGGGGTTTACATGGCCAAATAACGGTGTTACTCACAGAGAAACCTACATACGTTAACCTTGAGAATCTCTGGTAACACTTCGTTGCCTGTGCATGTGTTAGCTTCATGCACGCATCCAGCAGCTATGGCTAGAAAAACGGTGGAAGCATACACAGATAAATATCCTGTGTAAATGCTTGGACGATCGCATATTTCCTTCTTCTGGTTGAAATAATCTGTCAGTATTTCTGAAGTTTCTCAATTTATGTTGATGAGCTGAATGTATAATGCTAAGTTCAGCAGCACCATCTCAGAAGCTGCGTTGGCAGTAACATGTTAAAAGTAATATGGGTTACGTAGTCCGATTACTTTTTAAAGTAATGAGTAAGCTACTTATTTCATTGATGTAAAAATACTTTCATTACTATTATCCCAGCAGCACTTGGGTGTAAGTCGAGAAGCATGGTTTGCCGCTCTTTTGCAGGGCTCAATTGCATAGCCAAGCAGAAAAGAGTGTGCAGCATGCAATCTGGTAAAAGAAACATATTAATAAAGTGTCATTTTAGTTTTAATCCAGCTATTTGCTATAGATATGCTGAAACAACTGAAATCTTCAAGGGTTCAGGTTGGGGATATAAAAAGAGATGGATGTTGTTATTTACTACACAGCACATGAAGGACTGCAGGTATAAAAAATAATGTTCATATGTATTTCTTGTCATTTTTATGGAGGTTCATATATGGGCTTAGGATTTAGTAACAAATGCACAGTTTTTCATACAAAAGAAAAAGTAACGCACTGTCACACATTACATTTTAAAATAATGAACCGTATAATGTATTTAGTTACTTTTTTTTGTAAGTAATCTACTCTGTGTGTGTGTGTATATGTATGTATGTATGTATGTATGTGTGTGTGTGTATATATATATATATATATATAATATAAATAAAATCTGACTCACTAATCGTGAAATCTCCCGAACCATGATGGCTTGGGACTTGAAATTTGGAATGTAGGTTACTCTTGGCCCATATGTGCTCGCTAAGGAACGGTTTTAAAAATTTTGTGGTGCAAAATTTCTTATAGTTTTTCAGATCCATTCACTCCATTTCTTTCTAAAATAAATTTCTTTAGTAAATTAAAAATACTTTCATTTTTCTGAAGAGTACAAGTTTTGTTTTCATATTTTTGAGTCTCCACAAAGCCATTTTTTATCTTTTTGAAATAATTTAATTATTAAAGTTATTTCAAGGTATATTAAAGCACTTTTTTTTTTTTTCTTCAGGATTTTGATTTTCTTTTTCATACTTTCTTCACGAATTCTTCTATTAAATTTTATACCACTTTTATATAAACCCTTAAAATTATGACCGAGATTTATATTGAAGAAGTAATGGTCCCTCACTGCTTGGTGCAGGTGAGCGGTGACGGCACGTGCCTGTTCTCTTCGCTGGCCTACCTTGTGCACTGCACCGCCTCTCTGGCCACTCATATGTGGGTTGATATTGTTAGATTGCTTAGGATTTGTCATTTTTTTTATGATCTTAAAACCCCCTTAAATCTATTTTTAATATAATTAATATTATATTAAAATAAATTTAGCACTTAAAACTAATGCAGTCTGGTTACTAAATAATACCAGGGGTGGTGATGGAATCACTGGTGCTTTAGTCCAAAACAAGTTTTGATCATCACTGTTTAAGTCTTCTATACTTAAAATAGCTTATATTTCAGCAAACCATTTCAAGAAATAATTAGTAACCTATTTTGTTTCGTTTATGTGCTAAATGTTGCCGTAGAACACATTTTTCCTGTTGCTATCTCGTAGCAAAGCACAGGTATTTGGCTAGTTAGTAATATAACTAAGTTACTTTTCAAAGTAATGTTCCCCACAAAGCTGGGGAGATACTGGCTCCATGCTCGTTTTTGGGTTCACAGTGGTTATTGATGATTGATTGATTTTTTTTGGCTCATTTTTCTTGACATTAGAGCATTTTGCCAAGAGAGAACTCCAGACGGTGACTTGCTCATATAAACGGAGGTTTTTAAGAATCAAGGTTTTTGCCTTAACCGGGTTACTCCCCTTATTTTGTTTTTGTGTGTGCATATAAACGCATTCATGGTCTGAATGAAATTTTCTTGTTCTTCCCTTGTCTTTATGGATTTTCTTCATGATACTTTGGTTTTTCCTCCCTTAATCAGAAGATTTCAGTGTCAAATGAGGGTTGAGGTGGGTCTTCAATTCAAAAGCTTGATCTAATTTGAGAGCCGTTCCAGAAGGGATTTTGAAAGTGGCTTTTTTAAGAGTATTTTAGCATACTCATGTGTTTGTGACATTGTGAATATGCGACTGGATATCTGAGAAATGGCTTATTTCATGGGTAATTTTTCCCACTATGGACAAAATTCACATATTCCAGCAGCAGCATACTGATACACAAAAAAAAAAAAAAAACAATATTGAAGAGTGATTAAAAATGCAGGTATAACAGACAATAACTTTGTATAATGTTAACATATACCCCCCCACCCCGGGGGGAATTGAAGAGTCACATGGTGTGGGGGAGGAACGATCTCCTCATTCTGTCAGTGGAGCAGGATGGTGACAGCAGTCTGTCGCTGAAGCTGCTCTTCTGTCTGGAGATGATCCTGTTCAGTGGATTCTCCATGATTGAATCTCTCTGTCTCTCTATCGATCTATCTCTCTATCTAGGAATTGTTTGCTGTTTATTCCGTGTTGGTCACCAAAGAAGCCTATTGTGTCAAGAACATTTTTCTCATTTGTCCATAAAAACATGACATCAAAAATTTCTCTGCCATTATTGCAAACATGGGGTAATTAACAGATCCTAAAATGTAACGTTATTGAGTGTGGTATTCCTTTAAATTGACACCCTGCAGTGGGCTGGCATCTCTTCTAGTGTTGTTTCCTGAATTGGACAGAGTGATTTTGAAAACTAAAGGGTGGATGTTTTGAGAGTATTCTGACTTGGAGAAATGGAGAAGGCCGTTTCTAATTATGGGCCTAGCTGCCCACTTTTATTTTTACATCTGTAAATTCAGGGAAAGTCTGACGTTTGATCAGTGACGCTTATTGGCTCAGTTCTGTTTGTTTTGGTTTTTGTCCAGTTCTCTGAATCCCAGCATTTCTTGTTTTCTGATAATAATTTAAAGATCCCATTAAATGCAGTCGTGTCCAATAAAGAGCAAAAAAAAACAAAACTGAGTTTTGGCATGAGATCGAAGCAGTCCCTTCAGGCTGGCAGGTGTCTGCAACATGGCTCCCAAAGCGGGGGGGTTTCCTTTGCTACCCAGTTAAGAGGACAGGCAGGTCAGAAGTTGTCTTAGAGGCCAGGCTCCTTAAGGGATAAGGAATTCCCCGAGAATATCTGAAAGCTTTCTCAGCTGGGAGTTTTGAAACTTTATTGAATCTCTTCTGACCCCAGAAGTGATTTCTGGAGGCTGGGCTTTGACGTGAACTCTGGACAGGGTTTAGTCCACCCCTCAAATTTGTCATACACCCTAAAGGTCACAGATGTGATAGATGAAGTCTATCTGGGAAGGAGGAAAGGAGAGCAGAAGTTTGAAGAAGGAGATCAGATTTGGAAGAGCGGGTTTTGAGATGGTATAGGGAAGTGGAAAAGCAGGTCAGTCATACTGTCTGGAAGAGGTGGGCAAAGACGTTCAGTTGGTGTAGACCTCAAGGTTCATCAGGGTTTCAGTTGTGAACCTCCTTTCATCCATCTTTTTGTGTTTTTTTGGTAGTAAGGCTGTAACTGGCCTTGTTTTGAGTATTTATGGCATTATGAAAACCTTGGTGCTACTCCTATTACAAGCCTTGACTTTGGCAGTACTGTTACTTATGGGTTCTTGGAATGCAACTATAATGACTGAGAGCAGGGGCAACAGTCTTCTGGTAAACTGTAGATGCCAAGTTGTCTGTCACATGTTCTTTCTCTTTGCCTCTCTCCCATAGGGCTCTGACTGGTAAATCTCCCAGGCACACTTGTTGTCCGTGCAGTCTCTCCAGTCTGAACCACTGTAGCTCTTAACTCCATCAGGGCTCTCGGAGATCTCTTTATAGCCTCCATCACTCGTCATCGTCTTTTACAATCACTCAGTTTTTGTGGACGGCCTACTCTAAGCAGATTTCCAGCTCTTCCATTCTATTTCCATTTCTTGATGCTTGACTTAACTCAATATTCAGTCTCTTGGACATCATCTGGTCTCCCTCCCCTGCCTTGTACTTTTCATATTTGTGAGTTTCTTGGTGTGCTCTTTTGTGTTCATTCTGTAGGTTAGGAGAGTGGCACAGTGGGTAGCGCTGCTGCCTCGCAGTAAGGAGACCTGGGTTCACTTCCCGGGTCCTCCCTCTGTGGGGTTTGCATGTTCTCCCCGTGTCTATGTGGGTTTCCTCCCACAGTCCAAAGACATGCAGGTTAGGTGCATTGGCGATCCTAAATTGTCCCTGGTGTGTGCTTGGTGTGTGTGTGCCCTGCTTTGGGCTGGCGCCCTGCCCGGGGTTTGTTTCCTGCCTTGCGCCCTGTGTTGGCTGGGATTGGCTCCAGCAGACCCCCGTGACCCTGTAGTTAGGACATAGCGGGTTGAATAATGGATGGATGGATGGTGTAGGTTTGGCCAACATATTGACTCAGCACAAGTTCACGCTCCCTGATAAGGTACATTTATACAACAATCAACTGGAACTACAGATAGCTGACCCCCGTTGAACGAGTTCTGCGACTTCTAAAGCCAATTGACTGCCCCCGTGATGATTTAGGGGTGTCTTATTAAAAAAAGGGTGAATGCTTAGGAGATCCATTATTGTGTGTTTCATATTTATAATTCAGACCACTTTGCGGAGATCTGTTCTCACAGTGACATCAACGAGTCTTTCTGATGATAAATGTCAAAGCCGAAAAATAAATAAATCCTCTGTGAGTCAATGTTGTTGAACTGTAAAATGTGATTCCCTTGAAGGGGGGATACTTTTTGCAGGCCCCATATGTAAAAGTTAGCTTATGTTTTACTGCTTGTTGTGGTGCTTTTTTCTTTCTTTATTATTGGTGCAAGTCATGTAAGTGCAAGCACACTATACAGTATACAAATAGATTGAGTTACAGTTTGCTTCAGATTTTCTGGAGTGTATTGGTATTGAGCTATGGCTATAAAATAAATAAATAAATACATACATGCAGAAATCACAAAAGCTGTTTTATTTCAAGTTGTTCCTCATTTCTGTTTGGGTGAAAAAAAAGTCAGCTATTCTTCCTCAGTTGCCAAAATCCAGCAGTTGTGAGCTCCCAGGTTTGGTTTCAGTTTGCACAGTACTTGTTCATAAAACTGCATGTATTTTTCCACCTAGGGAATGAAGAAATTTCTGAGTTTCTGTTGCACAATGGAGCAGCGATCTCCTCTTACACCCTGATGGACCATCCTGAATTTACAGAAAAGCTCCTTAAAACAAAGTTTGTGGAACCGAGCTCCCCAGGTCCTGACACTGACTCCAGTAATGTGAGTAGTCGTGTACTTGGCAGAACTCGGACAAGTGCATTTGAATTATGGGGGGAATGGGCAGGATTGTGTTTATCTGATTATGTTTATTTTACAGCATTTAAAATAAAACTTACAGATTTTTTATTTTAACTTTCATTATGTACGCATTTATAGGGATAGTACTGTATCAAGTCTGTACATATGGCTTTGCATCCTCAATGCATTTTCACCTTTGAGGCATTTCTGATCACAGACCTGCCTCTGTGTATGGGTGTGGGTGTGTGTGTTTGGGTGGATATGAACAGGTAAACACGATACCACAAAAACAAATGACTTAATTTAAATGAAGCTTGGTGATTAGCGATTTGAAATGCAAGGAGCGTTAAACTACTCCAGTAGGTTTTTATTCTGACAAAAATAAATAAAGATAGCAAAGGTGTATATCTAGGGAAATATATTGTGAGTGGGTCCAAAATGCTTGTTAAACTTCCTAAATTATCCATTTGACCAGTTGCGCCGAATGAAACCTGGCACAGTTTACCATCATAAATTCTAGATACCTGTCGGTTTTTTTTGACCAGAAGGGTCCCAGTACTGATTTTAAAATTGGTGATCAAAAATAAACTTTTCATTTACTACACTAAAGAGGGAGGGGAAAATCATTTGGAGATTTGAAAACTGGGAGAGGTTGTGTTAATAATCTGTCAATAAATATTATTATTTAAGAAAGGAAAGAGCCTCGGACGCACATCTTAACACGGCTGTATCGGACTGACAGCTTGTGTGGTCACACAAACTGGAATGGTTTGCATTTTTGTCTTTTTGATTTCCAGTGGAGGCTAAATGTCCTGTTATGGCTTAAAATGCAAATAATGAAAAAGCTTTAGTTTAAATGTATGAAGTCTGGTAAAATGTTTCTTCCCACTTGTCTGGTGTCTTAAGGAACAGAGCGTTTTTGTTAAAAGATGTTTATTCATTGTACTGTAAATGAGGAAATGTAAGTGGTTCTTTCCAACTTATGCTTTATTTAAAGGCTCAAGGTTTTTCACTTCCACAAAATTGACAATGCCATGATTACACTTTGAGTGCTTATGCTTTGTAACTCCTTGTTAAATTCTCCATCTGTGCAGGCCTACTTCAAAATGGAGAACAATTTGCCAGATTTCAACCTGTTTTCAACTACAGGAAGGCTATTTTGAGGCTGCCTAAAAGATTTCATTTAGAGCTAACTGAGTGCTGAAAGCAGCTTTGGGGATCAGCTTTCAAGAAGATCCATTTTATAAACTAAGGGAGACCATTCAGTCCAGTGGGCTTTTTTGGTTAACCGATGGCCATGTTGTCTGAATATCTTAACCAGAGAGTTTTTGAAAGCTGTTCTCTGGTTCGACTTCATAACTCCTATAGTTTTGTTCCACATTCTCAGCACGTTTCCGAGTGCTTCCTTGTTACCCTGGAATGCCGTTAAATTTCCATAATTTGTTTTAGTTGTCCTCAAGTACAGCATGTCATTCCAGCTTAACTGAAGGAAGTCTGCTGTAACAACTTTATTGACACCTGTGAGGGCTGAAAATGCCTTTTCTACTTAAGACCTACAAGTTTACTGCCTTCAGGACATGCTGTTTAGTAAAAGGATGCACTTGGCTGTTCATCTGTTTTAAAGAAAATACAGAAACAAGTATCGCATTTACGGCATGTAGCACTGGCTAAACTGTTAAAATCTTATTTGCTGGATCTTATGACAACTGTTAACTTGAACTGAAAGCCAGGCAGTGTGGTGTGGTGTGGTGTGGTGTAGTGTAGTGTAGTGTAGTGTAGTTGCTAAGGCTTTAAACATTAAATTGGAAGCTGATCAGTTCAAACTACATTGGTTCTAAAGCCGATGTCACATTATGTAACTTCTAGTCGTGGGATATGTCCGGTTTCGCTGACCACAGTGGCTGATCTTGTTGATGGACCATATCAATTTAAAATGGGTGAAAATCGCTGGCATGTCACATTTACTGTTGATGTGCCGACCTTTCCACACACCTCTTTTTGGGACAGCCCATAGCATGCTGCCTGACAGAGCAACTGTATGATGGGTTCATTTGTTCCATGATGCTTTTTCTGCTTTTTTTTCAACTTTGACTTAGTACCTAAAACACAAGACATCAGACAGACAAGGATCTTTCCTGTTTGCGAGGTCCAGGGCCTCTGGTGTTCCATACTCTTCATCCCTGCATCTGTGCATTGAACTTCCAGATAAGCATTCATTGGTAAGCAGCTGTCATGCACACAAGCCTGCCACTACAACTAAGGACAAAATCAAGCTGGTTTGATTTTTCTCCAAGCAAATCATAGGCTTGTTGGAGTGAAAAGATGAGATTGTCGAATTAAGTGACTGCCGCGGACTCCCTATGATTATGTGCATGAAGGCTACGACTGAAAATTGCTGGGAAAGTTGTGTAGTTAGACACGGAGTTAAGTCAGTCACTTAACCCACTGGCCATTTTTATATTTATAAAAAAAAAAAAAAGTTTTGTAAACGACTTGTGCTGATTGTGCCGTATTGTTATCTTGTATATTTTTTTGCTTCTCTGTGCCTTTCTTTGTCTGATATTAGGCTCCATTTTACATAAATGTCATGATCCTTATAGATTCTGAATATTTAATAAAAACGTTTCTTTTCCAGACCCTCACAGTACAATGGTCTCATCTGAAGCTGCCATGGCTGGAGTTGAATTGGTTCCTTGACATTTCATCAAGAATTTCTGTGCTGGACCTGTCTGCAAACTGTCTTCAAACTCTACCATCCATCATCCCTTGGGGTCTTATTCAGCTTCAGACTCTTAATCTCTCTGACAACCACTTGAAAGAACTCCCCGCCATCCAATCTTCTGATCAGATCATTTGCACAAGGTGCGTCTCCTCAGCAAGAGTTCAGTATAATTACTGTATATACTCGCAGATCAGGTCTCCTGCGGATAAGTCAGGGCTTGATTTTACCATATAATTTCCATTTTTTTATAATGTCGGTCGTATAAGTCAAATGCAGAAAACTCATGCTATTGGTCCAAGAGATTATGATATGCTAACGCCCACCTGAGAGAGTAACCACGGAGCACACGGCCTTTTTTTTCTATGTATTGTGCCTACGTGACCATACAGTAATACCCCAACTATACCGAAGCGACGTTTGCACGGATTTGTGTTTTTTGTATCTCACACCCTCATACACTTTTATCGTAAGAACATCCCATATCTATTATGGAGCATTTGATCAGAAGAAAATATGAAGCTGGTTTTAAAATAAAAGTCATTAGTGTGCCGAAAGAAATTGGTAACTGTGCTGCTGCAACAAAATTTGATGCGTCTGAGAAAGTGGTGTGAGATTGGAGGAGGCAAGAAGATGTAAAAAAAAAAAAAAATGTAAGTGTAAGGGCATATAAGTCGGGGTCTGATTTTTATGGTTGATTTTTTTTTTTTGGGTTTCAACACCCGATTTATATGCAAGTATATACGGTAAACCATCCTAAAATGACATGCCACTCGCACTCCAAAAAAAAAAAAAAAAAAGTTAATATGTACACATTACAAGTTTGTAGGGGGAAAA
Organism: Polypterus bichir lapradei; assembly: GCA_026402145.1. Taxonomy (NCBI): domain Eukaryota; kingdom Metazoa; phylum Chordata; class Cladistia; order Polypteriformes; family Polypteridae; genus Polypterus; species Polypterus bichir. The sequence continues at coordinate 48,193,771 of JANRMT010062829.1, forward strand.
AGTTCTTTATTATCACGTCAATGTTTTACATCAGTTTTAAACTGTGTGCTTGTTTATATGTAACTAGCCAACCCGTGGCGTACCATACGCCGCATAATCAGGCCGGTTTTTTAATGATTTTTAAGCACAGGGAGAAAATTAACATTTTGAAAAATTGGTAATGTAATAAATCAGCAAGAAAAGCAACATTGTAACAATGCACCGAACGAACCAGCACACAATCGTCTGTGACGGAATTTCTCGTTCAGTATGCACTGCCTGCTCATGTGTCCATCTCCAACTCGGCACTTGAGTCGTTGTCGTCTTTGCACAGTCCAGATGCACCTGTGACTCACGTAGACTTTTCATTGCTCTGAGCGGTTGTGGCTGCTTTTCTATATATAATCCACCAAGACACCCGACCACGGTCGTAGCGAGGGTATGGCTTCGTTGTTCCTTTCGCATGGTTTTTCATGGTGGACGTGGTCGGGTGTCGAAACCGAAAAGAATAATGAAAAGTCAACGTGGCTCAGACGTGCATGTGGACTCCTAGCACAGACGAAAGGGACTAACTGGGTGGTTGGTGAGTTTTTGCGTCCAGGCACATGGGCAGGCAGTGTGAATGCCTAGAGAGCGAGGGTAGACGCGGGCCGGTAAAAAAGAAGTGTTGGTGGGCAGGGAAACGTCTTTCCTGTTCCTGCAGGAGCATCTAAGAAGACACGTTTGTCGCGGATGCGAATTGCTGTATGTAGCATGTAAAACAGTTTGCTATGGTGCACGCCACGCCGCATACAGCGATTCTCATCCGCAACAAATATCATTCTTCTTAGATGGTGCTGTCGCGTCCACCTACGCTCTCGAAGCATACACACCGCCTGGTCATGTGCCCGCTCGCAAGAAAAACTCACGGAGACCCGCCCACCAGCTGCCTCTGTGTGTGTGTGTGTGTGTGTGTGTGTGTGTGTGTGTGCCTCTGTCTGTCTCTGGCGCTGCCTGTGTGTGTGCGCGGCTTTCTCTCGCGCTGCCTCTGTGTGAACCGGTCAGGCACAGAGAAGGTCAGCTGCTGAGAGAGCGTCTCGACTGTTGCAGGGCCTGCATTGGTGAAGCAGGTGAGACGGTAATGAAACAGAGGCACAGGGCTTATTGGTTTTTAAAGACTGCTTCCTTCATTGTGTTTTAACCTCAGTTTTAAAGGATTGTTTTAAGGATCCCATGGGATACCCCTCGCAAACTGTTTTACACGCTGCATATAGCGATTCACTTCCACGAGAAACATGCCTCTATGAACAGTCAACGTGGCTCAGAGGTGCATGTGGCCTCTACGACAGACGAACATAAATGACGCCGTTTTTTCTGTGTCATCGCATCCGAGTTGGTGGGCGTGGTTCTGCGAGTTGTCGTCGTATCCAATGGTCTTAGAGTTGGTGGGCGTGGCTCTTTCCTGCATGCGCCATTGGCGTCTTACTTGTCGGCGGCTTAGTGAATCCACGCCCCTTCCTTCCGGCGTGCTTTCCATGGGTGTCTTGCCTTAGTGAATTATATATATATAGATTGTGATGCCCAACCGCTGCAGACGATTTACAGTGCAGCAGCACATCTGATGTTCAGTCAGCTGAGATGGGCACATGTCGCTGCTCTTTTCAGATCGCGACACTGGCACCCTGTAGCAGCCCATGCAGTATTAAGTTCAAATCCTAGAGTGGTTCGGTGATCAACACCTCTGTGCATGGAGACACTTGTGAGGTCCTATGCAGCTTCTCGCCCACTCAGGTCTGCTAGTGAGCAGCAGCTGGTAAAGCCACCTCTGCATGGCATCAAATCTCAAGCCCCAGACATATGTCTCGTGTAGCTCCATGCTGGTGGAATGAACTGCCCACCCGCATCTAAACTTCTGACTCTCTCAATGTGTTTAAGGAGCGCTTCAGACGCTCTGGTTCTGTGAATTTCTGTCTGATGGATAATGGATTTGATCAGTTCTTGTAACATGAAGTGTAACTCGCTGGGTGTGCACTTCAATTTACTTCATTCATCAAAGGTGGCTGTGGAGAAAAATTGGGATCAGATATGTAAATATGCAGAGTTTGAATTGGGCAGTTTTAATGTGTTATTCATTTGACCAAAAAAGTAAAACCTTCTATAAAGAGAAATTTTGATGCATAGCCCCTTAAGATAATTCATTTATTATTGTAATAATACTATATGAACAAAACTTCTATCACTGACAGTTTAACAACTCAAATCGACTGAAGACATTTTAATTACTTTTGTATATATTTGCCATGATGGATTTTGCTGACCAACTTGAACAACTTGGTATTACTTGCGAGATCATACACCGTAACCCGTCAGCAGGTGGCGACATTTGTCACCTTACATTTTAAGACAAAGTGATATTTGTAGATATGTACTGTGGCTCAGAGTGGGCACACACCTTGGCTAGGGAGTGGATGTGTGCCATTCCAAAGTTTAGTTTTTTGGGGGGAAAAAAGCAGTACAATCACTGAAAATGTTTGAAGTTTTTGCACTTTTGATCTGCTTAAAAAAAAAAAAAAAGTGGTTTAAGTGGTTTCCCTCACCTTTGCCATGTACAGTATATAAGATATGTAAAACTAGCCACAGTACCTGTCACAAACCGGTAATAGGAAATACTAGGCTGACCTGCCTTTTAAGGCGACCGACTTTTAAGTTGACCACTTCTTAGATCAATTTGATATTTTATACAAACTCATTAATATGGTTATATTGCATTTCACCGGTATTACTTTAATACTCGTAGTTTCTGTTATTTTTGTGATGAAATTTAAACTTTTTTTCTATATTGAGGTCGCCGTTTTGAACCCCCCTGATATTTACTACGCGGTGAGGCATTTGTACTCCATCAACATTAATTATTTCCAGAGACATAATTTTGTCTATTTTTCCAGCACATCGCGCACAAAAGCAAGGGAACGATGGGAGCACCAGAACTCTGCTCACATCATGTCGCTTCGTACCGCAAGCTGCAAGTAGTAAGTCTGTGATAAGCAGAATACCGCTACGCTTTCCACTCACGGGACGGAAGGACAATCCCGACCGCTTTTATATAGTAAGAAAGAAGAAGAAGATATCGCACAGTCTGGAGTAGAAAAAAAACGAAACTACAAATCCCATCGTGCATTGCAAAATGGACGCAAAACTCCGCGCCTGCGTAGCACTCACGGGACGGAAGGACAATCCCGACCGCTTTTATATAGAAGGGCAACAGATAGAATAATTTAACAATCCTATGTATATCTTCAGTGTCTTTCCTCTGTGTTTGTTTGTGAATGTCTCATAACTAGAACCCCAAATATTATAACTGCATTTGTAATTAAAATTCTGCCCATGTCTGGATGATGTTTAAAATTATTTACTCATTTGTAACCAAATTAAATGAATAAATAAAAACTTCAGTGTTCACTCGAAACGTGTTTACTCCTGCAGCAGGCAGCAACCAGTCATGTTAATTCTAGAAAAGCCACTTTTGGAATTTGAACAATAGCAATATATATAATTTTTCATTTTTTTTCATTTTCTAATCTGCAGCCTACTTCAGATTGATTTATCAAGAAATCAACTGTCCAGTTTACCACTGGGATTTTTGCATCTTATAAGTCTCCAAAAACTTACAGCATCAAAGAACCAGCTTGTTAACCTGTTTGAAGTTGAAAATGGTAAAAATATATTTTATGTTTTTCCTTACCTTTCCTATTTTATTCCTAAATCTTCTGATTTGATGCGTCTATTAGGGGAAAGGTTTTCTTAAAGATGTTTGTCAAACTAGAGTCCAAAAGTTGACTGACTGACTTTTCATTTTTCATGTGTTTTGTTTTTTCCTCTTGGTTTTCATATACATTGTTTAACAAATCAGTATTATAATTTATTATATCAGGCTTTATAGGTTTACCTCTGGATGATTTTTCAAGCATTTTGTTTTGTATTAACTGAGCCATTTCCCAACCTTTTGTAGTTTCACTTGCCTGTGTTTTCACGACCCACCTGAGATTTGGGTTTGTTGGGGGGTTGACCTCCCCCCTCCATGAATTTAGCTTGATCGTCAAAGTGGGGGAGTGCAGTGATCCCTCTCAGGGGTTAGGGCGGTCATCTAAGATCCCCCCCCTACAATGCTGCCACTGTAAATCAAACACAGTCTTCATTGCCAGAAGGGATCTTCCTCTGTTGGGCCCTTAAGCAAGGCCTTTAACCTGTAAATTGGAGTGCGGTACCCTGGCTGACCCTGCGCTTTGACCCCAAAACCACAAAAGGTTGTGTGAAAAGACCATTTCCCCTTGGGGATTAATAAAGGATGTCAAATCAAAATCAATTATCCGAGTGGTGAGGAAGTGGCATTTTGTTTGCCGATGGCCACGGCTCACCAGGAATGCCGCCATGGCCTAAAAACAATAAACCATATTCAAATAATATTTAGTGCTTTAGACTTATTCATTTTGAATATTCATAATTCTTCCTTTAAGAAGACTTTGGGCTATAGATTTACACCAAGTGAAGTAGGCCACAGGATGGGTGTTAGGGAAGACCAGAAAAGAGTATTAAGATCAAGTGTGATGGTACAAAGATTAAGCAAGGTGTGGCCAAGGCACCTCATGAGCACAAAGTCACCTATTGTGTGTATTGTGCTGTCTTTTACGGTAGGTTTTGAGATCTGCAGAAGCTGTGTTGTACTTTTTTGCCATAACTGTTACTTGTATTTCCAATATATTAATAAATTGATTACATTTATATAACAATTTCTCACAACTCAAAGTGCTTCACCACCACCAATGTGTGGCACCCACCTGGATGATGTAATGACAGGCATTATTGTGCCAGTACGCTTGCCCAGAGGGGACTGGGCGGTCTCATGGCCTGGAATCCCTGCAGATTTTATTTTTTTTTCTCCGGCCGTCTGGAGTTTTTTTTTTGTTTTTTCTGTCCCCCCTGGCCATTGGACCTTACACTTATTCTATGTTAATTAATGTTGACTTATTTTATTTTCTTAATGTGTCTCTTATTTTTCTATTCTTCATTATGTAAAGCACTTTGAGCTACATTTTTTTGTATGAAAATGTGCTATATAAATAAATGTTGTTGTTGTTGTTGTTGCCACACTTTAGCTATTAGGTGATGAAGGGGTGAGAGAGAACCAATTAGAGAATGATTAGGGGACGAGAACGGACAAGGCCGTGCCCAGGCATCTTTAATGACCACGGAGAGTCAGGACCTTGGTTTTACGTGCCATCCAAAGGATGGTATCATTTTTACAGCACAGTGTCCCTGTCACTACGCTGGGGCACTGGAATCCATACACAAACCACGGGTTACATGCCCCTTGCTGGATTTGCCCAGCACCTCTTCCAGCAGCAACCCAAGCTTTTCCTAGATGGTCTCCCCTCCATGTACTGGCCAGGCCCGAACAGGCTTGGCATCAGGTGGAGGACCTGTTCTGAAGCGCAGGTGGTACAGCAAAATATGGAAAGGGAGTGTCAGAAAAATGACTTGCTCTAGACCAGTTAAGCATGCATTTTTAGGATAGATTCGCCAGGCTGCTCAGTTTAAGTGTACAGTAGATAAACAACAAATGTCAGAGAGAGAATATTCAGTCGTACCGTAAGCATGAGAATAATGTTAAGAACACAAGCCCTCAGATAAGGTCATTTTATTCTTGCTCCTCATGCCTTGACTGCCAAATCACTCTCTTCATTTTCTGTCAATAGACTGATGGTACTTTAATTTTAATTTATGTTGGTCCTAATTATTGATGTGATCAGACTTACAACTTGACCTTTCTCACAAATCAATATCAGTGAGTCTCCATGGCCCGCTAATAGCAGTTTAAATTTGTGTTGAATTTTTAAATGCACAATAATGTTTAGGGTTACTGTTAAGAATAGTAGAGTCATTTTTTTATGGCATTGTCTTATAGTATTTTTATATTTATTTCATGAAGGTGTCAACTGGATAGGACTGCGTAAATTAGAAGAACTTGATGTCTCAGATAATCTTCTTGCAGAACTCCCTTCTGTGTTCACGCAATGCTTCAAGTCTCTCAGTTACCTAAATGTCAGCCAGAACAAATTAAAAGCGTTTCCTGTTCCGTGGGCATGCCCCCTGGTGAGTAATCCTATTGGACTGTTGTATTCCTAATTAGTTGACTCGAGTTTGTTTGTTGGTGATTCGGTGGTACACTGGTTAGTGCTGCTGTTTTACAGTCCCAGACGCCTGGGTTTGATTCTTCTTCTGTGCAAAGTTTGTTTGTTTATCTCTGGATAGTCCAAAATCCTTCAAAGATGTTCTTTCAAGGTAAAATGTCACCAGTAAATTGGCCAACGTGAGTGAGTGGGTGTATGAAAATGCATTGCAGGGGTCTTTCCTGCTTTATGTCCATTGTTTCTGGATTAAGCTCTGGCTTTCCATGAGAATGTATTGGACTCGGCAGATTATCAAGAGGGCAGATGATGTGACTGAATGCATCTTTGTGGCCTTTACTTGTAGAACATAGTAACTTTATGAGAAATGTTGTGAAAAGTATGGTTGCTGTTGTCCACTTGACCTTATTATATTTACATTGATGTTTTATTTAAGCTACTCAAAGTCAAATCCAAACCAGCCGGTGGTGTTAAAGCAGTAAAGTTATAAGTTAAATTAAAAAAAGCTTTTTGCTTTGACTGCATATACTGTGCTGCTCATAGAAATTGTTATACGGGGTAAATTAAATAGTTCATATATTTTGTGTTTTTTTTTTTTTTTTTTTTAAGTATTCTCTTCCAGATCACAGATATTTATCAAAGCAGCAAAGCCACTTTTGTATGAAAAGATGGACACTCTGATGTGACGAAGCTCTGCCTTCAAATAATTCTAAATAGTTAGAATGTTAATTTTTATTTTTTGCAAACAGGAGTTAGAACTAGTTTCTTTTTTTCCCCGCACACATAACCATAAATAGATGGATAAATGGCCAAGTAATGAGGCAGTAGATGGTACTGCTTTATGGACCTTCAAAACTTGATGTTATTTTAGAGAAATTAGGTGGATAGGATTAGCAAGATTTGTTGGGATGAATGACGTGTTCACATTTAAGTACTTCTGATGTTCCAGATTTTTCATATTCTTGCAGACTTCTCAATAATATATATATATATATATTACATGTGACAAATGATCATCCCCTCTGATCACCGTAAATACAATTTTCTATTGGGGACTATAAACAACAAAATGACCAACTTCAGCCATTTGACATTGACTCACTGTGTGCATAAATCCTTTAATTTTAGATGTCTGTCTGTTTTTTACCAAACCCACCTAATCTGGTAAAAGTTTCTCTGGGTGGCACATATCACCTCGCCATCTTTTGCAACCTGAAAGACTGAGGTTGATGTTGAAAAGCATCTGAAGCAGCTCAACACCTTTATATTTAATAGAGCCTAAAACTCTACTACAATAAATTTGAAATAACTTAATGAGACATTTTTTTAATATTGTAGATGTGTGACTTACTTGAATGTCTTTCTTTTTCAGAAATTTTGTAAAATCTTTTCAAATTTCATTGAGGACATTCCAAACTCCCTGACTGTTTTTTGGAAAAATTATTTGCGAGATCTTGATATTTCCAATAACTGCCTGAAAAGTGTCCCAGCTTGTGTCTTCCAGTTGGAAGTGAGTATCAACATGGCAGAAAGTGAGCAATTAAATTGTGAAACTTTTTAATTGGTAAGTCATTTAAGTTTTAGCTACTGGAATTGCTGGCAGATCCGGACAGTAATAGCAGCTACGTCCTGGTGGATGTGGAATTTGAATAGACGAGCAATCATGTAATAACTCTAATCCAAACTGAGTCATAAGCTGCCTACGTTCATTTTATAAGAAGATGTGTTTTTGAACTGGAGTTATGTAAAGCTCTCAGCGGTTAGCATGCATACAAGTAGATCTGTCTTCACAATAAAATAAAGAATGACTGATGAAGTACTGGTCACTCGATCATATGATGGCAGTACAGCCCTTCAATCAGAATGCCAGACACTAATAAAGTGTCATTTGGGGGGGTGTGTGTGTGTGTATGATATATATATGAATGATACCATCAATGTGTGGAATTAGGCATTGTATAGAATACTATAATGTATAAAATGTAGAAATGTATAGAATGCTGACAATGGGATATCAAAGTATGAAACTATTAAAATTTCATACATTTCCTAGGCATTCTATACAGTACCAGAAGGCAAACCGGCAAGTCATTTTGTATAGGGTGGTCCAGATCGAATTATGCAATTTTCATTACGCTATAACTTATTAAGTTTATTACATAGAAAATCACCCGAAAAATCCCGGACCATCAAAAAGTGTGCGAACTGACGACCTGAAGAATCATCTTCGCACTGAACTGGAATCGTCCCCGTTTAAATCAAAGTCATGCAGATGATCTGGATCTGCATAATTAGATCTAGACCACCCTGTATAATGCCTAGTTATTATATACAATGCCTGGGGAAAGTCTATAAGTAACACAGACATTTGATGCTTTGCCTAAAAAGTCACACTTTTGTAGAATGCCTATGCATTCTGTACAGTACCTGCTTTTCACACATTGCCGGTAACGTACTTATAGAACCCAGCATATGTAGTCTTAAAAAAAAAAAAAAAAAAAACATCCGAATGATAAAACAAGACTTTATGACCCAACACCTTCCCAAACCCTCCCACCTGCTATATATTACCCTTGATTCCTGTATGTCAAATCATTTTCCTCTGAAGATGACACCTGGTAGGTTGAGTAAAAAACTATTTTAAGATATGTGACTCATTTTCTCCCTTTGTGGATCTCTAGCTATAAATTTACATATAAAATAGCTATAAATTTACAAACTGTATCACAGACCTTCATTTCCATTCGTGTGTGTGTGTGTGTGGATTCTCCATGATTGACAGGAGCCTGCTCAGCACCCGTCGCTCTGCCATGGATGTCAAACTGTCCAGCTCCGTGCCTACAATAGAGCCTGCCTTCCTCACCAGTTTGTCCAGGCGTGAGGCGTCCCTCTTCTTTATGCTGCCTCCCCAGCACACCATCGCGTAGAAGAGGGTCCTCACCACAACCATCTGATAGAACATCTGCAGCATCTTATTGCAGATGTTGAAGGATGTCAGCTTTCTAAGGAAATGAAAGGAAGTATATATAATATATATAAATAAAATACATATACACTAGCCATGGCACCTGTATATCTCTTGCTGTACATGTGCCTTCAGCGCCTTTCCTCTCTATTCCCATTTGTGTCTTCTCCCTCTTTTCAGTGCTTTCCCCTAAAGCCTGCTTGTCAGAGTTGGTTTTTATGTCTTTGAAGTCAACTGTCACAGCGTGCACCTTTACTCCTCACTGTGTGTCTCACACTTTCACTTTTAAATAAATATTTAAAAAATTATAATGGTGTGTGCATATAGTATATAATGTGGTGTTTTTTGTCATGCATTGTATCCTGGGACATCATGCTTTAATTGGTGAGGTATCAGATGCTGTCATATTTAAGAGCTGCACAACACCCTGTTTATACTCAAAATAATGATAGACTCCTTACAAGGTAGAACAGAAAAATCATTTTTGTAGAGAATTTCAGATTACTGAGATTTCTGGTTTGACCTTCTACAAAGGTTTACCTGCTCGATAGACTCCCTCCTAGTCTTACAGTATTTGTTTAGGGTTAGAGTTTTCAAATCTTTGCCACCCCAAAAAAAAACAAAAAAACAAAAAAAAAACGTGGAAAGTGCCGTCTTTGGTCTCGCACACACATGGGTGATAGCTCCATGTCTGGTAAGTGCTACAACAGGGCCTGTTAACATCCCACCTGTAAAATTTGAAGCCCTTTGATAAAGGCAACGGCCAACTCGCTCTCTTCATTTTCTGTTGATAAACGATGGTACTTTGTTAACATCCTAAGGGAAGTGCACTTGCTCCAGCAACAATACAGTCTGGTGATGGAGTAAAATACTATATAAATGTGGGGACATATTGAGGCTAAGGTGGCTGGCAGGCTGACCGACTAAGGACACTTGGAATTTGGGCTGAGAATTTTTGAAAATTCTTCTTTTTTTCCTTCTCTGAGAGAACTGCACGTGGACTAATTTTCTCATGTCTGCTTTCACAAATAAACAAACCTATTCCATTGTGTTTACATAAGAACAACAGGAACTGAATCTTTGGCCTCGGCTGACATGCAGACTATACAAGCCTCCTGCAAAAGGTGAATTTACCAGAAGTGTCAGAAATGTAACAAAATTATAAAAGCAACAGACAGTCTAGTGCGCATATTCTTTTTCTATCCAACTTTCATAACTCGGTTTTAATCTGCTTTTTGAGCACTTGAAAAGTAAAACAAAAGTGGACCACGAGTTTGCAGGTAACAATCTATTCAGGTTTGAAACAAACCAGAAACAGATGTATGTTATGAAAAATAAATACATGGTGTCAGATGTTTTCTGATGTGACTGTTGTTGTCGGTAGATCTTTAGGTGAATTCCTTACTGGTAAATGGATTGTTCTGTCCATTATTTTTTTTCTTTAGGTTTTGGCATCCTTGAAACTGTCTGGAAATCAGTTGTCATCCTTACCACCTCCAGATATATGGACATGTTCTCAGATGAAATTACTCGATTTGTCTAAGAATCACTTTGGAAAGTATGTATAAATTCTTTGTACCAAGCTGATCTATTGCCAAGTTCAGTTTTAACCAACTTCTGGGTTAATCCTCATTTGATCAGTTACAGTAAGTTTAATAAATTGATCAAAGCTCTGGCAGCAAGGTGATGTTTTTAATCTCTGAATACGCTTAAGTGAAGTTCACGAGTCACAGTGGTCAGTGCAGCACCCTCAGGCATCCACTGTTCTGGGTTTCGAGTCCCACTTTATGAAATTGTAACATTGAAAGTACTGATGTTTTAAAAGAAGTTATCTGCATTATCTGGATGTTGACAGTGCTGTGATTACATGTTTATCCTTTCCTGATTCGCTGTTATTGTACATATTTGATTGTGAATATTAATCAAAAATCTAAATTTAGATAGAGGGTGGGCGGCACTGTGGCACAGTGGTAGCGCTGCTGCCTCGCAGTATGGCGACCTGGGTTCGCTTCCGGGGTCCTCTCTGCGTGGAGTTGGCATGTTCTCCCCGTATCTGCATGTGTTTCCTCCGGGTGCTCCAGTTTCCTCCCACAGTCCAAAGACATGCAGGTTAGATGCATTGGCAATCCCAAATTGTCCCTGGTGTGTGCTTGGTGTGTGTGTGCCCTGCGGTGGGCTGGCGCCCTGTCTGGGATTTGTTTCCTGCTTTGCGCCCTGTGTTGGCAAGGATTGGCTCCAGCAGACCCCTGTGACCCTGTAGTTAGGATATAGCGGGTTGGATAATGGATTGATGGATGGATAGATTTTTCTTCCCCAAACTTATTTATCTAATGAATAAAGTAATCCAACACCAACCAACAGTTCGTGAAAAAGTACCTGCCCCCTGCATTTGAGAAATAATTGGGTGACCTTCAGCTGCACTGATTACAACCAAATCCTTCATATAATTCAAAGTGTTGCAATAAAATAAGAAATCATAAACTGGCAAATACTTTTTCACAGCACTGTGCATGAATAGAGAATTTCAAATTGTTCCTCCATTTCGGTCAATCATTACAACTGCAAAAGTCTAGTAAAATTAACTGATTGATTTAATACTTCCTGGTGTTGTATGTATCAGGATCTGATCAAAGGAAGCCATCACAGACTTCTTTTCTTTTTCCTTTCTTTATTGAGGCACATTTTAATGAACTTTGTGTCTGAAGGTAAAGTTTAAACAATCTCTTGGCTGTTCTAGCAGGACAGATGCAGGATAAGTGATACTGAATAAGATGTTTTATCATTGCGGTGATGATGGTCTGATTTATTAGAGGATTTGGGTAACAAAGGCACATGTTAAGATGGCCTTTTGGAAATCTGGTGAGACATGGAAGTCTGCAGAAATCATAAATACATCTTTGTTCATTCCTTGTAGGACAGACAAAGGATCAAAGCTGCCAAGATTAAGTTTCTTCACTACTTTGAGAAGAAGCTCAGATCCAGGTAACGTGAGCTGACATAATGGCTGCCGTATGCTTGAATGGGAAGTGTGCTTAGAGGCTTGCTTGGAAGATACTTTTTTAAAAAATATGTGAATGGAAAAGCTCATGTGACGACTAATTAATAGCCTGAGTGACGCATCTGTTTCATGTCATTATATTTCTGATAGTCTTTTGACTAGCAAGTGTTTCTTGGGTTATCTGCATGTGTTTTTTTTGGTTGTCCCTGTTTTTTTATTATAGTATCAGTAGACCAACAAATAGGATGAGTAGAAAAGCTACTATCTGCTTAGCATGATAAAAGATGGTGCTCTAATAGCAACCTTGTACACCCAGAATAACACTAAGAAGATTAAAAGTGTTTAAGGTCAGGGGATAAACAAGGGAGAGCAGGAAAGTACAAAGTAAATCAGAAAATGCCCAATGGTTCTCTTGGCCTTTCTGTATGAGGCTTAAGATCTTAAAAATCTTAAAATGCAAGAAAATGAAAAATAAATTGCACAGAAATGACTGCTACATTCCAACACAGATGTAGCAATTTGTAGATTGACACAAAAAGGCCAGGCACTGGGAAGTAGGAGCTCGCTTGACAAAGGCAGGAGTCCAGTTTAAAACCGAAGGTGGGGATATTGAGCAGCTCCCGTTATGGTGGTCCACAGAACTGAACTTGGGAGCCACCGATTTAAATCGTTTTCTTACAAACTAGCATGCAGATGAACCTGACACTGAAGGTGGCGGCTGCGCTTTAGCAGTCGGCGTCATTTGCACCTGCGTCTCTACTGCTCGACCCTAATTGGATATAAGTAAAAGAGCACACTTGACAGGAAAATGTGACCAAAAAAGAAAAGTGTTTAAAGCCAAGACAAACAAATGCAAATTCCTGAACTTCCTCTGAAAGTAAATATCATACTTGCAAATGTTTCTAAAGGATAATAATTGAATACATTTATATAGTGATTTTCTTGGTGGTGAAAGGGCGAGAAAGAGAATGGATAAGGTTGTGGTGGGCAATTTAGCCAGGACATCGAGAGAAACACACTGCTCTTTCTGAAAGATGCCCAGGGATCTTCAAAGACCATAGAGGATCTCCTCCAAAGCATGGTGCCATATTTATAGCACAGTGTCCCCGTCACTGCACTGGGGCATTGGGGTCCACACACAGACCACAGGGTGAGCGCCCAATACTGGCCTCACCAACATCAGTAAAAGAAGAAAAAGGCTAGCTAAATAAACAACTGATTTGTGAAACTGGTTGGAATAGAAACCTGTAGCCACAGGGGTACCTCTTGACTGACCTGAGAAGCCCTGATTGCACCATTCTGCGTTGACTAAACTGACTATAGAAATGCCTTTGTCTTTAGTGCAGCGCCGGGCACATTTCTAAATGTGCTGAACCCCTCAGCTTCCCATCAGCTACTTTTATTCAACCTCATTTTTACCTTTAAAATTGTATTCACGTCCTGCCTGTACTGTAGCATCACTCTGTTTTTTCTTAAGACGAATGTTAAACTCTTCTCCTGCCTCCGTTCTAATTTGTTTTCTCCTCCTCTTCCCAACAGCTTACTCGTTATATCTCCCTGAATTCCTCTGTGAGTCTTTAGAAATTCTGTTCCTTTGTGATAACCAGCTGGAAGCAGTGCCTCCATCAGTGTGCGGTTTAAAGAACTTGAGTGAGCTCTACCTGTCAAAGTAAGTCCTCTAAATGTGGTGACAGAGTGAATCAGGCAGTCTGAGGCAAGAAGGTGCGACCGCATTGTTGTAAGCACAACTGGAGGATTGCTGTGCAACAGTGACTGTCTAGTTTATTAAGTCTTAAATTTCATCAAAAACAGTCCTAAAGGGGTTGGTGGAGGATGGAATGGTGGCACAGTTATCCGGTGCTTTCCTTGCTGTGTAGTACTGCTCCCGGTTTGGGCACTGTCTGTGAAGTTTGCATTTTCTTCTCGTTTCCGTGTTGAATGTTCTCCTTGTGCTGACAGTTTTCCGGCCCATCCCAAAAAGGTGTGTTCATCTGCTAAGGATCCTAAAGAATAAACCAACTGTGGGCCCACTCAAAGGTGTTCCTCCAGGAATGTTGTAGACTGGTCCTCTGGTCATGTACAGGTGCCAGTCATAAAATTAGAATATCATGACAAAGTTGATTTATTTCAGTAATTCCATTCAAAAAGTGAAACTTTTTTATTAGATTCATTTATTACACACAGACTGATGTATTTCAAATGTTTATTTCTTTTAATTTTGATGATTATAACTGACAACTAATGAAAGTCCCAAATTCAGTATCTCGGAAAATTAGAATATCAATTAAGACCAATGCAAAAAAAGGATTTTTAGAAATGTTGGCCAACTGAAAGGTATGAACATGAAAAGTATGAGCATGTACAGCACTCAATATTTAGTTGGGGCTCCTTTGGCTTGGATTACTGCAGCAATGCGGCGTGGCATGGAGTCGATCAGTCTGTGGCACTGCTCAGGTGTTATGAGAGCCCATGTTGATCTGATAGTGGCCTTCAGCTCTTCTGAATTGTTGGGTCTGGCGTATTGCATCTTCCTCTTCACAATACCCCATAGATTTTCTATGGGGTTAAGGTCAGGCGAGTTTGCTGGCCAATCAAGAACAGGGATACCATGGTCCTTAAACCAGGTACTGGTAGTTTTGGCACTTTGTGCAGGTGCCAGGTCCTGTTGGAAAATGAAATCTGCATCTCCATAAAGTTCGTCAGCAGCAAGAAGCATGAAGTGCTCTAAAACTTCCTGGTAGATGGCTGCGTTGACCTTGGACCTCAGAAAACACAATGGACCAACACCAGCAGATGACATGGCACCCCAAACCATCACTGACTGTGGAAACTTGACAGTGGACCTCAAGCAACGTGGATTCTGTGCCTCTCCTCTCTTCCTCCAGACTCTGGGACCTTGATTTCCAAAGGAAATGCAAAATTTACTTTCATCAGAGCACATAACGTTGGACCACTCGGCAGCAGTCCAGTCCTTTCTGTCTTTAACCCAGGTGAGACGCTTCTGATGCTGTCTCTTGTTCATGAGTGGCTTGACACAAGGCATGTGACAGCTGAAACCCATGTCTTGCATACGTCTGTGCGTGGTGGTTCTTGAAGCACTGACTCCAGCTGCAGTCCACTCTTTGTGAATCTCCCCCACAGTTTTGTTTCACAATCCTCTCCAGGGTGCGGTTATCCCTATTGCTTTTACACTTTTTTCTACCTCATCTTGTCCTTCCCTTCGCCTCTCTATTAATGTGCTTGGACACAGAGCTCTGTGAGCAGCCAGCCTCTTTAGCAATGACCTTTTGTGTCTTGCCCTCCTTGTGCAAGGTGTCAATGGCCGTCTTTTGGACAACTGTCAAGTCAGCAGTCTTCCCCATGATTGTGTAGCCTACAGAACTAGACTGAGAGACCATTTGAAGGATTTTGCTGGTGTTTTGAGTTAATTAGCTGATTACAGTGTGGCACCAGGTGTCTTCAATATTGAACCTTTTCACAATATTCTAATTTTCCGAGATACTGAATTTGGGACTTTCATTAGTTGTCAGTTATAATCATCAAAATTAAAAGAAATAAACATTTGAAATATATCAGTCTGTGTGTAATGAATGAATCTAATATACATGTTTCACTTTTTGAATGGAATTACTGAAATAAATCAACTTTGTCATGATATTCTAATTTTATGACTGGCATCTGTACTTTATAGCAGTGTGACTTAAGTTAAAACTGCCCTGTTTGACTGTGTGTTTAATGCCATCTGGGTGCTCATGTATGTAAAGCTTGTGGTTTAACATTTTGTTCTTGACTCACTATGGTTGTTTGTTTAGGCATACACTCTCAGTCTGTACTCCATAACTGAAGAGTGCCACACAAACAAAAATTGAAAGTCAATCTTCCCAGACTGTGGTAGGGCTGTCGGATTAAATCGAGCTTTTTAAATTTATTTTACAAAAGGTCTTATTCAAAGTCAAACACTTATGACCAGGTGTCTCCACTGTAGCAGATGCCTCAGGATTCCTCACGTAAGACGAGGTTCTGCTATGCTGTCTTTTTATTAAAGGAATGGCTTTAGTCTGATGTACACTACTCTTTAAAGGCATTGCATTAATAAAAACATAAATGACTATATCAACTTTTAATTTTGTAAGCAAATGTTACAATATGCAGAGGTTCAGCATCTCCAGATTATTTAGAAATAGTTTTTCCTGCAGTCCATATACTGTAGATTTAGATATCCATGTGTCCATTTTCCTAAATCCAGATTTTTCTCCGAGCTGGAGTCCAATCCTGAATTCTAAGGGCATAGATCAAGGATTAGCCCCAGATGAGATGCCTGCTAAAATATCAACATGTTTTGCTTTAGTCGTTCACACCAAGTTAATTTAGCGTTATCGGTTAGCTTTACCAGCATGTCTTCCTGGGGAGACCCCGGGAAATTCCACATAAAACTGGATGATTGACTCCACTCTGATGTACGTATAGGGTGCCCAGAGTTTGCACAAAGTATAGTAATGTGTCGATTTACAGCCAGATGAGGCTATTAGGAGAACAATAGGGTTATAATGCCAAACCCATTAGCTAACAGGCCACAAAGGCCTTTTGTTGATCACATACGTGCGACAGCGCTAGCAGCCGTAGATCAAGAAGTAAGACACGTACAGTATATTGTTTCTCTCACAGAGTTCCAGTCTTCAAGGCACTGATTGGCCATGCCATGCAGCAATTTGTTTGAAGTTGCGCTTCATATAGCTGGCACATCTTTTTTGCTTCCAATCTATGCAGATGGTTCACACTTTTTTTTTTTTTCCCTTCTATCCAGAAGATTTATAACCGCCTTGTAAATAGTAATAAATCTTTCATTGTTGTTATAATTTCACAGGGTCTCATATGTTTTCTGACTCCTGGAGGGCCTTTTAAGGATTGACACTGCTCCAAGTGGCTCATTATTATGTATTCGGCCTGCACCCCATTCCATTATACGATCCCGGTGTGTGGCCACCAAAGTTTAGAAGATCGGTTTGTGCTACTCTGTACCAGCAGTTAAACTCTGTTCACTGGTGACCAACACCAGACCAATGAGCCTCAACTGCAGTGATCACTTTGTCACCGACGTAAAGCCAATTGGCTGGTCCCAGATGGAGCCATTTACTGTGAGGTGACAACTAGATTTAAATATACATTGTCATTACGCTATTAAATGTAATATTTTTACAATTTTCTTGTGTGTCCTGCTGGGACAGTTGCAAAGGAGTAAACTTTTGGATAATGTAGATGTTCAAGAGAGATCAACAGATTTTCTTGACTTTTTAAAGATGGTTCTTTGTCTTGTGGTAAACAGTGAGATTGAGATATTAAAACTACATGCTTGAGCCTCCAGATATTTTATGTCAGTCACAGCTCTTACTTGAGCAGCACACTTCATCGAATTTGTGCCAGTCTGATGTGTTTCCCAAAGTGAATTAAGACATAGTGAAATTATAACCCTGCTAGTATGCTTTCCGGTTTTGCTATAAGTCCTAATACTGAGGGGATGCTTCTTGTGCTTGATTCAGTGTAAACATGCTTGACATCCTGGTGCTCTCTTTCTGTTGTTGTCTTTCCTTTGCAGTAACCCCGGGATTCGAGAATTGCCTTGTGAACTTGGGCAGCTGTCAAATCTTTGGCAGCTGGATATTGAAGACCTGAACATTGGTAACGTTCCTGCTGAGGTCCGAAAGAAAGGTACTTTCCATTTCCACAGATTAACTGAACTTCTTGACCTTTTCTGTTTAGACAGCGTTGACTTATAAGGGTGCGCTAAAGGGCCTAAGACAACAACTTAGGAACACACAACTCCGAGTCAGGAGGTTAACAATGCTCACCCCCTTCCCTTGGAATATAAGCAGCAGAATTCAGTAAAGAAAGTAACCAATGCTGGAATCGTTGGTGAATGCGCACAAGATTAGTGAAGGCAGTTGGTATAACCGGTGAGAGAGGTGTTTATTTTTTTTCTTTTTCATATTACAGTAATAACAAGGTCATAGGTCAGTGTGGTGGGTTGTACAGACATGCATTTTGCACCATGTCTAAGGGTCTCTGTTTTATGGCTGGCACTATAAATCTTACTCACTTGTGCATTCATCTTTCAGGTGCAGCTGCTACTTTGGGGTTTTTAAGGGCTCAGCTGAGAAGAGCAGAAAAATGCAAACTGATGAAGCTAATTATAGTTGGGCCTCCTCGCCAAGGCAAATCCACCTTGCTGGAAGCTTTACAATCAGGGAAGGTTCCACAGGCCATGCAGAAGGAGGCCACTATCAGCATTTGCAAATGGGAGCTTGAGAGACCTAGCGGGATCAAATCCGTGGTGAGCAAAAATACATGATGGGATGCCAGATATTTTTGGATGTACTAAAATGTAATTTATTTTAAGGTCATGTATACACACTTGGAACACCGGGGTTACAAACAGGAAAATCTTTAGGAAGGCAATTTTTTGAGAACAGTGTTTTATTAATTGTATGCATTACAGCTGATAAGTGAACATGGGCATACATGTCTTGTGGTAATCAACTGACACGTTCATAGCAGCAATTTAGGCTTGCATATTATATACTAGTGAAACACACAGACCTCCAGCTAAATGCAAGGAAAACATGCATACTGTATTCTTCATCTGATGCTAAGTGGATGGCACTGATGATCTTCTTTCTCCTCCTATTATGGTATTCTTTGTCATGTTGTCAGCTTGTGTGATTTGTTTGACGCTCAGCAAATGTCATAAGTTTTCTTTTTCTTTCTGCCATGTCACGTCCTTTGCCTACTGCTTTGCAGTAAGAAAGCCATGAGCTCAGGTCAGTTTGCCGCTACCTCAAATATTTGGAATTACCAGAACGTGTCAAGTCATGAGCTTTTGATATAGACCGGGATCAAGGTTGTAGCCCCAGCATTTCTCCGTTGTTATCTTTGATGCATTCTGTATCCTACACTTCACACTGATCATTCTAGCCCCAGTAGTTACCCCACATGGACCTCTTGAAGCATGTATTTTTCCATCTTTGTCATTCTTGAAGTTTTTAAATAAAAATGTAATGAAACCATTTGTGTACCCTGCTGTTCAGACAATGCTAGCATAACAATCTACCATCAGAATTTTAAATTAATTAAATAAATGTTGTAGCAGCCTAGCCCTACACCTGATGGCACACCGAGTGATATACAGTATATGTGTATATGGATATATAGATACAGTATTTATAGACATATTTATATATATAGATATATATATATATAATGACAGAGATATGTATACGCACATATCTTTTGAAGATATTGCAAAAAGGAGCTCAACTGATTTAGGCACATAATCTTTTGAGATAACTTCATCAATGCCTAGGCAGCTTTTAAACTTCTTAAACGTGTAAACTTGAATTGTAGTCCACTCTGTGCAGAAGCTCAGATTGTTAAAAGAATCCAAATGTGTGCTGATGCACATCCATCATCTTGAATGCACCAAACTTGCCATTTTTACATTGCAAATATGAATGCTGGATACAGAAAAATCAGGAAGTTTTTAAACTGGTTTGGTAGGTGACAAAGCTGAAAAATGAATGAATGGATGGTTCCCTTATTATTATTATTATTATTTTTTTTTTTTTAATTAAATATTTGATCATTTTTCCCATAGCTGATTATCTGGTTTAAGGTCAAAGGGTCCAGAACCTGTCCTAACACTCTATCTAAATAAAATGTTTTCTGTAACTTAATTAATTTTGCTTATAGTTTTACAAAATTGCTGCCCCTCTAATAATTTATGGAAAGTAAGGAATGCATGAAAACGTGAATTTGCATGAAAATGTATGAGTACTCCTGATGTTGGACAGTCCAGTAATCCATGTAATGTTGAAGAGCTTGAAAACAAAATTGTTTTGTTACCCTATGTGTCCAGTAGGGGTCTCTCTTTAGCTGCAACATATTTTTAAAGACATGCATTTGGAGGATGGCCAAACCTAATATTTGTAACTCATAAAATACTTATCAAGAAATGACAGGCCAGAGCAAAATACTGTGCAATAGAAGGTACATTTTTCAAGACTCCCTGGATAACATTTTTGATTAAGTTATGAAGGTCCGATTTAAAATATTGCCATGTTTGTTTCTGTGGTTGGTTGTGGGCTCAGATGATCTTGTGGATCCGTCTGTCATGTGGACCTTTGCCAAGTGGTAGCTTGTCCTCGTACTTTAGCAACCTTTTAGTTTGACTGACCAGCGCACAATATAAGCATTTTTGAAAATGACACTCTTCTGTTCCTTTTCCTGGTGCATTTCTTGTTCTCAGTGTATTGCCTTCATTTATCTAAACTTTTAATTTCCAAGGTGGGAAAACAGCCATTTCGATTTACTTTTTAATCTTCAGGTACAACCAGGTATTCTTCAACATCTGTATCACTGCTTTGAAGCTTTCCTGCCATAATCATCTGAAATTAGGAAGAAGAACAGAGCAGAGACATTATAGGAACTGATGCAAATTATATATAGACATGTTTATAAATAGAAAAGCAAAGCATATTAGAAAAAAAAAAAAAAAAATTTTAGAAATAAGTGTGTGAGTGTATGT